>JAHLJT010009715.1:0-77015 GCA_031308135.1 Acheta domesticus
ATGGAGTTTTCTAGATGAAATTAGTACTTCACAAAGAGTACTTAATAACTATTATGTAATACTTTCTTTGAAGTTATTTGAAGCACTTACACTCATAAATATAATAATCTTTACAAACGGCTAGTAATGTGCATATTAAAGATGTGAGAGATCTTAAAAAAAACATTTATATAATTTTTGAAAAAACAAAAAATAACTCAAAATAAACTTTACGTCATATCAAAAAGTGTAATTTGCACTATCCGTTACAAGCGTTTCAAGAAAAAAATTGCAGCCATATATGATAGATAAGCGTTTGAGCGTTTGTGGAAAAGCGGAATTTTAAGCTACTTTTTACAGAAAACGGTTTTGTTTTCGAGAAACTTTACTTGACATTATTTAAAGCACTTAAACTTGTAAATATAATGATTTAAACAAATCGCCACTAATGTAAATATTAACGACCTGAGAAACTAGTCAAAAAATTACATTTTTGCAATTTTTCAAAAAAGAATAAAATAGAGCGATATGGAGTTGATGTCATCTTATAGGGTACATTTTGCTCTATCCCTACCAAAAGTTTAAAGAAAAAAGTTGGAGCCGTTTTTTGAGAAAATCATGTTTTTTAAATGTCTTTTAAAATTGTACATATTGCACGCAATATTGCGCGAAAACTACTAAATTTTTCAAAAAAGTGTACAACACCTTAAGGAAAGTACTCGCTATGAAGAACAAATTTTATTTGAATGAAAAATGTCTATCTTCAATTTTGTATTTGGAGGAAGGCGCCGAATAAAATTCAAACTTTTGCAATATTCGAAAATTCAGAGTTATCCGTGAAAATTGGACCCATGCCACCTTAATAAGTGTATTTTACTCTAGTCATACAAGAAATTTAAAGAAAAAAATTGGAGCGGTTTTTGAGAAAATTGTGAAATCCCCGGGGGGCTTCATATAAAGTATACCCCAAAATTTTAAAGAATCGTTTTCAAAATCTCAAAGCTTCGACTAGAATCAGATCGACCGGGGAATATCCATTTTAGAAGAAATCGTATGTATGGTTTGGGCGCTAGCAGTGTTCACAGACGGACAGACGGACGGACGGACGGACGGACGGACAGACGGACGGACAGACAGACGGGCGACTCTTAATTTAGCAACGGTTTTTATCCACTTTTTCGTTCTCACGGCCCGGGAATGAATTTTTTTCTGCCAAAAACTCGCCATTTTTTCGCGCAGCATTACATATTTTCCCTATACTATGTATATCACTCCGTGTGTACGTACGTATAATGGAAAGTAAAAATCATTAATAACAAGGAAGTAATATTAGGATCGGAAAGTAAACGATCGCAGTGGTATAACCGCCCAAAAAAGGCCTATGAAAGTGAAAATAAGGGGAAGTGAATGATCTTGTGAACGAGTAGTTGATTAACGTTCATACAAAAAACTTTCCAAGTTTTGTGTTGCAAATATGATAAATGGTTTCTTCTCGCAAAAGAAGGGAATGTTTAGAAGATTATCGACGTTGTTATTTGGAATTGTTTTAGATTCCTCATCAACAAAAAAAAAGGCGAGGTATTGTCAGATTCGATCGCGCGTTCCTCCCTCCACAAGTCTCTCGTCTAAGCCGTTACCCTAAGACGTATTCGTTCTTTGTAACGGGTTTATTTATGGGATGAATCGTATCTGAAAATTTATTGAACTTTTGCATTTGTGCAATTTAAAATATTAAATAAATTGCTCTAATGTGACAATAAGAATGCAGTTCAATTTACGTGACTCTATAGAATAATACAGTCTACTTATAAATATTTCAGTTCCGCGTTATGTTTTAATTCTCGCTGGCAGTCGCTTGGCTCTCAGACTAGCTGAGCTGAGGCGTTATCTTTACTTGCCCTACGGGCAAGGTGAAATGAGGAGAGGTGATAACTAAAATTCCCTGACGAGATTCGACACTCAAAAGTTCAGAATTCACTTGCAGCAAGAAATAACTAGAAATCTATGTAATATTTATCGCCTTCGAGAAAAAAACACCTACAGTCACTCAATTTATTCTCCAACTGTTTACCCCTTATAATCTAATAAAAAATATCTCTTATTTTCTCGTATTATTGCTAATGGACAATTAATACATTTACATTTTCCCCCTAATAGAACTTCATTCTTCTCTTAAAACTCTTAACGAGACGACGAACGAGAGACTGTAAAAAATCATACCTTAAATTATTGAAAATCAAAAGTTTTCATAAAAATCTCACTTCTACAGCTAGTTTGCATTTTTGTGCTCCACAGTAATTTACAGGGAATGAAAATAACGTACCCCAGTCAGAATTTGAACTAGAGCCCTCTGGCTCCACCACCAACAAACGCTCTACCACTTCGGCTAGGAGGACGGCTTGTCAAGATTTACTAATGCAGTATTTTGCATATTAGGATGTCATTGACAATAGAAAATTGTCTTGAAAAAATTCAGAAACTATTCGAAACTGAAACTTAATTGTGAATTAATTTTATTTTAAAATCTAATATTGTAGAAAAGATTGGATTACAATATAAATCTCAAGCTTCAATATTGAAGTCATTTTGGGGGGTATTTTATATCAAGCTCATTAGACATTTTTTAAAATTGCAAAAAATGGCACGAAATTTTGTATAAGTTTTGACTTTGGCTAGAGTAAATTCGTTTAAGAAAATGATGCAGGTCGAATTTTCGTTGAAATGCCTGATATTTAAAAAATTGAAGAAATTGAAGAAAAACACTTATGTTCATAATTCTACTTGTAGAAAGACACTGAAAAAAATTGAATTTCTCCAATTTTTGAAAAATCAAGAATTTTATCGAAAATTTGATCTGCATCATTCTCTTAAGCGACCTTTACGCTAGCCGAAGTCAAAATTTAATCAACAATTTTGTTGCCATTTTTTGAAAATTTTAAAATGTTCCAGGTGCCAGGCTCCAGGTTCCATATAAAGTACATACCAACATTGAAATATCGGTTACAAATTCAACGGACCGCCACAACATCCAGCTAGAATGGGGAATATCAATTTGGGAGAAAGTCGGCCTGATCCGTTTAGGTACAAGCGTTGTGTACAGACGGGCAGACAGGCGTTTTTACGTCAGTCAAGTTTTGGGATATCAAGTATCCACAAAACATGGATTCTGGCGACATGTGTTAGATAATTTTTTTCTAGATTTAGCAACGCTCTGGATTTATCCTCTTCTTCTTTACCAGGGTACGGCAAATTAAATGTTTTTCTGTTGAAAAGTCTCGTTTCCCCCAGGATTAAAGATACTTTCTCTATACCACTTTAGCAGTAGCGATAGTGTAAGAGTAATGACATTTTTTCAATTTGTGTGAATGAACACAGCAAATTGCAATTGATTGTTTGATTAATTGATTAAGGTTTTAAGGAGAGTTAACTAAAATGTTAATTAGTGCCATAAGTGAGGTCCATGGTATATCTTGAGAGGTGGCCGTGTTTTGCCTTTGCTGCAGCCGTAGATCCGGCGCCCACCTACACTTCGACATGCAGAGATTCCCTACACACGTATCTCCCCCACCGTAGAAACACCCCCAATCGCGACAAGATCCAAGACTCCGACTGGTCTCTCGTCATGAGTGATAGAGTTGTGCTTGTAAATTTGTGAGTGTGTGTGTGTGTGGCAAGAAAGAAAAAGGAAAGATAACAAAAGGATAATGGACCGTATGTAAAGTTAATGTCTGTTTTTTTTCTGGTATTATTCGGAGAAAGCAGGGAAATATACTGCATCAAGAGGCGATAACTGGAATTCTCCTCCAAACAGTAGCTAAATTCTACCCAGACATATAACTAAACTCAAACATCCACCACAGTTGCGATTAGACCCTTAGGTCTTCATGTCAACAAAGCTGCATGGACAACAAATGATGTCACTGGGCTATCGCAGCCGGTGGAAAGTGCTGTTAAAAGCAAAGTCTCATTTCCATTATCTATTCTTAATTTTCCAATATTACAAATATTAATTGACAGTATTTGTGTAGTAATGATGTCTGTGAATGTCTAATGTTATACACTGCGTTAGCCGAATAATAAGAGACATCGCGATAATCTCCGCTTCCTGATATTGCGAATTCCAATGGAGTTGGTAGATAATTTTCTTCTATGATGTGATTTAAGTAGCAATTTATCGAATTCATTCTGATTAATAAATATCGTTGGAAGGCCAATAAAACGAGCCATTTTTGCCCGCAATAGGACAACCAGAAGCCTGTGATCTCTACCATTTGACAGAGACATACGGTAGAGGACAGACGAGAACGTTGTATAGAGGAAGTAATATGGTGATTCATTGATATCGATTAATTGATTAGTGCTTCCGGGCACGTTAACGGCTTAAGTAATTAGTCCTGTAAGTGCAGTGCATGTGTTCCCCCCTGAGGGATGTTCATGTTTCACCGCTGGATGGTGAGACCCGGCACCGAACTACCTCTCGGCTAGTGGTGTTTTCCCCAACCAGATACCTCCCAGCAACGGCGCGGCGTCAGAGCCGGGACCAGCTCTAAGCTCCCGACCTGTCTCCTGGCACGTCTGTCAGTGTATTACATGTAAATGTGATGTGTGTAAGTAAAGGGTGACGACAGAACAAGGAAAGGGAATGGAAGATCGCGCGTGCACCGTACTGATTCGATATTCGCGTGTTTTGGATCCGAAAAAACACGCAAAACTACCCATAAGAGCAGCCGACCGCTGGAATTCCCCTCCACACAGCGAATGAACTCGTCCTAGCTATCTAGCTAAAGTCGATGATCCTGCCACGGTCGGGGCTCGAACCTAGGACCTTCCGATCAGCAGCACTGCAGTGCACTGATATCATCTTGACGAAAATACATAACCGAACCAGTTGAGAGTCTAATTTGATTCTGATAAAATAATTTTTGGGAGTACTTCATAAAATGCATATAGGGTAACTTTAATATTTATATGGGGTTATGTATAATTGTATTCTAGTGTTAAATTAAAGTATATATTCAAGATATAATTCTATCTTTAGATACAAGTTGAGAATTTTCACTTTGTAGATATTCCTATCCTTTCAGAAACGTAGCAGATTGATATTATAAATGTGGGAAAGTGATTAATCTTGAGAACGAACTGTTCATAAACGTACGTACAAAAAATCCTCAGTGTTGTGATAAAGTTCAATCAATCTGCTTATGAAATTGCTTATACTATTTTAGTTAAAGAATTCAATCTAACTACTCTTGCTGAAGAGAAGAGTCTTTGCTGAACAATTGTTCTTATTTAAAATAGTTAATGGTCTATCAGATAGCAGTGAATTGCTGTCACAATTGTCATTTAATGCACGAGTATCAAATTTAAGAGGACGGGAATTATTATATTTCAATAAACTAAATACAACATCTCACAAATATTAACCACTCTTGAGAATGTCTTCAAAATTCAATGAATTCAGTAGAGTGTGGGATTTAGAATTTAGTTTTTCTTTGCTAAAATATAAACAGAATTTAAATAAAATATTGAATGATCACTGAATGTGGATTTATTGTGTTAAGTATTGCTCGCTATTATGTTCCGATTATTCTGAAGATGCGTTTACCATTTTTGTAATATTGTCATTTTTTATACTAATTTCTGTTCCTTTTTTGTAATGACTGTTTTGTAGACATGTTTCCATTTTTGTTTATCTTCTTGATGTGTTATGTTTTATAAGTTTTGCTAAAAGATTTAGTCTTGTAACTTCTGTAATTTAGTTTTGTTTTTTCATTTGAAACTGTTTTTTATTATTTTGTATATTTTGTATATTGTTCCTAGCAATGCCTACTGTAATTGAGGCTTTGCCCTGTTGTGGGTTATTAAATAAATAAATAAATGAATAAATAAAATTGTTTCTTCTCGCAAAAGAAGAGAATGTCTACAAGATTCTCGACATCCTCTTTTGGAATTTATTTTCATTGCTCGTCAAGTAAAAAAATTGCCAGGGTTTTACCGGATTTGAACACGCAATCCTCTGTTCTCCCGTCTCGAGTCCAGGCTATTGCGCCACTAACACAGACATACGCAGTTCCGCGAACTGATGCAGTTGAGAATCATACGCATTTGTGTCTTCACATTCATTGATTTTCCCTATATCTGTAACTTAAAATATTAAATAAATTACCTCTGAAAGACATTAAGAATGCAGAGCAATCTACGCAATCCTATGAAATAGGCAATTCTAGTTATAAATGTATCGGGATTCAACGTAATAGAATTGTCGCTAGCAAGCACTTTGTTCCTAGGGTTGCGCTCAGGTCTTATCACCTTTCGCCTCTGTCCAAGGTGAGATTGGTAGACGTGATAAGGTTGAAGTAAATGTAGTAGACAAGTTTTGACAGCGTCCGAAATTCAGGAAAGAATTAAGAAATTATTTAGTTTGCAGCAAGTAACCACAGAATCTAAAAATCATATATCGACTTCAAGAAAAACACCTATCATCACGCAGTTATTTCACCTACACACATTCAAATAAAAAAGCTCTTAGTTTCTCGTATTATTGGTGATGGTTGATTAATATATTACAAATTTTACGCTATTAATACTTGATCCTTATCATTAAACTCTTAATCAAACGATGACCGAGATTCGAAAAAAATATATACCTTAAATTTTTTAAATCGAAAAATTTAATAAGAATCCCACGTCAACAATTAATTTCGATGTATAGTGCTCCACACGTACATTTTCAAAAATAAAAGAAGGCCAAGAGTAGGCCAGGACTTGAACTAGAGTCCTCTGGTTGTCGAATAAAACACCCTACCAACTGAGCTAGATCTTCCCATACACACTTTGGCACTATTTTGCACATTAGAAGGTTGGTGACACCAGACTATTCTCTCTATAAATTGCAAAAGCTACTCGTGTTTTTAAAACAAACTTGTAAATTAAATTTATTTCAAAATTCAATTTTGAATCAGATTGCATTAAGAAATACATCTCTAGCTTGTGAATTGAAGAGAATCGGGTTCGAAGAACATTTCATTGTCACCATATAACTCAAAATTATGGGAAAACTACTAAAGTTTGAAGAAACTAACATTAAAGATATAATATTGAAGAATATATTGCATTAAGAAAGAAATCTTAATGTGTCATTAATAGTGTAGTTAATAGTGTAGTTGTGGGAGGATATGGAAAAATTTTAAACTTTTCAATGGTCGAAATCCCAAAGGTTTCATTGAAATCGGACCTTCTGCCATAAGGTGAAGCGAAGTTCTACCCCCGGAAACAGTTAATAAAAACTATGGCGTAGGCAAGAAAATCTCATTTTTACTTTCCCGTATGCATACGTATATACGGAGTAATACACGTAGTATAGGAAAAGTTATGTAATGCTGCGCGATAAAATGGCGGATTTTAGGCAGAAAACATTCATGGCCGGGGCCTGATGTCCCCAAAGTTTTTCTCCAACTTTTCGAACGTATAGTGGTATTTGCACTCTTTAATATGACGTAAAGTTTATTTTGGGGTATTTTTTTTGTTTTTTCAAAAACTACACAAACATAATTTTTTGAAAGATCTCACACCCTTAATATACACCTTTCCCATAATTTGTAAACACTATTTCTTTGTGACTTAATGTGCTTTAAATGACTTCAGGTAATGTTTTTCTAAAACACAAATGATTCCTGTGAAAAAGAGCTTCAAATTTTGCATTTACAGTAACACGTAAACGCCATTCTCTTAAAAACCGCTTCAAACTTTTCAAAGAAAATTGCCATTAAGGACGAGCTTTCACTGTTCTTGAATATTCGTAAAATAGTATTTCCGTTCTATTATTAAGAAACCGAAAAATTAATAAAATGTTAAAAAGTAATTTGGGCGGCGATAGAGGGCAACTGGCAAGAATGTCAAGTCCGAACAGCTAGCCAACATCAAAGGAAATAGAAAACTAATACGGGAAGGTCTGTGCCATTCTGTAGCACCACAAGTTTCAAATTGTTATGGCTTTATTGAGTCTGTATGTGCAAAAGTACTGAGAAATTTTGTAAGCAAACTTCGCTTTAATCGATCAATAAAAATTAAAATAATATTTTGGAGAACATTTCGATATTTTCATAGGGGCTTCATGTAAGTATTGCTCAAAATTAAAGGGGTTCATTTGTTTAGTGTGAACTGATGAAAGATTATCCATTTTCGAGAATATTTAGAGATCGGTTTTTGCCTCTGTGCGCTGCAAGATAATTTTTTCTTTTACTACCTGAATGTCGAATGCAGTAAATGTTGCAAGAGTTTACAACCAACACTTTTCCAGATTTGGGTTTGATCAAAATAAGGGTCTAAAACCAGGAAAGTCAACGTCATACTTTTCTCGAAAATTTTTCGATAAATGTTTGTTTCCGAAACTTCTTCCGGTGAAATTCTGAGAATAGTCTAAATAACAAGTGTTCGATATGTTTTTATGATTTTTCCGATTATTCATTGGAAACTATGCACCTGCACCCGTTAACTCACATTTTCAATGATTTTTTATGCACACGAATATATTGATATATTTTGAAAATAGGAAAAATTAAGCCAATTCATAAAAAACAAACAAAAATTAAATTCACAATTCTCAGCCAATATATCTTCCATCATTTTATTCAAAAATATTTATATTTTCAATTATAAATTATAAATATTTATAGATCCGGTACTGTGCGAGAGCGCCCATTCCAATATTGCTGAAGGTTGAGATAAAAATGCACAGAAAATAAAATAGAACCTTTCATTTTATTGTGAAAGATTCTTTTTGTATTTTCCTTCAATTTAATTTTACATTGATTTCGGCTTCTTTCCTGTCCACTCATGCTGTGGAGAGGGGGCACCCAAAAGAACTAGATATGCAAAATTGTAAAGAAGTATTATCATAAAAGATGTATTTTGTAAAATACTGCCTAAGAACATAATCCGGATCCAATCTGTCTTCCTTCATTTCCTCTCTTTCATCTATCATTCATATGCACCCAAACTGTCCCTCATCATTTCCCCTTTTCTCATGTACCCGTCCCCAAAACACGTCATCTGTAAGAATTTACTTGTCTTCAAAGAAAGCCGTGTTCTCATAAGACACGCAAACCTGGTTTAAAAGGTGTTAGTAATCATAGAGCATTTTTGTTCTTTATGTTTGTAATACTGGAAACTTATCCAACAGCGCCATCTTTGGCGAGCATCTTTTGTTCCGAGTTCTGATTGAGTCTGTCGTCAAGTACATTTCAATGTAAAAAACATCGAACAATAAAAAAGATCAACCTATTAAGCAAGAGGCAGTTTTGAATTTCATTTCAAGACATCATCAATAACAAAAGGCTTAGGAAACATCGCTTTGAAGATATTCCCGTGTGTTGCAATAATCTTTGTTTTGTACGTCATAATCGGCAAACTTCAAAAATCTGTACGATATAGGATGAGGTGTAATTCTCTATCCACCAGCATCACACTTACAAGGTTCTGTGTCGATGGTTTCTTTTAAACTGGCAAAACCATCGTCTTTCCTTAGCGTGTGACATACAAAGAACTAGAAAGTTAAAAAAAATTATAATTTGTAACTACATTCAAGGTCAGAATATTACTGGGTGCTACCAAAATGTAAGCAAATTTATAATAAACTCCAGAATAAATATACAGAAGTGTTTCAGTCATTTTCAAAGTATATTTATAGTCAAGGAGATTGAATGTGGTGGGGCAGGTTTTTCTTATTTTTAATTGCAGCCCAGCAGTTGGAAAAATCTGAAAAAAATAACAATTAGCGTTTTAAGAGGAACTTTTAAGATTTTCTGGAGCCTGTTCCAGGGATCTAAGACACAGTAAAAATTACTTTTTCCCTTTTAAAAAAATGTTTTTGTATTTGAATTTGATCTTAGAAAATATCACAAAATGTTTTTCTGATTATAGAAATTATTTTCTTATTTATCATATTTTTCAGTCAGATAAAACAGTGTTAAATTGACGAAAAATTTAAAATTCAAAAACACGTTTTAGGCTGAAGAGGCGTGTGGATGGTGAGACGGGGACTAAGAAACTTTTCAAAAATATTATTTTTGTGTCAGAATTACTGTGTGTGTATTCCTATGTCTTTTGGTTTTGGGGGAACTTTTTACCATTATTACCAGGAGTACCCTTTACATTTGTAAAGGTTGTAAGTTGCACCAATGGATTATGTGAATTCCGCGATTAAAACATATTTTAGACCCACCAATAACATTCCTAAATAATGTCTTTCGGTTTGGGAATCACATAATTCTCTAGTCAGAGAACAGCATTTTATCGACGAATGACCGAAAATCTAATTACAATTGTCAGTAGGACTATTGATGAGTATTCAAAAGACAGCGTTTGAAAACTCCAGTCATTTCATCATTTCTAGCTCTTGATTTGCAAAATGTGTTCTCAAGTTAATGTTGAACTATCAGTTCCTGAACCCGCAGACTTAAGAGAAATGTATTGATAACCCTGAAGATTTGGTCGCAAAGCCAACAGCGATAACACACAGTTTTCCTTCTTCCAGGCCTTCAACGCCGACTTGCGTATTAAATGTCACCGAAATGTGCGACCGAACGTAAATGAATAATGAATTTAAGGCCATTGTGTTATTTAGATTTTCTTTGCAAAATTGTCTCTGCGTGAAATACACTACATAGGAACATAAACTATCAATCAATAGGGAGCGTTGCATTGTATATATAGCCGTTTGCAGGCTCAAATGGTCCCAGAGAAAGTGGATCATACCAACTTCATGAATATCACCCGTTATACTAACGGCATTGTCTTAGGGACTTTTCGTTTCACTTTAAGTTTAGTACAGGTCCATTTCAGAGGAGTCAACCGTCAATGAAACTCCCCATGTGTTGGCACATACACGCCGAAAGAGACTTTATTTAGCTGGGGTTGGCATCTTTTCATTTGTTTTATTTTCTACCAACATGTTCAAAACTGCACTCTTGCACGCTTAGAAGCTGGCGTAGAAGCATATTTACAATTTTTAAATTGAATTTGTCGTTTTGATTTGATATTCTCATCGCATTATTTGTTTTTGAATTTTTAAACGAGACAGTGGAAACAATGCACGTAAGTAAGTTAAAATGACGCATGCAAATCGTGTTAAAGTTAAACAATGAATATTAAATAGTGCAGCAAGATAGAATGTTATTGCTCTATGTTATGGAATAGATTATTTGTGCATTACCACATGCAGGTATTTTGTATATCTTTGGTTATATCTATAAATTGGGAATTGTAGCACACACGGTGATTGAACATATTTTAATTCATGGTGTTTGGTCTAATAATAAAGCCATATGTGAAACAATTAACATTACAAATGTATGTGTATCTCTAAAATGCAGTTCATATCGACTTAACAATATTCTTTCAGTATTGTGAAGTCAGTACTCAATCAGATCACTTAGATGGTTGTGAAGAAATCAATTGCAAGATTTATCTATAAAAAAACTCATGATGGTAACATTCAACATATGAGTGTATATTTTTATACTTTGTATTGGGTATAGTTTGCAAAGAAGAAATAATAGGAAACACTCTTTACAGGGAAAGTTCTTTCAGAAAAAGAAATTTGGGAGAATATCAGAGGCAATTATGATACATTCTTTTTCCAAGGACCTTAAACTTCTTTGTTCAGAATTCTTAAAAGAATTTTGTTTGGAAAATCAAAGTAAGTATATTGTTCATAGAGGTAAAGATGATGTAAATTATCCAGGAGAATTATTTTTGTCAGCCTTATTAGTAGTAATAATAATAATATCAATAGTAAAAATAATAACAATGATATCTGTCAAAGAGAATTGCTTCAAACAATGTATGACAAGGTACTTTGCTCTAGCAATTCATATTCAATAAATCATATACATATTTACATTGCTTTGAAAATACAATTACTGATTACATACTTTGATACTTTCACACTCTCATGAAAATATATTTAGTATTTTAAATGTGGGACAGTATTTACTATGTAAACCTATATTATATTATACATTACACTATGCAATACTTTTGTATAGTATTAATGTAATTATATAACTATTGTATTTATTAACATTTTTTGATATTTTATAGTCATGGCTGACCCAAAGAAAGGAGTGTATGTAGTACACAATGAGACCAAAGATTTATGAAGCCAGGCCAGAAAGCCCATGAGCAGATCTGTAATGTAGATATCATAAGTAAAATAAGACCAATACTGCTAACATTCTGTGCAAAATGTGAACATTTTAAAAATATTTATTGCAGGATACATGGTAAATGCTGTATATTATTATTCTTGCATTTTAATTTTCATCTTTTCATATTCACCTTCATATATTCTATTAAAATGATTCAAGCAGTTATCATATAAATATTTTTTTCAAATGTTAAAAGTAATTAACAACAGGGTATAGTTGATAAATTGCAGCGAACTGAAGGGCAGACTGATTCAAGGCTTACTCCCTAATGCAGTTTCAACTGAAAATATGTGATCTCAGTCAAAGTGATTCTTCAATAAGAATGTCCTTAGAAAACCTTGCTACAGAATGGAAAAGGCCAGAAACCTTTGGAAGCAGGCTTTGAAACAGGAATCTTAATTATCTAAATTCATTGACATATTTAACACAAGGAAAATGAGATTCAATATCTTAAATTTAATAGTGTTATGAATACATTATTTAAATTTTTAAGGTGTCAACTTTGGACAAATTGGAAAAATGCAATGGAGTATTGGAAAAATGCGGAGAAAATTATAGTTGTGTATAGAGAGAAGGATGGGGTATATTGTGCAAACAAATTGTGCATCTGATCAGGAGCAGTGTAGATGAAGATTTCACAAAAACTTCACTGTAAAAACACTTGTTTGCAACTATTGTGAAATAAATTTACTTGGTAAAAAAATAAATAGTTTTAACTCTTCTTCCTTAGTTTTCACTGTTGAATGTTGAGATAAAATATATTATTGTAATAATGAAATGGAGACAAATAATATTTAAGATATACTCTGATTTCAATTTTTTAAAATTTCCTTCCATTAATTCTATATTATATCAATCATTACAATCTTTGTAAGAATGTAATTTATTCCTCTAAAGCTTTCTAATTATATTTGCATTTTAAAATGAAGTAAAACATTAAACTTCTCATATTTCAACATTATGAGTTTCAGTCGAAAACTATCAAAATAATCGATCCAAATGATAATTATTTCAATGTTTCAAAACATTCATTTGATTAAAATTAACATTATAATGAGAGAAGTTCCTAATGGCAATTTCCTCGAATTGCGTGTTTGAATGTAGCGCCGATGTCTAGCTTCATGTACATTTTCAAAGTTGGCAGGGCCGAATGGCCGCCATATTGAAAAATCTTGGGACCAAAGCAAGCTGAAATCCCGTATAGTGGCATCCCATTTCAACAATAAGACATCTGTTCATTATAATTTAAAGAATCAACTTGAATTTATTTTATAGAACCTTACTTAAATTATTTTATAAATACATTTAACTTGTTTGATATTTTCCCCAACTCAAATAGTTTAAAAATGTAATTGGTTATACTGTTTACAATATTTATTAAAAATTCAAAAAACAAAAATTATAAATATGCAATGCAATATCACTGAAAATACGTTAGTGGACATATCCAATAACAGAATTGGCAATTTTCTATCAAATGTAAGAAATGTAAAAATTATTAAAAAAATATAAAAAAGAGCAAAATTCAATTTTGCAACGATATTTTACAGAAGAGGATCCCTATTTGTATTCCATAGATTATATTAACTTTCCGAAATTTTACAAAATTTAGAAACAATATTGACAATTACAATGTTGAAATGTTTTGTCTTATGTGGTTCTTTAGTGATCTTTTATGGATTAGGGAAAACAGTGTTTGCGTAGGTTTGCTTATCTAGAAGAAGTGGGTGTAACACGATTTAATTCCAATGTCATGAGAAAAACATTGTGTGCATTGCTCGTCTTCCGAAAATAAAAATATCGTAACGTGAAAATACAAATTGTTGTACTTTAAGTCCATTGCTTTGGGTTGTAAATAAAACATAAATTACGTGTAACTTACACATTATATTGATGTGTGTATATCCCAAGTGATTACGCAATAGACTAAAGTTGGAGTTTCTTGCTTTGCAAACATTCAGATTTAAAAATATTTTATAAGAATCATATCTCGTTCCTTATTCTCACGTAAAATTACTCAAAGATGAGGTATCACATATGATATGTAATGTTCTCGCTGAAGAACACCATGTAAAATGCAATCAGTCTTACGTTATTCTGACGTGAAATAATTCTGATCCCCAAAACAAAAGATCAGACCTCATTCGTTTGCTTAAACCTGCACTTCCTAATAATGTCTGCAGTTAAAAACTTACATTTTGACTAAATGAACTTTAAATACTCTTATTTTGTTTATTATTTTACATACCAAATTATTTTTCATAAAAATAGTCATGTTCCGCAACAACACAAAATTTTTGCATTTGGTCTTCTGAAAAACGAACGAAGAAGTAATTCTCAACTGAAAGCTGCTATCTCGGAGACGTGTTTTGCAACTGACTCTAAAACGTATTTTTTAAAGTTATTTATGTTTTAATAATTAAATTTGTTCAAAGAATTGGTCGGCCCGACCGGGATTCGAATATATATATATATATATATATATATATATATATATATATATATATATATATATATTTATGTTTTCTTATAAAATTACTAGATTAGGCAGGTTACTGTGACAAATTATTTACATTGTTTATTAAATATTACTATAATAAACGATGAAATGTAGATATGGAACCTATTACTCATTGCCGAGTTTTATTTTTTGCGAAAAAGGCATATTAAAATTGATTTTGAAATGAGTGTTTACTAAGAAATTGCATGCCTTTATTTATGTAATTAAATGTATATACTACAACTTATGTAAAACTGTTCGTTGCTTCAATATTTACTTTCAAATATTTACCATAATATAACTCGCGATTGCCGCCATTTTGTAATGTTCACGATGAATAGTCCCGCCCCTCTGAAATAAAGCTAAAGCGGATTGGTCAGCTCCATCCCGTAGGGCGGGGCAGGGGTATGTAAACGGAGGTAAAGTTCGGCTCAGGACATCGCCCATATTTTGTGAGACCGAGGGTACATCTGGCAACAAATAATAGCTGATACTTCTATCAAAATATGAAAACAATCAGTTTAGAATATGAAAACACTCAGTTAAGAGCAAAATGAAAAAGGGAAGAGGCTTCATTTATTCTTTGTATACTTTGGTGAGAAATAATAATTCACCCTTCTATCGAAATGATTATTATGTCAACAATGGTGCACTAAAAGCTCTATAACACACTCAGGTGATATTATGAACTACGTAAACACCTGTTCTTATAATAGTTTTATCCTAGAATGCAGGAAAAAAATAAAGAGAATTTTCAGACATTTATTATCTTCATTAACTGAATTCAACTACTTACAATTAACTTAACCGACTAACATTGATACAAACAATTTTAAACCGTGCCACAAACATTGGTAATAAACTTTAACCATAAAATATTTTCAATACCTGATACTTATGACATATCAAGAAAGGTTATTTACGATAAAAGTGTCGTAAAGCATCTGCTTACAATACGAGGTTGGAAAATTGCCAATCGAGGCCGTTAGGCCGAGTTCGATAACCAACTGTGTATTGTAATCAGATGTTACAACACGAACATAGTACGTTTTATCCACTTTGTAAAAAATTGTTACATTAATGCTAAATTTCGACCTAAGCTTCATTTAATATTCATATTTTTTCTATCCTGTAAGTGGCGACACTAGTCTCAACAAGCAGAACAATTGAAACAGACTGTACATACTTTTCACATGAGTAAATATAGTCCTGATTTGGCAATAGAAATAACAGCAAATGCTGCTATAGAAACGTTGTTACCCAACAAATCAAGAAAGAAATATGAGAATGAGTATTCAATTTTTAATATAGGTGTAACTAAACGCGTTCATGCCATATCGCAAAAAGTTTTGATTGTTTACTTTTCGGGCAAGTCAGAGAAGGAGAAAGCAAGCATTAGCCGCGCACGTTTTCTTCAGTCCCCAATTCATTGGATGCGAGAGGAGTGAGGGGTAGTTATTTCGACGGCAGGACTATTATTTCAAACCTGTCTCTCGTTTTTCGATGTAAAATATTTCTGTTATACGGGAGCGAACAGTTCTCATAATGAGAATTTTAAAACACTCGTCGCTATCATTTGTTCTTAATAAAAAAATGAAAGCCATTATTGTTGAAATAAACACTTTCAAAACCTAGCTGTTGATTAATTTAATGGAATAAAAATACCAGAGTTGTAAATTCGTGGGGGCGGTACAGATCTGTCAGTGGAGGTAGCTACATGCCCTGTCGTGTCTTTTCAAGTATTCGGTCTTTGCGAGGATTGGACAATCTGAGATAATATGATCAATGGTTTCAACGTGTTCCTGGCGAATGCGGCATTGAGGATCTTGGGAAATTTTGAGAATCGCTTTATCGTAATGTCGTGTTCTCAAGGCCTGATCTTGGGCAGTTATTACAAGTGCTTCCGATACTGATTTCATTCTTCCCCTTTTAAGCCATATAAATGATTGATCTTTAATGATCTGCACCTTGTCCATTCTTTTTAGGTATTGTCCGTGGAGTGGTTTGTCTCTCCACGATTTCTTTAACATTTTTTGTGTCTCACACTTCATGTTTAGCAGCATCAGAAGTTCAGTGTCTGTGTTATTCGACGTGTCTTGTCTAGTTTTCTTCGCAATGCTTCTTGCTACACTAACAATGCCTGTTTCCCATTCTTCGGTCAGATTTCATGTCCTGCCTCATTAGAGGGTCATCTTGATGACTGTCTACATAGTTTCCCATCCCGACTATTGCGTTGTGCCAGGAGGCATCAATCTGCCTGAGACCTCTTCCTCCTTCCTTACGTGACACATGAAGTCTATGTACATCAGCTCGGGGGTGGGCAACATGATGCATTGTTAGCAATTTTCTGGTTTTTCGATCCATAATTCGAATCCCTTGCTCAGTCCAGTCCACTAGTCCGAAACTGTATTTGGCTAAAGGCACCACAAAGTATGTGAATGCTACAATGATTATTATTATTATTATTATTATTATTATTATTATTATTATTATTATTATTTATACCTGTATATTAAATTTAGCCACAATTAAAGAACGGTTTTCACTTACCATTAAACATGATTGTATTAAGAGTATTTCATGTGTTAACTCTTTACGGGCTACCAATTTATTACTGATACGAAAAGTGTTTGTTTACCACTGATCATGATTGCGTTTGGTAATTTCAAGAGCTGGAATTCGATGAGACACACATCCAGAAAGAAATCCGAAATAAAATTACGCAATTTCACACTTCAGTTACACTTCAGTCTGTGGATGACTGTCGAGGTGTAAGCATCGTCCCTTGGCTCTCCGAGCTAGGCAGCAGGTAGTTTCTTTCGCAGGTAGTCACCGTTACAGCTTTTGCACCCAACGACCCAATTACGCCGCAGAAGCCAGCAAAGATAAGTATATTTTGCCTTTCTCTGTTTTTCAGTGAAACTATATTCATCTCTTCCTTCTAGAATTCATTTGGGTTCTTTCCTATCAATAGTTTTGTACTCCTCGTCCACTACTCCACCAATCTTCTCTCCTTGTGTCTTTTCCTCATTGTCTGATTTTATCTAATTCATTCTCTTAAGAAGACGAAGAGCAATGATCTTGAGACCAAAATCACGGTGCAAGTAAACGAGGCACTAAATAAGGCTGTAATATCGCCTACTTTCTTACGCTCTTTGGCATCAGTGCTTACTGAGCTTGTCGCAAAGCAACTCGAAGAATCGATGAACTTCAATTCTGATCTTGTGGCAGGGTTACAAAGAAATTGGCGGAACGTGACTGTGAGATTTCAAACCTGAAATCTCAGTTAGAGGAAAAGATTGACCAGCTCGAGATGTACTCACGCCGAAACTGCTTGCGGATATTCGGTGTGGAAGAAACCGAAAATGAAGACACCGACAGACTGGTCATCAAGAAAGTTGCAAACAAGATAAGTGTAAACTTAAGCCTACAAGACATAGATAGGAGCCACCGAGTAGGTCGGCAAGTAACTGGTAAAAAGAGACCCATAATTGTTAAATTTGTAAGTTACAGAAAACGCAACGAAATGTTCCGCTCGAAACGGCTGCTGAAGCAAACGGGGATGACGATTCGCGAGGACCTCACGAAATCGCGCCTGGTTTTACTGCAAGCTGCCATCGACCGCTTTAGCCTCCGCAACGTATGGACAGAAGACGGCACCATCGTTATCAAACACGGTAACGGTCGTTCCCGGGTGCAAACCAGGGCTCACCTGGAGGCAATGCCATGCCTAGCCTAGGAACACCCCCACCTTTCCACCCCTCACTTTACTCTTCTCTGCCACGGCCATTTTCGGATTTTTTCCGGGAATTCTCCTTCCTTTGTTCTTCTCCCAACTTTCCCACTGCAAACCCTCTGTAAATGCTACCTATCTCCTCCCCCTCACATCCTGTAAACCTTTTACCTGTGCGTTTACCTTTCCCCGGAACCTTTCCCCGACCTTCCATGAGTGTGGCTCTAGAAATAAACCTAATCCTCGCTCCCCCTGCCGGCATGTCGCACATTTAAATGCCCAGCCTCTTCCCTGTCATTTAGACGAAGTAACAGAAATAATATCTAAACACCGTTTTCATGCGCTTCTCATCAGCGAAAACTTGTTGAAGCGTTTTCTCAATTCCGCGCTAGTAGCAATTTCAGGGTACCGTCTGATAAGAGCTGATCGGAAGGCCAGCGTCGCCGCACATGGTGCAGGTGTCGGTATATACCTTCGCGACGATCTTAGGCACAAACTTGTACTATCTTCAACAAATACGGACTGCCTACGTAGTGAATATCTCTTTATCGAAGTTGGAGTTTTAGGAAAAAATGTCTCTTGGCTGTCATACATTTACCTCCTAAGACTGACAGCATAGATATGTTGGATGAAACCTTTACATCTGCGATCAGTCCTTATGAGCATGTGACTTTAATCATAATTTATTAAAAGCCTCCCCCTCTGCAGAGCAGTTTAAGCGTTTTTTCACAGCATGTGCCTCGAAATATTACCTCTAGCTCCAACACACCATTCAAAGAGCACGGAAACTTGGATCGATCATATTATAGTGTCTAATATAAACAAGGTTCGAAATCACGGTCAATTGCCGGTTCCTGGGATTTCAAAACACGATCTAATTTATCTTGTTTACAACCTGAAGTGCCCTAAATACTCACCTCACATAATCGAATACCGCGATTTTTCAAAATTCAATAAACAAGCATTTAATATAGATGGATTGACACTTCCTTGGTACCTTGTGCACGAAGAAGGATCACTGGACGCTAAAGTTGCGATTTTCACTAACTTAGTTACACAGCTCGGCACGCGCCTTTAAAAATATCGCGCGTAACTCGTCCACCTGTACCATGGTTAACCGATGAAAGATAGAGATGCAGTGCATGCTATTTTCCGGAAAACTAAATGCGAACTACTTAAAAAACAATACAAAATGCTCAGAAATTTAGTCACGAAGAAATGTCGCAACGCTAAAATTAAATACTACCACACCACCTTCGGCAGAACCCGCGACTCGAGAACGATTTGGAAAAGTCTGAAATATCTAGAAATAGGCAAATCTCATCCCCAAATTGACACGTATATCTCCTTAGAATCACTAAATCATTGTTTTATAAATAACGTTCCTTCATTTGACAGTAACTTGAAAAAGCAATCTCTCGCGTTTCTCCAAAACTCAGAAACAAAATCCAAAGACGAATTTTTCTTTTCGTCCGTTGAACATGAGCATGTTCAAAGTCTCATGTAATCAAGATCGTTCAAAGTCTCAAATCAAATGCTTCAGGTTCCGATGGTATCAATGCCAAACTGCTAAAAAATACCCTAGATGTGATTTACCCAATCATCACTGAAATAATAAATTTCTCACTAATGAGCGGACAATACCCTTTATCTTGGAAGACTGCGCTCGTGCATCCTATTCCTAAAACAGCATCAAACAAAACACAATTGAATACCGCCCAATAAGCATACTCCCAACTATCTCTAAAGTACTCGAAAAAGTCGTCCGGAAGCAAACTGAACAGTATCTCCAAAAAAATCACTTTTAAATGATCAGCAATCAGATTTACGTTCCGGCAGGAATACTGGAACCGCGCTACTAAACATTATTGAAGACGCCAGAAAAGCAATAGATGACAGTAATATAACTATTTTGATTCTTTTGGATTTCAGCAAAGCGTTCGATTCCGTAGATCCTGACAACTTGCTCGCAAAACTAAAAATCATGGGATTCGCACAGAAGACACGTACATGGTTTCTCAATTACTTAACTTCAAGGACCCAAAGAGTGGTATCCGGTAGCCGCAGTTCAAGTGACTTGGAACTTAACCGAGGAGTTGCTCAAGGTACTGTGTTAGGGCCACTAGCCTTCTTAATCTATGTAAATGACGAAGGTAATGCGCTTAAATATTGTAGTCATCAAATGTATGCGGATGATCTTCAGATATACCTAAGCGGTCACCCGTCTCACCTCTTCTCACTCGCACAAACAATTAATGAAGATTTGAGAACACTGAACAACTGGGCAGCGTCCCTAGGTTTACAGTTAAACCCAAATAAGTCACAGTGCATGATTATCAGTTCGAAAAGCACTATGAATAAATCTCATCTGCTGTTCTGCCTAAAATTTATATTAATGACACCGTTCTACCTTGGTGTTCAGAAGTCAAAAACCTAGGTATGCTTATCGACAACACCCTCAGCTGATTCAACCTGCCGTAAAGTTTTTGCCTCAATGCATTCCCTGAAACTCCTACGAACACTTTTACCAATTAGCAGACGTGAGACTCTTATCAAATCTCTTATTATGCCACATTTCGACTATTGTGACTTTCTTCTGACCAACATGACATTTAAATTACAACGTAAACTTCAAGTAACCCAGAACGCATGCGTACGGTTTATTTTTGATTTAAGGAAATACGACCATGTATCAGATTTTTTTGACAAACTTCAAATGCTTACTCTAGACAAAAGGCGGTTATTTCATTCTCTACTTCTTCTTTATAAAATTTTAAACGGTACACATGTAACACGCCTTATAAGTAACTACAATCCTCTGAAATTAAATCGAGCTCGTGATTCAGCACTGCTTTGTGTACCACGTCACAACACTACTTCGTTCAGTAGATCATTCACCATTACAGCTATCCGTGCTGTGGTCAGCATTTGAAGCTGGCGCGCGCGCAGCTGTACGTCG
The DNA here is from genome assembly GCA_031308135.1 of Acheta domesticus. Lineage (NCBI taxonomy): Eukaryota > Metazoa > Arthropoda > Insecta > Orthoptera > Gryllidae > Acheta > Acheta domesticus. The sequence goes on from JAHLJT010009715.1 coordinate 21,381, forward strand.
CGTGCCACGGAGCTCGCCGGCGCGGAACGCTGGCCAGCGAGCGGGTAAGCCTCGGGGCGAGGCTAACCCGGGCCGCGCCGCCCCTATTTAGGCGGGATGCAGGTGGCGGCCACGGAGTAACGAGTCTCAGAATCACCGAGTCACAGCAGGGAGGCAGCGCAGCGGAGTCGCTGGGAGAGAGCTTGCAGCCAGGGAGGGAGACACACGCAGAGAGGCCGCACGAGTAGTCGTGCGGAATACGTCGCGACTGCCAGCCTGGAGGCGCCGTGCTAAGTGACGCACGGCGAGATTACGTGCTGGAATTGCACGCGGCGGAGTCGCGCAGTAAGGCGTGTGGGACAGGAGCAGTGCTAAGTGACGCACTAGAGAGATCCGGGCTTGGACGTTAATGCCAGCCGGGAGAGAGTAACTCCTGTATATTTGATTGTGTAGTGTAAATAGAATGATTGAAGGAATAAATGAATAGTTGTTAAGAGGACGTGCTTTCGTTCATTGACAAACATAACATTTGGCGACGAGAATAAACGTCGGAGTGTGCAGGAAAAAGTCTGGTTGCTATACGGGCGTCGCCACATAACATTTGGCGACGAGGATAAACTTCCGAATGGACAGTGTTGTTGCTGACAGCCGTCGCCATAACATTGGCGTCGAGGATAAACTTGGAGAGTATGGTGGTTGCAGGCGTCGCCACATAACATTGGCGACGATGAAAAAGTCTGGTTGCTGTACGGGCGTCGTCGCCATATAACATTGGCGACGAGTATAAACTGTAAGTAAGTGATATTGTGCAGCCGTTGCCATAACATTGGCGACGAGGAAAAAGAGAAGTGTGGTTTAACGGTTAGTCGCCATAACGTTTGGCGACGAGGATAAACTTGGAGTGTTTGTGGCTGCAGGCGTTACGCCGTAACAATTGGGTGACAAATGGTATTGCAAAATGGCTACAGAAATGGAAATTGTGCAAGTGCTAAAGGAGATGATATAGGAGGAGTTCGGGAAGCAAATGGAGCAACAGTATCGGCAGTTCATGGAAGAATCGGAGAGTCAGCATGAACAACGGCTGCAGCAGATTGCAGCGTGGAAAAAATGCAATAAGCCATGGTTGGACGACACGCCGCAGCAGGCGTGTGCGCGGCAGTCGCACTACGGCCGTTGGGACGACGGCGCAGAGCGGCGCGGAATTGGGCCGCCACAGCGGCGAGACGCCATCGCGGAGCGTGGAGGACAAGGCCGAGGGCGTAGTGGCGGCGGCCTCTAGCGAGGCTGACATGGTGGAAGTAGCCACTCCCAGCGACGCAGCGAGCCAGGAGACTCCGGGCGACGCAGCGGTCGGCAGAGACGGCGCTGGCGGTAGGCGTGGCAGACGAGGAAAAGCCACGTTTTCGGCAGAAGACAAGGTGGCTGTGAGTTACCACGACAGGGATGCCTCAGCGAAGGCAAGCGCGCTCGGCGACAGTGAAGTGCACGCAGGTAAACGAGGTAGGAATTTGAGTAATAATAGGGCAGTGAAGAGAAACAAGCCTCGTTGGAAATGCAGTAATTGGGAGCATGATTGTACAGTTAAAAGCCGTAGTTTCAAAGTGAATTATGGAAAGATGCAAGTAGGAATGGAGATTTTTCAGGACATGTTCATGAGAGGTGATCAAAAATATACAGTAAGGGGTGAGAAAGAATTGTGTAGAAAAAATTATTGCGAGATCAAAAGAGACAACAGCGGTAGAACCGGTCGGAATAGTGAGGGAATTCAGATCACAAGTAATAAAATTAGCAAGTCAGAGATTCTGAGTGTTTCGATAAGCGAACTGGCAGCGTTGAAACAAAGTTATTGTGAAACGGAAATCAATGAGACCGCGAATGTTGATAATGATCAGGTTGCTAGTAAGGAACTGTCGATAGCAGAAGTAAGGATAGAGGAAAATCAGACTAATAGCAAAGTAGTTAGTGATTCGGATGAGTACGTAGCCTCGGGGTATAGCGAAATGGCAACAGGTAATGAGTGTAGTAAACAAGAGCGCGAGTTGCAGTGCAGTAAAGAGCAGAAGACAAATGCTAAAGTTGAGTGGGGCGAGCAAGTAAATGAAAGCGGTAGCTTTGGTAAAGATTCTGGGTTACTTAGTGAAAACGCAGTCGATAACAGTTATGTCGAAATGGTTGCAACAGAGGAAAATAATGATAGTGATATTGTAATTAGTTATGATAGCAGTTATGACGAAGTGGTTGCAACGAAAGAAAAGGATAGTGATATTGTACTTAGTTGTGATGACAGTTATGAGGAAATTCTGGCAACGGAGGTAAATGACAGTGGTGTTGTAATTAGTTATGTGAATTATGCAGAGCAAAAAAGGGAACAAGTAAACAGTAGAAAGGTATGTAAAGGCCAGTGTAGTTTATAGAGCAGGTGTAAGGACAGTTGTTAGAAAGAAGGCAATTCGCGTAAGGCGTGACAGAAAAGAAATGGTAAATGTACGAAACGATGGTAGTAGGAAGTGCAGCATTAATGGTAACAATCAGTACGAGGTAAAACGTCACGCAGTGCAGCGAAGAGGTAGACGCCGGATGCAAGGTGATAGTGGCAAGACCACCGGGGGCAGGTTTGAGTACAAACTAGCACAATCGCATTGGGAGTTTAAACAACGGAAGTGCCCTCGGGTGAGCGTGATAACCTTAGGCAGAGATACAGTATTGTTGAAGCGGGGAGTGACTGTGCAAGTGACTAACATATTTGTATGTAAGTTGGGTAAAGGCATATGGTCTGTGGAAAAACCAAGTTCGAGACTGAAATTGTTAAAAACATGAGTGACTTTGATGTTTTGGGGGATATTAAGCAATCAGCTACTTAAAAATAGGACATGTTTGTTTTGAGGGAGCCCAGATTTTTGTGGTGGTGTGTTTCAGTTTGTAAATAGTAACATTGGGGCCAAAGTGTATATGTTAGGAGATTTTGTTTGCTAATGATAGGTTCCCTATATACACTAAAATTTTATTGGTGTATTAAATGTACAATTGGTGTTTCTGCGGGAAAAGTGAATGTGTTGTACTTGATATTATGTTCTGAGATTTTGGGTATAGTGTTTATATAGAGGCCGCACCAGTAGTCGTGCTAAGTGACGCACGGCGAGATTGCGTGCTGAAATTGCACGCGGCAGAGTCGCGCAGTCAGGCGTGTGGGATAGGAGCAGTGCTAACTGACGCACTAGAGAGATCCGGGCTTGGACGTTAATGCCAGCCGGAAGAGAGCAACTCCTGTGTATTTGATTGTGTAGTGTAAATAGAATGATTGAAGGAATAAATGAATAGTTGTTAAGAGGACGTGCTTTCATTCATTGACAAACATAACAATCCAAACCTGGAATAAACTACCAGCGAGTCTAAAACATTCAAATACTTTCCGTAAATTCAAAAATGAATTAACCATATGGGTAAGGAATAATGACATGCAGAATGGCTATTAACATTTCCTTCAATCTCCAGACTTTTCCCACTTCCAAGCACCCGGTCACCGCACCCTCTAAATTCAAAATTCCATCCCATACCTCATGACTCTCTTCACTTTCCATTCTGTATCACACCCTGTAAATTATTTAATACAATCATATAATTTTTAGTGTATCTTAATGGAATTGTTTAAATAAAATATACATAAAGTGACTAGCGACATTCCAGATAAAAGTACTTATACTCGTAGCTATTTTTGTATTATCACCATAATCTTTACTGCAATATATTGGTATAAATACAATTTGATGTTAGGATCCTATTATACTTTTATATTGTTCCTGAATACTGTCAATATTGTATTTTAAATTATTGTTACTATTAGCCTATAATGTATTGCACTCCTCTGGTGTTAAAAATGATTTTATACTTATGTAAAGTGCTCATGTAAACCGAATGTACCTTGATGTAACGTCTCTGGAATAACTTCACGTCTTCCGCCTACTTTTCTTCCTCCTTTTCTTCGCTTATTCTCCCTTCCCTTTCTCTCACAAATTTCCCCATTTTTCTTTATGACTCGCCCCCCTCCGAACATCTTTCTCTTCTCTTTCTCTACTGTGTATATATTCTGCTCTATTAATGTTCGGCGCTAAGCCGCCATCCTGATTGAGATTTTTCTGGGTTTACTCAATCGCTTAAGGCGTACGCCGGGGTGGTCCCTAGTTTTGCTCTCCCAGATGTAAATGTACAGCTGGCCCTCCCCCTCTTAAAATATTACTTCTCTGTATTAATGTAGATTGAATGGTTAGGCGGAAGAGCAGACCCTATGGCCTGAGCCTCGCCATTAGTAAAGGCATTTTTATTATTATTATATTATTATTGCTAAACTGCCGCTTATTTCACGAAATCCGGACACTGACCGCTGATTAAAATGTTTCTATATTGCAATTCTAAAAGGGCGTGAACTCCCTGCCACTATAATCAAAATTTGTTTCGGTCCTCATTTCTCATTACTCCAGCATTAATTTAACATTATATAAAAATCCTCTTTTATCATAACTGCCACTTTAAATGAAAATACGTGTTCCCAAATCTCGGTGCTTCGTTCGCGAATCTCACTTATGTGTCTCACACATTCACTACTTCACGAAGTACAAGTTACGAGATGTACGTAAAGAAACTAATATCTGATTGAAATGAACACGTGTAAACAACGTGTGCAGCCTGCAAAAGATATTAACAGCCCTTACGAGTATGAACGTATAATGAAATGTGTGAGACGTTGAAATGTACATTGAGTGTGAGGCAAGTGCCGCAACACAGGAGAAGCGAATGTGTGCAGAGCGAGGAATTGTTCATAAGTGTTTATTTGTACAAACGGTTTCAAACTAAGTCTACAAGACATGTGGACTACTGTACAGTATGGAGAGGAGCAGTGCACCAAGTGAAAAACACTTAGTGCACAGCTGCTTCACAGACCACCACAACACGGAATTTCGCCCGCACACTCCTAGGCAAATTATTTATAATTTACAAAGTGAATATCCGGCGTTTTCGGTTAATTATTTTTCACAAACAGCCTCGCCCGTCTGGCCCGCTCGTGCCTATTAAACGGGGTACAGCCATTGCGGATTGCATAATGTTTCATTTTTAATATTACTCCGCCGCAACCACACACCTAGAAGTGTCTCACTCCGTAATAATGTAATAATGTACACTCACCCGTAATAATGTACACTGCTGTTTTTGAAAAACGTAACACTCAAAAGGAATGGTGGGAATCACTTAGAAATCGTTGGATGTATAAAATACAGTATCCATAAGAAGTGATTAAAATTGCATAGAGATGGCGTCTATGAGTGCCCTCTGTTGTGTGTCAGTTCAGGTCAGTGTTACGCCGCAGATATTTGGTATAGAGCAGTTAAACGACGTGGAAACGTGCAAGCAAGTGCCAGAATACTTTGTCGGCGCCAAAGGACGCACTACCAGCATCTGAGAGAGTTCAAACGGGGCACAATGATCTGTCTCCCGGAAGCGGGTGTGTCATACCGTGACTTTGCGGCTCGAATGGGGCACGCTGCTATGACAGTGATGCGTGTGTGAAACCAATGGATACAGGTTTATACACAGTGAGACACAACCATAGAATGTGACCACAACGCCAAATGCCCGCCATATTGTCCACATAGCCGTAACCCACGAAATGGCGTTGTCCAGAGTGATGGTTCGACTTTGGAGCACTGCAACGGGTATGATCATGTCAGCGACGACGGTATGACGCCGTCTGCTGAGAGATGTGCTAATGACACCCATAACACTGCGTCGGATTGCTTTGTCCAAAAACCACCAACACCTCAGGCAGCAATGGGCACGAGAACGTGTCCACTGCTGTGCAGAATGGCAAAAATGTGTTATTGGATGAGTCGCGCTTCAATTTGTAGTGAAGCGATGGCCGCGGACGTGTTCAACGCTACTGTGGTTATCGCAATCCGCCGGCTTACATTGTTCAACGCAATAACGGACAAACGCCAAGTCTGATGGTTTGGGGCGCCATTGCCTGCAATGTGCAATCACGCCTCATATGTATTGAGGGCAATCTGAACAGCAATCTCTGCATTAGGGAGGTTTTGGAGCGAGGTACTGCACGTCCTGCAAGCAGTTCCACATGCCGTACTTCATCGGGACAATTCCCGAAATCATGTGGCGAGGAATGCGCAAGCTTTCTGCAAAGAACAAGGGGTACCATTGCTTCCTTGGCCTGCATGTTCGCCTGACAAGTCCATCGAAAACGTCTGCGATATGATTCATCGGCAACTTGTTCGTTTTGGTTTACCTGCGGGGAACACACTAACCACGGGTTTAGTGTGTTGCCCCGCAGTGTATCCAGGCTCTCTTTGAATCCATGCCACGACGACTAGAGGCTCTGATGGCTGCGAGTGGCGGCTTCACAACGTACTAAATACTCAAGGTCAAAATCCAGGGACAGTTCTATAATTATAATAATTTGTAAAATTTGATATTTCTAATCAGAGGAATAAATTGTATTGTAATAGTATGTCTCTATCTTGGTGCTGCAATTTTCAGAAACTTCAGTGCATATCAAGTTTTGTTGAAATGGCATGTTTCCGCGTTGAAGAGTTAAGCTAGCAAACGAACTCACACATTCACTTATCCATATTTTTTGTATATTAATATTTTTGACAATGGGTACATTTCAGAGGCAATGTTACACCGATGGTGAGCATTACTTATAATAACAACTTCTAGCGTACCCGTGCGAGAACTCGCATGGTGTACCCCACCCTCTTCCTTATTTTTCTATTTCCATACTAAGCCTGAAATATATTTGTTCTTCAAGATCCTCTTATCCTCCGTCACTTCTTCTGTATGTCACCTTGTAAGTGATCACAATATAATATACCCTTGTCCATACAAACTATTATTTAACTTTATTATCGAGAAAAGAGGTACACCCGTGTAATTCAGTCGCATAGAATATCGAGTAATTAGTAATTTAACACATAGTTTCAGATTCTACAGGCTCTTAACAGGTGAAGTAGAATCGAGATGCGTCAAACCAGCAAAAATGTAATTGGATGGTCAAGAAGATATCCCTGTAGTTTACGGTGCTTGGAACGTTTCTTTTAGGTCTTTGGCCTCAAAAGTTTAGTTTTAATACCCTAGAACGCTTCATTTAGGAGTTCTTTAACGACATAGATACAAAAAAAAATCCTGACCTGCGTTGCGGGTTGCGTTTTACATGATGGTAGATGCTTTTTTTTTTTTTTTTTTTTTACACAAATCTTTCATATTTTTGAAGTCAAAGTGCAATTCGTCACGTCTCCGTAAAATTCCCTTTCTTCAACGACCTCGTTTATAAAAAATTGGTTGCGTGTGAGAGCCGCAAAGGGATGGTATACTACTGAAATAGTATAGGAGACGATATTTAATAATGATTATGCGATCAGAAATATGTATCTTTTGCACATATTTTTTAGAAATAAAAATACAATTTTTTTTGAAAAGCTGTTGTTCGCTTGGTAATTGGTTTCGAAAAAAATTTTTCAGACAAAAGTGGCAGAAAACGTTATGCTCTTTGAATTGAGTTCTATAATTTTCTACAGAACATAAAGTTAGGACTTAAAGTTAAAGACTTAGGGGGAAAACAAACAAACAAAAAAGTCAGAAAATATTAATTTTTGTCCCACCCGGAGTTTGTGCAGAGGTCGAAAATTTAGAATTTTAACTAGATCCTGGGTACATACCCGCAGAAAAAGTTTTTACGACCTTTTTCCAGGTTAAATTTACCTACCGATTATGATTGCGTAGGTTTCCGCGGCCGGAATTCATGTTGTCCAGGCTATCCGAGATGAGCCGCGTCGTCGATTTGGTGGCTGACGTTTCGGCCAACATATCGTGGCCTTCCTCAGAGTGTACTGCTGCCAAATGGCTAGCGAGGCCGCCTAATATAGGGGAGAAGTGGTGAACGTGATAGGTCACGGGAACGGCCAATCGGAAGCGTGCAGGTGGTACGGTATTGGTGAAGGAAAGACAGAGCTATAGCGAGGCAGGGGGGGCGAGTGGGACGCCAGAGAATGTGGAAAAGGGAAGAGGGAAACCATGTGGGGCAAAAAATAAGAGAAAGGAAGAGTAAAAGTGTAAAAAAGTGTAAGAAACGGCGCCTGAGAGGCACAAGGGGGAACAGCCAATCGGGGACCGGGAGGGCGCCCGTCATTGGTCGGTCGTGGGGGAGTGACCCCAGGGAGAAGCGCCGGATTGGCGGATTGGAAAAGCCCGTTTCCACGTAGAGCTGAGGCGGAGACCATCATCCCTGTTAAGGTTAATGGGCCTTCTAGATATTTCTAAGGCCTCTTTGATGACTCGTGGCCACCAACGGTCCTCAAAGTAAAGAGTACGGGTCTTCTTGTACTCAATAAGGTGACCGGTTTCGGCGGTGTGTAGAGCTAGGGCCAACTTGTGGATGTTTTTCAGTCGGTCATGGCGCACGTGTTCACGCATGCGTTCCTCTACAGATCGACCAGTTTGGCCGATGTATGCTAGCCCATAACTGCACGGGATTACATATACTCCAGCGTTATTACACGGGTCAAGGCGGTCTTTCACCCGGACCAGGCTCCTTCCGATCTTGTTGAGGGCGTAGAACACCGGGCGGATGTCGTATCTGCGAAGCAGCCTGCCGATCCTATCTGTGACACCTTGGACGCAGGGGGAGTCGCGCCGTCTTCTGTGGTGAACTGGGTTCCTCGGTCGTGGTGTTGGATGTGGCTGCGTCTCTTGCGTTGAGGTTCTTCAAGGCACGATGTAACGAGGAACTGCTGTAGCCGTTGGCGAGGAAAGTCTAAGTGTCTCTATTTCTTTTTCGAGATTGTTGCTGTCACTGATGATGGCTGCCAAGTGGGTAAGGGTTGTGAACACTCCTCGCTTTGTGGAAGGATGATGGTGTGAATCCGCGTGTAAATATCTGTTAGTGTGGGTGGGCTTGCGGTACACGGAGTGCCGAGGGTACCATCGGGGCGTTACCTACCGATTGGACTGTTTCATGACTCGACAGGAATCCCCTGCTCAGCCTGCCGGCCTCGACCGGTGAACTCTCCTGTCTCGCCATGAAAAGGTCAAGTTTTTGACTTACGATGTAAATTACTATTAAAATACCGCAAATGAATTTTCAAATATTTTTTTCAAATGCAGAACAATTAATTGGTTCTGGTCACAAAAACAAGGTTCTTTCACTACTATTTGCTTAGTCGTTAGTATTGTCGCCTCTTACACCTAATCCTTTCACTTTCTGTTACTGCTTTTACTATATTGCTGATATTATTTTCTCATATAAGTAATATTGAGAATGTAATGTAATGCCACAAAAAAATCAATGTCGAGATTTTGACATAAATATACTGTTCGGTAATACCGCAAAAGGAATAAAGGTTTTTTTCGCAAACTACGCTTTGTCCGTCTGCCCGTCTATCTGTTTGGCAGTCTGTCCGTTTGTCTCGAGTCCAACGCACTCCAATATTATCATGTCGAAAATCAATTACATTTTTTCTATTTGGATTTGATGCCAAAAATGATTGTCAAAACTATTTTCAAAAGCAAATACTTATCTCCGTCTCTCCATTTTTTCAGCCTGATACATGCTGAGATAAAATAAAACATGAAAATCACGTTCCTCATTGTATCTCTGCAACTGATTATCCTAGGAGGCTTGTTTTTGGGAAACTGCTACATTTTGTATTCTCTTTCATATGAGTATTGCGATTATTGCTTTGGTTTGGGAGCAATTTTCATTCCCCTATTCGGCTACACCCTTTTACTCAATTTTCGCGCAAATTAACGTCAGCTTTACTTTAATACAAGCGCACTTTACTAAAATGTATTTAGCGAAACCTTCATGTTCAAACTATCTGGGTATAAATCATACAGGCTCGAATTTGAGATTTGGTCTTAGAAATCAGGTTTAGCACGTCCTTGTTTTGTCATAATACTTTCTCTTGTTGATAAATATGTTATTTTTACAGACGCAGTGATGCTACTAGTACTTGAAACGATATGAAAAAATATGGAATACTCCATTATTTTCATTGTTTTCAATAACATTAAAAAGTAGTGGTGCTACAACAGCACATACTTTCCCGTATTATTGGATGCAGCTACGTAGAAGTGAAATATTGCACTTTCTGCCCTACAGCATCTTAGGTATTATTTGAAAACATTCAATTCAACTAAGAAGCGATCATTCACGGTGTAAGATGTATAGGTGTGTTAACTAGCCACCTTTGGCAAATTTTATGAAGCCAGTTTGTGACTAGTTTCTTGCTTGTCAGTACGGTGCGCACGATCGTGGGGGTCGCGGTGCAAGACATCTTAAGATGACATCTTAAACTGTGGCTGTTACACATTGCATAACCAATCAAGACCTTGCCCAAATGAGACCCAAAGATCGCAGCACTTACATGCGGGAACTGTGAGTCACATAAGTTTCAGTTTTAGACTGAAAGTGTACACACCTATATATCTTACACAGTGTTGCTTCCATCGCAGTCACTGTTTCCATCGCTGTCACTGGTTCCATCGCAGTCACTGTTTCCATCGCAGTGTTGTCAAAACTACGTGAATTTCACAACTGCATAAAAATCTAAAGTTTTGTAAACTTCTATTGTAGAAAGAACTTTGATACCATACAGCTCTATCGAGTCACAACAATTACACGTAAATCACAGAAATTCGCGACAGCGGAACGGAATTCAATTGTTGTATTCCTACATTGTCGATATTCTTTTAATAAGCTAGCAATTTTTATTTTCAATATTTGAAAAGAAATAATTTCTTTAAAGATTAATATGTAAATGAATAACAAAAGGTCGAATGTAAGAAACGAACAAACAAATATATAAATTATAAATACAATATACAAAATTGCAAATTCTAATTTACGACGCATCCAGTGTCCGAAGCGCTGTAAATTTACAGTGGGCTATTATCTTTGTCACAAAATTATAGAAAACTTCTGGTATTTTGAAAAAAATATGCATGACCTTATTTGAAGATGTAATTTTGATAAATACATTCAATTGAGAAAAAAAGTATTTTTAAAATTGTAGTTTTAAGAAAACGATGGAAACGAAGCGCAGTCAATTCCGAGCGGGCTATTATGCTTGTCAGGAAATTATAGAAAAAAGTACTCATATTTTCAAAAAATTCAACGTGACCTTATTTGAAGATCTTTTATTTAAGAGCATATTCATTAAGAAAAACAATCGTGTCTTCAGAATTGTAGTTGTAGAAAGACGTCAATTTTTTTATTTTTAAAATTTTTTAGCAAAATCAGGCATTTCAACGAACATGAACATATGGACGGATAGACGGACAGACGGACAGACGGACAAACAGACAGACAGACAGACAGACGGACAAACGGACAGACAGACGGACGGAGGACGTTTTGCTTTCAATTGGTTTTTTGGTATCATCGACCCACAACACTGGAATTCTGGCTACACCACGTGTTAGGGGATTTTTCCCCCTTTCCCCCGTATGAATATGGGAAAGTAGTAAAATGGACAGGGAAAGGGAGGGGAATGAGCGTTTTGGAGTCATTCGAATAAGGCTGCCGCGTATGCACGTTCCGCCAAGAAGGTCGAGGGCCTGGCTTGCAGAGTGCATGTCACCTCACTCCGGAAGTGTTTCATCACAATGGACTTCCTCCGCGTCGGTTCACCCGATGGCCCAGGAAGGGGGACGGAGACGGAGCGTGAGTGGGGGATCAGGAAGAGCCCTACCGCTCCCTCGCACGTTTCCGCAAGGGAGGAGAGAGGTCGTGGAGGGGGTGGGGAAATGGGCCTTTCGATCGCGCGGAACGTAATGATGCGTTCTGCCCAAACTCACCAGTGAAGAATCGGCCGTCTGCGACGCAGTTTTCGGGCGTCGAGATGCTCCTACTAAAGCGTGCCTTCCAGTGGTACAAGACCTACGTTGTGGACACACTAGGTAGGTAGCCTCGGGGAAACTACTCGAGATTATTATAATTCATTTCATTAAGCAGTTCAGCTGTTAGATTTATCTCCAAGATAAGAGTTTGATTCACTTTTATTTTCTCCCTCCCGCTACAGCAAAATTTATGTAATACTTCGCGAAAAAAACGGCGAAGTTTCAACAGTAACCTAAAACCTAAACAATAAGAGCCTTAATAACGAAAATATAATTTAGAAAATTTAGGGGAAAAAATCCTGTATCATGTGGTGTAGCCATAATTCATGTTTTATGGGTCCTTGACACTGAAAAATCGATGGACGGCAAAACACCTGCCCGTCTGTCTGTGAACAACGCTAGCGGCTAAACCGTCTAGCCGATTTTCTCCAAAATGGATATTCCCCAATCGATCTGACTGATATCACGGCCCCTTGAATTTGAAACTGATATTTCAATTTTGGGGGTTATTTTACACGAATCAGGGACATATTCAAAATTTTAAAAAAGACTCCATCGTTTTGATGAAATTTTATAGTTGGATAGTCTGAAGGACCTTTAAAAAATGGTGTAAGTCTCATGTTAGTTGAAATCCCTGATTTTGCAAATTGCAAAAATTGAAAATTGTGAAAAACGAAAATTGTTTGGCGTCTTCCTACAAATATGATTTTTTTTCTAAATAAAATGTGTTCATCAAAAACAGTTCTACAAAGAAGGTGATGTTGAATTTTTAAGACTATGAGTATTTATTGTGCTTTTTGGTGACTACGGAATTATTGTTGTTGTTGTTATTATTATTATTTATTTTGTTATTTCATTTTACATCGCTTCCTTTAATTGTATTAAATGTGAAAACGAATAGATGAGCTTTCTTTGTTGCTTGTTGTAACCAATTGTTGGAACGGCGCACAGAAACCGATAATAGGCAAGAAAGAACGTCCTGTTTTAGCACCACTAGTTACTTTCTCGTATACGTAGAGTATTTAGCACAGTTCAAGACGACATAAAAGTAATTTTGCTGTATTTTTTAACATAAGCAAAGGTATTTTTGACGTATGTCTCACGAGCGCACATTTCCAGTGATTTGTATACATTATTGCGTTAGTGAATGGACGTGCTTCAAATGACTTCCAATGAAGTTTTCGAAAACTCAAGTTTTCTGACAAAAAGACATTCAAATTTCACATTCACAGTAACGTTTAAATGTTTAAACGTTTAAATTCCTTCCGAACGGTTCCAATTTTTTCAACGAAAAGGTCTATGGACCAGGTTTTACTCTTTAAGATTCTTAAAAGCAATATGTTGGTACTATCGTTTGGAAACCGAAAAATGAAGAATTTTGTTGAAATGTACTTTGAGCGGTGATAGATGACAGCTAGCAAGAGGATGGGGCAAGACTGGAAAGGCTAGCCCAGACCACAGAAATGTAACTAGTGGTGTTACAACAGCAAATACTTTCCAGTATTATTGGAAACAGCTACGTAGGATTAAAATATTGCAATTTCTGCGCTACTAACATCTTAGCTCTTATTTGAAAACGTCTAATTCAACAGAGAAGCGGAACTCTCACTCTTTCCATTGCATTGTTGTCAACACTATGTGAATTCTGCAACTGCATAAAAATATAAAACAAAAGTTTTCTAAACTTGTATTGGAAAAAGAAGCCTGATATTATACAGCTATATCAAGTCATAACAATGACACGTAATTCACAGAAATTCGCAACAGCGGAACGGAATTCCATTGTTGATATCCCTGCATTGTTGATACTCCCTTAAAGAGGTAGCAATTTTTTTTATTTCAAATATTTCAAAACAAATAATTTCTAAAAGATTAATGTGTAAATGTATAACAGAAGGTCGAATGTAAAAACGAACAAAGAAATAATATACAAAATTGAAAAATCTAATTTACGACGCATCCAGCTATCTGAAGCGCTGTAAATTTGCAGCGGGCTGTTATGTTTGTCACGGAATTTTAGAAAAACTACTCGTATTTTCAAAAAATTCAGCATGACCTTATTTGAAGATGTATTTTTGATAAATACATTTCACTGAGAAAACCGGCTGCCACCTATTGCCGCCCAAAGTACATTTATTTGACATTTTCTTAATTTTTCGGTTTCCTAATGATAGATGGAGATATTAATTTTAGAATATTAAGGAACACTGAAAAAGAACACTAAAATCGTTTTAAAGGGCAATTTTCTTTTAAAAATTTTATCCGTTTTTAAGAAAATGGCGTTTAAGCTACTGTGTGAAGCTCTTTTTCACAGAATATTTTTGAGTTTTCAAAAAGCTTCATTTGAAGCACTTTCATTCACAAATACAACTGATTGATTGATTTGTGATTCCGAGCGCGTCAACCACTTTGGTCATTAGTCCCGTAAGTGTAGTGCGTGTTTTTCTCGAGAGGTGGCAATGATCTTTTCCCCACTGGATGGTGAGATTTGGCGCCGACCTACCGTCGACTAGCGATGGTTTCCCCTCAACCAGGTATCTCCCACCAGCGGCGCACCGCCCCAGCCGGGACACGTTGTAAGCTCCCGACCGGTATCCCGGCAAGTGTGGTAGTGTAGTGCATGTTAGTGTAAGTGTGTGTGTGTGTAAGAGGAGAGGATAGCGCGGTCCGTGGCCCGTTTGTTAGGGTACTGCTCCGGCATTCGCCTGGTGTTGATCGGAGAAACCACGGAAAACTACCGATCAGAGCAGCCGGTCGCTAAAATTCTTCTCCAGACAGCGACTGAATTCGACCTAGCTGACAAGCTAGTGTCGAAAATCCTGCCGCCGTAGGGACTCGAACCTAGGACCTCCCGGTCAGAAGGACTGCAGTGACATCAGGTTGATGCACTGAGCCATCTCTCCCGGTGATGGTAATAATTTACAAATTGCTGGTAATATGCACATTAAAGATACAGCGTCGATGATTCGGAATTTCTCAATAATAAGCTATTCGATAAACTATTATTTCTTTAGATCTTTTTACTATTACAATGATACTTTGAAAATGTATGGCGGACAAATGTGTTGTTGTCTAAGTGACTTTCATTCATGTACTGTAAGCTTTCAAAAGGTTTCCTTAGGAACATTTTTTTGAGATACACTGCCATTTGTGTCATAAGAAATTATATTTTCTTCATTGGTTTCTAGAATAACTTTTGAACCGAAATCATCCTTTCTCAGTAATTGTTAAATCGATTATTTCACTCGTACGCAATTTATCCCTGCTGTGCGAGATAAAACGCAAAGTTACGAGAAAGATTTGAATCTTTGCATTAATCGTTTCAGATCCACGTCCAATCCAATGGCCGTTCACTGGCAACTTAATATGGCCCTTTGGAATAATCGCTTTGTATGTGTGGATTGTCAAATACAAAGGACCAGAACTCATGGCGAACAGGAAAGCATTTGATCTCAAGTGGGTGCTCGTGGCTTTCAATGCGTCGCAAGTCATTATCAACGCCTACCTTTTCTACTTGGTAAGTTCCACAGCAAATACATTTTCATTTATCTAATAACGAGAGTTTTCTGATTGAGACACCAGGGAAGTAATTAGTAGTCAACATTTTCATGAAATTACAAAAAGCCAATGTGTGCAAAGTGTCTTGGAATTCAAAATCCGGAGAAAATGTTTGGATAAATGTTTGTACTAAGTTTAAATACTGCAATCCTGCAATATATATATATATGTGTGTAGACATCAGAATTGTTTTTAAGCTGAAGAATTTATAATGTGCGATAAAAGTTGATACATTAAGGTCTGTTTTATTTTCTGAGACTGTAGTATTTAAACTTAGTACAAACTTTTATCCACAAATTTTCTTCCGATTTTGAAAACTAAGACACCTTTTACACATTGTTTTTTTAAAATTTCACCAAAATGTTGACTACTAATTACATCCCTGATATGCCAATCGGAAACTTGTTCTACAGGGGTGTGTACATGTGTAATAATGTGTAATACATGTGTAATACTTCAACATGTGTATGTGTGTGTGTGTGTGTGTGTGTGTGAAAGGGTAAAATCATTCAAATTCATTGCCGTTTGAAAATAAAACTTATAAAGAGACTGTGAAAGAGGAATAAATACATATCGAATGAAGTCAGAATATTTTTGTTCACATTTTTTTAATATTTAAATGTTTGCTGAAAGTATGAATCACATTAATGTGAAAAGCATAATATTCACTCTCGCATTTTCAAATGGTGATCCTCCGTCTAAGCACGTACTTTTTAATACTTAATATTATATTATATTCTTATATATAATATAAGTATATAATTTATATTATATACTTATATATAATATAAGTATATAATATACACTTAAAATAATAATATATTTAAGATTATTATTTAATATTATATTACGGATAATTCAGCAACAACGTAATATAGTAGTACATATTAATACAAGTTCTTTACGCCAACAATATCAGAAAGTTGCTGTTTTAAATTCAGGTTAGTGGCGCTACAACATCACATACTTTCTCGCATGGTTTTTAATTGCTCCTCAATATTAATGTGTAATATATGTGTGTAATTTTACATAGACATGCAAAAGTGTTTCAACCAACAACTAGTGGTGCTACAGAATGGCACAGACTTTCCCGTATTAGTTTTCTATTTCCTTGGGTCTTCGCTAGCTATTCGGAAATATCCACAAACTCTTTCTTGCCAGCTGTCATCTATCACCGCCAAAAGTAGATTTTTTTGTTATTTTCTTAATTTTCGGTTTCCTATTGGTAAAACTGAAACATTAATTTTAGAATATTAAAAACCTAGTCATAAATGGCAATTTTCTTTTAAAAAATATGTGCCGTTTAGGAGAAAATGGCGTTTTAGTGCTACTAAAAATGCGAAATTTGAAGCTCATTTTCACAGAAAATGTATGAGTTTTCAAAATACTTTATTTGAAGCACTTATACACACAAATATAACAATCTTTACAAATTGCGGATAATGTGCATATTAAAGATGTGAGAGATCTTTCAAAAAATTTACATTTATATAATTTTTGGAAAAAACAAAAAATAACTCAAATAAACTTTACATCATATATAAAATGTAAATATCTCTATCTGTTACAAAAGTTTCAAGAAAAAATTTGCAGCCATATATGAGAAAATGGCGTTTGAGCATTTTTGAAAATGCCGAAATTTGAGCTACTTTTCACAGAAAACGGTTGTGTTTTCGAGAAACTTTACTTGACATTACTTAAAGCATATATACTCGTAAATATAATAATGTGAAAAAATCGCAGATAATGTAAATATTAACAACGTGAGAGACAAGTAAAAAAATTTACATTTTTGTAATTTTTGAAAAAACCAACCGATAGACCTAAATGGCTTTTATGTCATTGATAGAGTACATTTACCACTATCCCTACCAAAAGTTTAAAGAAAAAATTTGGAGCCGTTTTTGAGAAAATCGTGTTTTTGTAATTTTTTTAAAATTGCACATATTGCAAGCAATATTGCACGAAAACTACTAAAATTTTGAAAAACATTTACATGATCTTTATTAAAGAACTCAATACGCAGAACAAATTTTATTTGAAGAAAAAATCTCTATCTTCAATTATGTAGTTGGAGAAAGACGCCGAAAAAAATTCAAACTTTCACAATTTTCGAAAATTCAGAGCTGTACGTGAAAATCTGACCTATGCCATGTTAAAAAGTGTATTTTCCTCTATTCATACAAGAAATTTAAAGAAAAAATTTGGAGCCTTTTTTGAGAAAATGTTGAAAATCCCCGGGGGGCTTCGTATAAAGTACCCCCAAATTTTGAAGAATCTTTTTCAAAATCTCAAAGCTTTGACTAGAATTAGACCGACCTGGGAGTATCCATTTTGGAAGATATCGTACGTATTGGTTTATGTGCCAGCAGTGTTCACAGACGGACAGACAGACGTTTTCCTTTCAATTGGGTTTTCGGTGTCAAGGACCTAGAAGACAGGGTTTCTGGCTACACCACGTGTTAGGGGATTTTTTTCTTAATTTAGCAACTGGTTTTATCCACTTATTCGTTTTTACGGCCCGGCAATTAATTTTTTTCCGCCGAAAATTCACCATTTTTTCGCCCAGCATTACATAACTTTCCCTATACTACATATATCACTCCGTGTATACGTACGTATACGGGAAAGTAAAAATGATCAAACCAGCACCAAGAATCAAGGCCTTCGAGTTAACTCAGTCATACCACTATGTAACGGAGACGCCGTGATGATCGAGTTCGGGTCGAAGTTTAAAAATGTTATCGTCTCAACCCAATAAGTTGAACATGAAATTTTGGCAATTTTCGATAATTGAGTATGCCGAACATGGGAATAGCACCATATTTTTATCGTTGCCTGATACAAATTACGCGAAAATTTAAAGAAAAAATTTGGAGCTCTTTTTGAGTATAAAGTGCTATCAAGAATAAAATTTACCTACTTTGCGCACAATTACAAGAAAACTACTCATATTTCGAAACTACGCATAAACACATACTACACACTTTCGCAAAAATGAACATGAACTTATTTCAAAATCTGTCTTTAATGAACAGATTTTATTAGGGAAAAACTTCTTTCTTCGATTTTGTAATTTTAGCAAGACGCTTTGAAAAATTAACACTTGAGCAATTTTTAGGATATCAAGAATATCAACGAACGTAAAAAATGAACCATTCTATTACGCGACTTTTAAGCTTTATGAGGACAAAATTTAATCAAACAATTTCGTTACAATTTTGAGAAATTTTGAAAATTTTATTGAGGCTTCATGTAAAGTAACTTCAAAATCAAAATATCCGTTTGAAACTCCCAAGGACTGCAGTTCGTTCGGATCGACAGGAGAGTATACATTTTTGAGAAATCGGCTGAACAGTTTGAGTGTTAGCGTTGACTACAGACGGACAGGCGGATAGAGGAAACAGACAGATGTTTTGCAAACAATCGATTTTTCAGTATCAAGAACCCACAAAACATGGATTCTGGCTACACTACGTGTTACAGGAAAAGTTACAATATACAGGAACAGGATTAATCCAGTTTACAAGAACCCGGCAATACGAATTTTTCTGCCGAAAACTCGCCGTTTCCCGACGCCTGTTTCAATGCTTTCTCTTCTTACGAAGTAAGTGCGAGAGTTATGTTGGTGTTAAAATATGTTGGTGTTGAAAGCTGCATTTTGTAGTTTTAAACTTTGATGATAAAAACTGGAATGGGAAATGTCTTTCTGAATACAATAGCTATTGTGCCACACACTTTTTTGCATCTGGTTTCATACCATATCTTGTAATGTCATTCTTCCTTTTATAGAGTTCTATTCCCACATGATTGTTCTCTTTTCATAAGAATTTCATAGTATTTCCTCGCAAGTATCTTACATTGGTGAGTGTATCACCAGGTGTGTATCACAGAAAGAGAAAATACAACTTCAAATGCTGACGAAAATTTTTTTTTAATTGAATGAGAATGGTGATTTTGAGTTTCTTGTTTAACTCTTAACGTCTGGGGTTAGATCTGTAACACACTGGCGTCGGGTCAAATGAACTCGACAATTCGAATTCAAGGAAACAAAGTCCTATGTGTGGTTTTTGGCAGGTTTATGGTGTGAATATTATATTTAATGTAGAAGTACACGTAACAATAAAAATTCGCCACGTTTAAGTAATAAAGGAAGGCAATTGAGGCACAATTGATTCTTCTGTCTACACTATAATTATTACACAGCTGATTACAAGAGTTCACTCCAACTTTCGCACAATTTCGTAAAGAGTTAAAATTTGTAGCTTCTGCAGAGGACCTTTTTGTCGTGTGCGTTCGTCAATCTTCTTGGTCTTGTGAATAGCAGAAATAAATACAAACTAGCGTACCCGAGCGAGAACTCTCGCATGTTAAATCCCACCCTTTCCCTATCCATTTGTCTATCCTTTCCATAAAGGAGAGGAACTACTAATGTACTTACAGAATATCAAACAAAATAACAATGCAATTGATGTTTGAAACAAATTTTCAATTAAAGTGTATTCAACATTATAGAGAGATGTTCTTGGAACAATTCATACTTTTTTAAAAACAACATTTGAAGAAATGTTTCAATCTTCCTTGAGAGTAAGCTTTTCGCTTTCCTTGATAGTCAAATAATAGAAAAGGTTTTTACTCTTGAGAAAGCCAAGTAAAGTAGTGCGAAAATACGGGATCGGGCAAGAACAGACCTACTCATTGCAATATTATTTAACTTTCCTTGATTTTTTATGAAGAACTGAGTGGGTTTTGTAGAGTCAGGATGCCAGCTTGCTGGGGTGAGAAAATTGAAAATTATTTGTATACTAAAAAGTATTGAATTATTTTCTGCGTCCTTCCTCAAGAAAAGCAATTCCGAGCCAAAAAAAAATCAAAATAATGTTTTCACCTTTGAGTACTAAATACCATTTGTTAGCATTAGAAACAATTTAGTAAGCATTAGTAAGCCCACTTCGGTATGGGAATGTTGCTCAAACGATGTTTGCATTTTTAATATCTTAACGAACCGACACCTTGAGTTTAATATCAAACGGTGTTTTATTTACAATATGAGTTCGCAGCTGGGCGTCGGTGTACATACTTCCAGATACCGCCAACATTTAAATCGTGCGTTTGGACTGTGATCTTTGGCAGTTGTCGGGTGACTTGCACTATTCTTTCTATAATTTTTAAATTTAGTTTTTTTACTTTATTCACGTAGTATTGTGGGCTAGCGCGTTTTGATTTTTGTTTTCCATTTATTTCAAGCTATTGTACTTTAGCTACTTTAAAAGTTTGTTCTTTGTGTTGTGCCATAGCACAAGTTTTCCCCCACTACCTCTGCGTACCCGTGCGAGAACTTTTGCATGTTAGACACCACACTCATCCCTATCCTACTATTTTCATTCTAAGAGGGAAAGTAGGTAACCAAACGTGTTTATTTGTTTAAAATCTATAAAGGTAACTTGCAATGTACTAACACAATTACAAATAAAAATTAAAAAGCAATGCAATTAATGTGTAAAAAATTTTCAATAAATATTTATTCAATATCATGGAGAATTTGCTTGGAACAATTCCCAAAACTTACTTAAAGACATTTGAAGTAATTATTCAATATTCTTTGTCAGTTAGGTTTTAGTTTTTCGTGATAGTCACAAAAATATTAGGTTTTTAATTTTTGAGAAAGCTACGTGTCTGAACCTGTTGACTTGAAAATTTCATCGAATGATAAACGAAACTATTGGTACAGGTAAAACACAAACACAGTCTTCACTCTTCACTGAACACCCACATTCCTCCACAATGCACTTACAGACCATGAAAAAACGTTAATTCAATAGTTTCACTAAACGCATAAGAAACAATCTTCATAGGTATAGGTATCAAGCAACTAAAATAGTACTTCTAGTTGTTGCTGGAAGCCAAATCTTGAATTAATGATTATGCAAATAAACTTCGTCAGATTGCACAAACTACGGTAATAACAGAAAGCGTAAATAAAGATTATCAAATCTAAGCCTTCTAAGCGTGTCGCCCCAAAAATTGCTACCAGCAGGAAGGGCTGAAATATTGAGGTGGCCTTGATAGTATTGAAGCGTGGAACCGAAAAGTTAATTGAATGGATCGGGGGAATGTCTTGTCTTGTAGATTATGGTGTGAAAAACGTTTCTTTGAGGCCTTTTGCCTCAAAATTTTACTTTTTAAGGCTCTAAAACGCTTTGTTTATGATCTGCCAATATAGGTTGACATGTGACGCAGGTTGCATTTTACATGAGTATTTCGATGCGTTTTTTTTAAAGAAATCATCCATATTTTTAAAGTCAAAGTGGAATTCGTCAAATCTCCGTGAAATTCTGTTTCTTTAGAGCCCTCATTTATAAAGATTGGTTGCGTGTGAGAGCCGGAACCCAAAGGTATACTACTGAAATAATACAGGAGACGATCGTGATGGGATTGGTACAAAGGTCATTGTCGCCTCCTTTGTACAGTCAAAGGGTCTTCAGTTTACCTCTCTTTGTTTCTTGGGAAGAATTCTACAAGGGTATCCAGTTTGTTCTTAGTTAATGTTCCAAAAATGGCCAATTGTGCTTGGACTCAACCGAAAGCAATACCTAACCACCACTAACCTCAAATGAGTCGTGAAGATTAAGTTATCGCTATGGCATCACGCTTGCACATCCATCATATGGAAATGTACAGGAACACTAACACTTGTTTCTAGGATGGCGTTGACATTAACGGCGTGCCATACGAAACCAATTACATGACATGATACATTATTTTCAACACCGACGCCTACACTTCATGAAACAGCAATCTTTTTGGCTCAAACATTCCCTTAATTGGAATTCTTATATTAATTTTAATCATATGAGAAAGCGTAATCTCTTATTGAAAATTATTTTTTCAACATGCCTCAATAGATCTTTAGAATAATTCCAAAACCACTCTCCCGCAGAACAATCATATTCAAAAGTACTTCTTTTCTCTAATTAGTAGGGCAGGAAACTGCACATAAAGCTTTAGAAATGTTATAATCTGTAACTACATTCCAAAGTCGAAATATTACTGGGTGCTACAACAATGTTTACAAATGTATAATAAACACACACAGAAGTGTTGCAGACATTTTCAAAGTGATATAAAGTGAAGGTTATTTCCAGACGGGAGAGTGGTAAAAATGTTTTTTATTAATTTTTTAATGCAGCCAGTAGTATTTTTTTTAAATTTCACAAAAATTTGTGTTTTAAGAGGAACTTTCGACATATGTTCGAGCCAGCTCCAGAGTATTAAAACACAGTAAAAAATTTTTTTTTTTATTTTTTCAAAAATATTTTTTGTTTTTTAAACTTGGTACTGAGAAAATATCAAAAAATGTTTTTCTTATAGTATGAATTATTTTCTCATTTTTCATATCTTTACAATCACATAAAATAGTGTTACGTTGACGGAAAATAAATTAAAATTAAACCCACGTTTTTGACTGTAGAGATGTGTGGGTGGTTGAAGGGGCTAAGAAATCTTTTTTAAAAAATATTATTTTTATGTCGTTATAGTGTAACTATTCGTTTGACATTTGGTTAAGGGGAACGTTTTACCATCTTATCCGGAAATACCCTTTCTTTTTAAGTTATTTCAAAATGCATAACCAACCATTAAACTCTCCTAGAAACGCATATTTTTTAACTGGACCTGTTTATGTTCATATCAAGTCGCCATTTTAGTCATGACACTGAAGACGTATCTGATGCTAGGCGGAAATACCACTGCATTGCAATCGCTCCTACCGTGTGTATCTTGGGCACACGAATGTGTTAGGTCGATGCGAATCTCGCAAATACAAATGCAAAATACCAAACCCAAATCTCCACATCACATGTGATCAGAAGTCTTTTCCACAATTTTTCCTCATTTACCCTCACCACCTACGAACTTATACTTAAAAAAATAACCCCTTTCTCTTGTCTTTATATTTGTCCCTCACCGTCTCACTCGCTTTTTATTAACTGCAGAGTCACTAATGAATTTACAAAGTGAGTTTTCAGATGAAATGTTTTTGAAAATCTTCGCCTTTGCGAACATTCGATCTGAGTCTTCAGCGATCTATGTTACAATTAAATCCTGTTACCACAAATGTAAATACTAATATAAGAGCTACAGAAATATTATTAATATTTTAGAGATCTGTAATACAGTCTTAACTTTCGTTCTTGGTCATTTTGTTCGACAATGAATGCAAAGAAACAGCTCTGACCAAAAATTTCAATTTCAGGCAATGACTTTAGGATGGCTGAACGGATACAGTATACGTTGCCAACCTGTGGATTATAGCAGATCTGAACTGGCAATGGAGGTAAGCCTTACAAATCTGTCAACGACTATTTAAACTTCATGCACGGTAGAGTTTATATGTAGTGCATTACACAGAGTGTCCGGGAAGGAAACATCGAAACTTCCAAAATAAGCTCTTAAGACAGTGACTAAGCTTATTTTGTCTAATAAACGTTTGTCATAGTGACTACGCGACTTTGTCTCTTTTGTTGTAGAGACTAAGCGTATTTTGTCTAATAAACTACAAGGATATTCCGAATGTTT
Source organism: Acheta domesticus (assembly GCA_031308135.1). Classification (NCBI taxonomy): domain Eukaryota; kingdom Metazoa; phylum Arthropoda; class Insecta; order Orthoptera; family Gryllidae; genus Acheta; species Acheta domesticus. Next base: position 45,396 of record JAHLJT010009715.1, read on the forward strand.
GAGCCGCTATTGGCACTCAAAAGTTGGTTCGAAAAAATTATTTTTAGGCAAAAATATGCATTATGGAAGCATAGAAACCCTCCAGAAACATGTAAATTGTTTATTATTTACAAAAGAAATGAACATATTTGTTCAGACAGAAAAATTAAGCGAGAAGTAAAAAAGCCGCCGATTTGTATAAATTGGGTGCTTTTTTATTTCTCGCTTAATTTTTCTTTCTGAACAAATATGTTCATTTCTTTTGTAAATAATAAACAATTTACATGTTCCTGGAGTGTTTCTATGCTTCTATAATGCAAATTTTTGCCTAGAAATCAATTTTTCAAAACAACTTTTGAGTGCTTATTGTAGCTCAACCATTTGGAATATCCACGTAGTTTATTAGGCAATATATGCTTGGAATTGTCTTACGAGCTTATTTTCCAAGTTTCGACGTTTCCTCCCCGGACATCCTGTGTGTATAAAAATACGATTATGTTAAATGAAAACAAACGTCCTGTAAAGGACATGATTAAGAGCCCTGATCATTTTGTTAAAGTGTCTGGGCATCCATTTATCGGCATCTGATATTGAAACGAACAAAACTTTTATGGTGTTAGACCAGTCATTTTACTGCTACATCTTTTCTTAAATTCCTTCCCCCATGCTTGTAATTTCCTCTCAATTTTAGCAAGTCGAAAGTTCGAAATTCACTTGTCTGATAATATAGGATATTTTTTTTAATGCTTTCACTTTATAATCCACACAATATTTTGGGAGTTATCATCAGAATTAGTACGGGGAATTTTGCCTATTTTTTGTATAATAACTTATATAAATTTTTGTTCATATAAATAATATGTTTACTAATATATTTTACTGTTGTAAGTAGATCATCAGTCACCATTCACAATTAATTTTATAAATTACCAAGTGAATCAATCGCTTTGAATTAGAAACCCTCAAGAAAAACAGTTTCTTCTTTGTAAAACTTATTATTCAAGAATTCTTCAGACATAAACGCCACGACGAATTGCATTGCAGATAGTATGGGGCGTTTACTTATATTATGTGGTTAAACTTGTGGATCTTTTGGACACTGTGTTCTACGTACTGCGAAAGAGAGATCGTCAGATATCGTTCCTGCACGTCTACCACCACGCTGGGATGATTCTTCTCACCTACATCGGAACATGCTACTTCCCAGGTAAACGCGAAATGACAATAAGCAAAGAAACAAAGTCACAAACTGCAGAATACATGTGTTCTACATGATGTGAGTTTGTAGGTAATGAAATATGTAAATATGTAATTCAAACAAAGCATTGAAATTCAAGAATTGAATACATATGTCTGAAAAAATATTTAAATAATCAATTCCATTTTAGTTAACATATTGAAGAAACCTTACTGTGACATCTGAATTTTTTCAAAACTCACCCGTCATTATATATACAGACATATAATTTATTATATGTCTGTATACAGATATAATTTAATTATATACAGATACAATTTATTATTACACATTATTATTACATTATTTATACAATTAATTATATACAGATATAATTTATTTGCAGTCTGTTACTTCAAAACAATACAATACGTTACTTCAGAGCAAATCTTTTGGCAGAGTTACAATGGCATGTGAAGGAACTGGGTATTCACAGTCATTCATTGATTCATTAACAGAAGTGAACAATTAAATAGTGTACACTATAGAACACCATAAGACAAATATCAAGAAAGAAGCACAACCGACAATTTATAAATACATTTACATGCAATCATGAACATAATTATTTTTTTTAACAAAATGAAATAATTCCAAACTGTTTTAGTTAATTACAGTATTGTTTTTTATAGCAGTAAAATATCAGCAGTACATATCTTGTATTTCATGATCGAACCTATTTAAAAGATAAAGAGGATGAAATCAGAATAATATTCTTAGATTTTGGCTGTTGTCGAGTACGTTTAATGTCAGATAATTTGGGAAATTTTCTAGGTGTTTATAGTATTTTTCCTTTCCCGTATACGTACGTATATACGGAATAATATACTTAGTATTGGGAAAGTTATGTAATGCTGCGGAAAATCGATTTCGAGATTTCAATGGAAATACACGTTTTGGGGTTCCCTGATACCGAAAAAGTGGTTCTTTTCAAAACGTCCATACGTCCGTCGTCCGTCTGTCCGTCTGTCCGTCTGTCCGTCTGTCCGTCTATCCGTCTGTCCGTCTATCCGTCTGTCCGTCTGTCCGTCTGTCCGTCCGTCTGTCCGTCCGTCTGTCCGTCCGTCTGTCCGTCCGTCTGTCCGTCCGTCTGTCCGTCCGTCTGTCCGTCCGTCTGTCTGTCCGTCTGTCCGTCCGTCCGTCCGTCCGTCTGTCCGTCCGTCTGTCCGTCCGTCTGTCCGTCCGTCTGTCCGTCCGTCTGTCCGTCCGTCTGTCCGTCCGTCTGTCCGTCCGTCTGTCCGTCCGTCTGTCCGTCCGTCTGTCTGTCCGTCTGTCTGTCCGTCCGTCTGTCCGTCCGTCTGTCCGTCCGTCTGTCCGTCCGTCTGTCTGTCCGTCCGTCTGTCCGTACGTCTGTCCGTACGTCTGTCCGTCCGTCTGTCCGTCCGTCTGTCCGTCCGTCTGTCCGTCCGTCTGTCCGTCCGGCAGTCCGGCCGGCCGGTCCGCAGTTTGTGAACAACACTAGCGCCTAAACCATACGTACGATTTCTTCCAAAATGGATATTCCCCGGTGGATCTTCTTCCATTTGTGGCGCCACGATTTTGAAAAACTTTCTTCAAAATTTGGGGGTATTTTACATGAAGCACCCCGCACATTTTCAAAATTTTCTCAAAAACGGCTCCAATTTTTTCTTTAAATTGCTTGTAAGATTAAAGTAAAATACACTTATTAAGGTGGCATAAGTCCGACTTTCACAGTTAACTCTGAATTTCCGAAAATTGCAAAAGTTTGAATTTTTTTCGGCGTCTTCCTATAACAATATTGAAGATAAATAGTCTTCCTTCAAATAAAATTTGTTCTCCTAAGTAACTTCTATCATTAAGCTCATGAACATCTTTTTTAAAGATTTTAGTAGTTTTCGCGCAGTATTGTGCCAAGTATTTGCAATTTTAAAAATTCACAAAAACAAGATTTGCCCCAAATGTTTTTCTTTAAACTTATCGTAGAGATAGTACTAAATGTACTCTGTGGTATTACATAAACGCCTTATTGCTCTATTCTTTTGTTTTAAAAAAATTACAAAAATGATTTTGACTGTAAAATAATTTTTTTGACTGGTCTCTCACGTCGGTAATATTTACATGAGCGGCGATTTGTTCAAATTATTATATTAATGAGTAAATAGTAAATGTCAGATAAAGTTTCTCGAAAACACAACCGTTTTCAATGAAAACTAGCTCAAAATTCCGATTTTTCAGAAACGCTCAAACGCCATTTTCTCAAAAATTGCTCCAAATTTTTTCTTCAAACTTGTCGAACAGATGTGATGTAAAGTTGATTTGGGTGTATTTTTTTGTTTATTTAACACAAATGTAAATTTTTTGAAAGTTCTCTCATATCGTTAATATGCACATTTTCAGCAATTTGTAAGGACTATTGTATTTTAACGTGCTTCAAAAGACTTTAAATGAAGGTTTTCGAAAACAAACATTTTCTGTTAAAAAGAAATTCAAATTGGGCATTTTTAGTATCGCTTAACCGCCATTTTCTTAAAAACGGCTCCAAATTTTTCAACAAAAGCTGCCATTTACGACAAAGTTTTATTGTTTTTTAATGTTCTCCAAATAATAATTCTGTTCTACTATTAGGAAACCCTAAAATTAATAAAACGTCAAAAAAAATATACTTTGGGCGGCTATAGATGGCAGCTATCAAGAATAATGGCAAGTCCGAATAGCTATCCGAGACCAAACGAAAAAGAAAATTAATACAGGAAAGTCCGTGTCATTCTGTAGCACCAACAGTTGGAAATTTAAATGGACTTCTTGGTATATTTTGGGTATATGTAAGTCATTGTGTAATGTTTTATTTGAAACAAACCACACGGCAATAGCAAGCAATCTTGAAGTTTTGAATGGAATCTCTGAAGAAATTTGAAGAATAACTCGTCATTAGAGTATGAAAACAAATTGTATGTCGGGTTATTGCAGTAATGCCGTGATAATGGCTTGATTGTATGTAATACTCCATTTTTATGTCCGAGATAAACTACGGTTGTAAATTCATAGCATTGCACAGTGGTATGAAATGCCTAAAACGTGGTCAAAATTATTTATCTCTTGCAAAATGCAAAATAATGGCTATGTCGGGGTTTATATTGGGATTTTCGACTTTACCAAATACGAATATGGTATCAAAAATAAAAAATTCAAATGGCCGATTCAATATGGCGGATGAGATTTGGAAAAACGTGGAAGAATGCAACAAAATGAGTAAATTGCATTCTGACTTACTGTATATTCGAGCTCGCTGATTACGAATATAATATCAAAAATAAAAATTCAAAATGGCGGATATAATATGGCCGATGACATTTGAAAAAACGTGGAAGAATGCAAATATAACAAAATATTTTAGTCTGATTGCGTACAACTTTTAACCCCGTCGTCTGTCAGACGACGCAAGTAGTGCCGAAACAGTACCCCACCTCCTTCCCCTCACTCCCCGTTTTCAAACTATTTAGCTTCATTGTGTGACTATATTGTTGTGCTCATAAGGTGTACGGTATTTTAACACTGGTTGTCCAATACACTACTCCTTTGTACTTACGTCAGTGATATTTTTTGTGCTTTATTCGCTAATACAGTAAATAATAATTACAAAATCCTTGTATTGTAGCATTTAAGTTTTGTTCTGAATCTTTAGCAATCATAATGTGACGATGACGATTGTAACAAATGTCGAGTGACAAGGTACTTCTGCGAATGCTTCTCAAAAGGCATGTGTATACAGCAAGTGACTGCTGTGAGAGTCAAGTCATTTAGGTGTATCTTTAAACCCTTTAACATGTAATTTATAACTCCTATAATACCATACATGTTCAATTCATTAAATTTAGTGTTTCATTGTAAAAAAAGGTTATTCTTCATTTTACCCGAAGTAGTCTGCCACACTGCGCCTTTGTAATAACGCTTGGTACAGGGCGACTTCGAAATCTAGGGTTAATGTAACATGGGGCCCAATTAGTGATATTTCCATTCAAATAAAATGAAAGTCAGTAACGCTGACTCAAATATATTTTGTAACACACATGGTAAAAGTGGTTTTATTTTTCTCGTAGGATTGCACTACTCGGCCTGACGGTCTCTGTCGCAACACCTCTTTCTCGCAAAATAAAATATAATTTTCTCTACTTGTATCATAAATAAATATTTTAGACAGCCATGAGTAAATTTAGTTACTTCAGGACATGCGTAGCATGCTGAAAGTTTAATTTTTGGAAACAATGCTATTTTAAGGTTGAAATTATCTGTGAATGCAACAAAGACTGCTCTGGCTTTTTGCTGCGGTATTGTTTATTCTTTTCTAAGTTAAGCGGTACATGTTCGTAGAGAAAGTGATATTCCCACATATTTTTTTAGTATGTTGTCAGTTATGTACTATTAATATCGATTTATACATTATTTTTATGAACAAGGGCCGTATTTTATACTTTTAATTAAGTTTAATAAAATTAGAAAAAAACAGAATTTTGCAGCTTCCGTTATAAACATGTCTCATTATCGGATTCGTGCCTATTCGTGCAATTTTATAAAATGACCGTGAAGTTAATACCCTCAATATCACTAATTAATAAGAATGAACGTGGAATATTGTGGAATTTGTAACTTATCTTTACTTTTTCATTCATTTTTTAAATAAATTTTCACATTTACCGGCATGAACATTCATTTAAAAAAATCATGTTTAACATGAAAGAAATAATTAAATCAGGGCTTATAATTCAGTGCATACCTTCTGTTACATGTCCCATTTTAAAATTTCAATGATTATTTCATAGAACAAAAATATTTGCCTTTAAATCCGCACTAAAATTTCCGTCCGGCTTGAGTGACGCGGTAAAAACAATAGAGCCATATGTTCAACCTGGAATACAGCTTTCACTTGTAAGTTCCGGCCGTTCATACCCAAGGAATTTCATAGTCCCATCAATAGTGAAGCCAACCTGAGAGTTAAAAATTCTCAACTAGAAACTTTTTTTTTTTCGAATTTTGGAGAGGCTTTAGTCATTTCATCCCACTGTGCATTGCTGTACTGAGAGATACGCACGTGAGATAACTATGTACAGGTTACATGTTTCACTAAGTCAATTTACATTACTTGCGTAGGTAAAGAGCTACATTTCACTGTCTTTGTGTAAGTCTAGATCATTACCATTTAGTAAGCTTGTGGTAGAACCATCACACTACACGTGTAATTGTTGTCGGCATCGCAAACAGCGATGCCACAGGCGAGAGGGCGAATTTACCATTTATCAAAGTTCATATTTTCTTCAAGAGACGGCACCAGTAGTCAAATTTCTTGAATTTAAAAATCCTCAGAAAGTGATGAAATTAACCATTCTTGCATATAAACGTTAAATAAACAAACTGCATCAGCATTAGCAGCGGTTTTTAACAATTCGCTGCGACGTAACTATTTTCCAACATCAGGGAAAGAAGCAATATTTTAATTTCCTTCTGTGAACCTAACAAACATCCTAGATTCGCTAATACCTGTAGACTCATTTGGCTCTTACTAGCAGTATCAAAAAAAAAAATTTAAAAACTAATATTGACTGGAGTACCCGTGCGAGATCTCTCGCATGTTAAACCTTACCCTCTTCCGTATACTTCCATTTCCAGATCACATCTTCGTCTTCTTCAAGACCCTGTTATCCTCTGTCATATTGTCTATATGTCTCCTTGTAAATGAACTAACTGAACGTATTTTAGCACAACACTTCAATACATTTTCAATATAAACTCTTCTTATTTAATTTCATTACCAAACAGAGAGGTACAGCCAGTCATTCGCATAGAACAGGGCTTTCAAACTGGCGGCCCGCGGGTCACATGCGGCCCGCCGAATCTTTTTGTATGGCCCGCGACTGCTTTGAAAAAAATTATTATACCAATCAAATTAACGTTTTTTAATTATTCTGTTATGCATTTTTATAATTTCATTACTGTAATTATAAATGTGAAATTATGAATATGAAATATGTGAATTATCAATAAAAATATGAAAAATTAATAATAATAAACATGAAATATAATCATTAAGTATGTTGAATGAAAGAAATATCTAATATATTTGTGTTATTATCATAAGTAATATCACGAGAAGTGCTGTGCTAGCCGGTAAATTCACGACTCGCGTAGCGAGGAGTGAATTTACCGGCTAGCACAGCACTTCGAGTGATATTTAGTGTGACTATTTCACGAATAAACACATTACATGATTTGAAAGGATAATTTAAATCATAGGAATTACGAAAAAGGGAAATATTACTTAAAATTACAACCGAAAAATGAAGACCTTTCATTCAGTTCCGACTTATCACTGCCTCCTGGAATAACTTATAATCAAGTAACATTTGAATAACAGTTTAATGCAGAAAATGATTTCAAATATGTTTCAATTTTATGGTAATAAAACTTTCGGAAAACAATTTATAACAAGGCTACTGACAAGAACATTTATTAAAAGCACAATCATTAAAGTTGTAGGAAGTTGGTTTCCAAGTCTTGGTCTTCCATAGAAGTATTTGAAATGGAAGATGTACAAGATGAATTAGCAGCGGAATTCGTCAATTTCGAATGGATTGAACACACGTGTGTACTCATTAAAATATTTTCCTGAATAAGTTTGGTTGTAAGGTTCCACATAGTTTTGATGGCATATTCTTTGTACTCTTCACAATCTAATCTTCGTATATTAATTGCCTAAAACATGTGTAATTTCTTCATTTGTAGTTTGTGCTGTCCATTTGTATTTTCTGTCTTGACAAAATTCTTGAAACTTCTTTTACACACTTTTTCTGTTCCTTTTGCTGTTTTTCGGCACTGAATCTTTAATAATAGATTCTATTTCAGAGTTTTAAACATTACCAAAACCACACATTTTAATATTATATTGATGCACAAGAGCTATTTTGGAGGTGAAACAATTGCTATCGTTATCTTAAAAAGGTAAACAAAGGTTTTACAGCGATAAAAAAGGTAAACAAGCTGATGGCGATGAACATCTGGTTTAATTTGAATATATCCAGGCTTACCGTTGGCTACTTACGACGCGGATAGACATGAGTGAAATAGTCTCAGTAATTCGGGTAAAACCCATCTTAAATTAAAGCGCGGTCCGCGGCTTAACTAGAATTTGATATGTGGCCCACAAGTCCTTCTAATAGCGTTTTCCATTCGCCGCACTGGTGCGCACCCAGTGCACACTCAGGGCAGCTTTCGTGTTCCATTCGGCCGCTAGGGCGCACCAGTGCGGAGAAGCCCATGTTCCATTCGCATAATGACACGGAACGAGGGTGCACTCGGGGCGCCCTAACCTGCACTGACGAGCTCGACGGTGCAGTCCATTGCACCGGGCCATTTTGAGGTTAGGTACGGAAGTTATGAATGTTGATTTGGATTCGTGGTGAAATTGTAAAGGCAACTGAGGATCTCCTGTCACACAGGGACCCTTTAAATGATGGAGTATACCATGTTTTACAAGAAATGTTTTAAAATAATTTTGTGACTTCCTCGAAGTTCGGAAAATCAGTTTGTGTTTTCGTAAAATTCAACCGTGAACTACTGCATGTGAACAAATCCAGTGCTTTTTAGTAATCAAACCTATCCCCTTACAAAATCATTCAAATATACAATGTGCTAAGAACAGTTTCTTGCATGCGCAAGCGGAAATGCTTATATTAAAATTTTTATAGTTTTCAATAACCAAATAATTCTACAGAAGCCTTTCGGTTCGAAATGTAGTGTACTATGATCGAAATCAATCACTGGCAAATCTCGAGAAATGAACTTTCGACAGATTCGCTTTTGAAGTTTTCGGTAGTTTTTAAATAAAGAATCAAACGCTAATACTTTATGAATTAAGGAGTAAACAATTACCAAAGACTTCGTACAAGATGTGTTAAAATAATAATAATTATTATTATAAAAATTATAACAACGATCACAATTCCAAACTTCTTATTTTTCGAGTTCTGTCAGTGTGGCAGACCAAGAACAGCTGTATATAATCTCATTGCGTAGCGTACACGCACCGACACAGTTCCGAAATACGATTCATTCGTGGCTGCCCCATGACTGCCCTTCACGCGTGTGGGGCAGCACTGTTGCGGAGCGATGACGTATTTGCCCTGCACTAGAGTGGGTTTCAGTGCAACGAATGGAAAACGCTATAAGTTGGACAGCCTTGACATAGAATGTCAAGTAATTGGTTTGATTGCACATACAGGCCTTTAGCCTCAAAAATCCTAGTTTGAACGCCCTAGAAAGCTTTGTTTAGGAAATATATACCTGTATATTGACGCCTCTGATCTAAATTCAAATCGCCGGTTTCATCGCCTCAGTAATACCTTCTTTCCGCTAGTTGGTGAAAGGAGTGCAACAAAATTTGCGTGGTCAGACGGAAGAGCAGGCCTCATGGCCTGAGTCTCGCCACGTAAATAAGGCAATTCAATTCAATTCAATAGATTTCAACAACGCTGCCAAGATTTGCTTGTTCCATGTGACATAAATATGTAGATGCGTTTTTTCAACAAATCCTTCATATTTATAAAGTTAATTTGCAACTCATCACGTCTCTGTGAAATTCGCTTTCTTCAGCGACCTCATTTATAAAGATTGTTTGCGTGATAGAGCCGCAAAACTCATATCTATTACTGAAATAATATTGAAGAGGAAGAGGATTGGGCTCAACAAATTTTTATCCTAAACAAATACCAAACCATCTGTTCCGTTGGCTTTCAAAAGGAATCACTCTACTATCGTTTGTTACGATTAGTCGAAGCAATGGCGCAAGGATTTCACTCAACGAAACACACAATAACAGTGTATCTAGACACAAACCAAGTTTATGATACGGTCTGTATTTCAGGTGAGAATCATAAAAACAATTAGTGGTGCTACAGAATGGCAAGTTTTCTTATTCTTTGGGTCTCCGCTAGCTATTCGGACTTCCACATACTCTTGTCAGCTTTAGAAGCCATCAATGGCCTTCTAAAGAACATTTTTTAATTTTTCGGTTTCCTAATATAGAACCAAAATATTATTTTAAGAATATTAAAGAACAGTAAAACGTAGTCCAAAAAAGGTAATTTTCTTTGAAACATGTGGAGCCATTGGAGTTGTTTCAGAATTTCATAAGTAGATTTTTTGCTATTTCGTTGTTGGATGTTACCGATTGATAGTTGGTATTTAGCAGGAAAAGAGTATTTAAAAGTTTCAATTGTAGCTTATACGAGGGCTGACAATAAAGTAAGGTCTCCAATTTTTTTTTTCATAGAAAATGACATTTATTTACAAAAAGCGATACACCGTTGGAAAGGCCAAGGTCTTGGCTACTTTTCTACATAATCGCCATTTTTTTCCAACACCTTGCGCATCCGCACGATGAACTTGTCTATGCCGGCAGAATACCACTCTCCGTCCGCCTCGCGCAGCCAGGTGTTGACCTCTTTCTGAACCTCCGCGTCACTATCAAACTTCTTCCCTCCGAGATGTTTTTTCAGGGCGGGGAACATGTGGTGGTCACTTGGGGCCACGTCGGGACTATAGGGAGGGTGATCGATGATTTCCCAGCCAAATTTCTTGAGCAGGTCAAGGGTAACGTTGGCTGTGTGCGGGCGCGCGTTGTCGTGGTGAAATTTCACTCCTTTGCTCAGCAATCCCGGGCGTTTGTTTTTTATGGCACGACGAAGCTTTTCCAGGGTCTCACAGTACCTTGCTGCATTGATAGTGGTTCCCCTTGGCATGAAATCCACCAACAATACCCCGTGGCGATCCCAAAACACCGTAGCCATCACCTTGCCGGCTGACAGTGTCGCCTTAAACTTTTTGGGTTTCGGAGAATCGCTATGGCGCCATTGTTTGGACGACTCCTTTGTTTCGGGTGTCTAGTGATGAGCCCACGTTTCATCCCCCGTAACAAACCCTTCCAAAAAATCATCGCCTTCCTCTTCAAAACGGGCCACAACTTTGGTCGCACATTCCACGCGCCGCTTCATGTGGTCTTCGGTCAGCTGTTTCGGCACCCATCGGGCAGAAACTTTGTGATACTGCAAGTTGTTCACAAGGATATGACGGATTGTTTCGCTGCTACACACTCCTCCAAGCTTCTCTTCCAAGTCCCTAATTGTCGCACGGCGGTTTTTGAGCATTTCTGCCTCCACTGCTTGAACAATCGCATCCGAGACCGACGGTCGGCCACTTCTCTCCTCGTCGTGAACATTAGTGCGCCCGGAATTGAACTCGCGGCTCCACTTACGCACGTTTTTTATGTCCATACACATTTCCCCGTAAACTTCAACTAGTTGACGATGGATTTCAATAGGTGTCACCTTTTTCGCACTCAAAAAACGTATTACAGAACGCAATTCGCACTTGGACGCTGACGCGAGGGGTACCTCCATCGTTGACGGCTGCTCAGCCAAGACTGAGCGGTCGGGGAAGCCTCACCCAGCAGCAAAGTGGTAGTGGGGGAACCAAGGAACACGGCGGTGTTGCCAGATTTTGCCTAGCGCGTGATCCGGCGAAGTTGCAGCGTTGGAGACCTTACTTTATTGTCAGCCCTCGTATCTTTATCCAATTATTTGATATATTTGAAGAATAATTCATTGAAGATATTTAAATAAACCATGATTTCTTTTCATGTTCTTTATAAGAAAGTCTTGCTTAAACTCTCATTTACTTATATTCAATTTGAAGTATAAGAATTGGGTGTTTCTTACAATTATCAACAGTTTGTTTGTACAATTTCCGAGCTGTGAAACATTCATTTCACCAAGGATGTTTCCTTTTAGTAGGTTTTCCTGCAGTTTTAGGTATAGTAAGTTCACGAGTTTCTAATATGATTTCAGTAAATTTCTCTATTTTCTCAGTTGCACAAATAGCTAAATTGTATTGTATATTAATTTCATTGTTTTCAAAATTAGCTTTATAAAATTTCCATATTTGAGTGTAGTCTAGTTCATCACATGCATGTTTCCTTTGCGTGTTTATTAAAATAGAGAAGTGGCCATTACCATTTACGTACTATTATATAACCAGAAATTTGACAACCCCAGACATGACCTGCAGAAGGTGAAGTCAATTTTACCAAAGGATTTAGTTGAGTTAATAAAATATATCGGTGAATTGTTATTTAGCATTATGATGTTGAGATCCTCCAATATTTGTTTCCTTTTTCCTCTTCTTCTTTATTTGATATTAAGCTTCTTTATTTGATCTCCGTATACAGTTATGGCTACTAAAATCTTCTGGTATGACGTAAGGATCTGGGAGCTGTTTTAAAATGTTAGCTATGTCAAAAGCAGAAAATTTGTAGCTGATTGGAAGATAAGGAATAAGTGGGTCAGACGCAAAAATTGGATAACAAATTAAACACTGAAAAAACCATATTTTTTGCAATACACGGCGTACTTCAGTGTCCTACAACTTTGGCTGATTTACCACACAATCAATTGAAGATTTATTAAAAAATTGAAAATGAAATCGTTTCTCGTTACCCTTGAAAATTTGATGTAGGGAATAGTGAGACAGCAGAGTTCTTTATAACACATTTCTGGTTTTCATTTATGCATTTACTGTCGCAGAATACCAGTTTACCTTTATAGGAAATGTTACAATTAAATTGACAAATCAAAAAAAAATGACAAGCCAGTCTTAAACGCACACAACAATTACATTCATTAATTACTTTCAATTTCTTAAAAATAGTTAGAAAACATGAGACCCCCCATTAATTATTTGCATGTACTACGTACTACTTTTGTTATTTGCTGAGCATTACCTGTGATTTTTCTGTACGAGGCATTAAATCTTTACCAAACGCATTGTATATTCTTAACCTTCCATTGTTTCAATAATTCATTACAAAATTAGGTTAAATTATTGTCAGTGTGATGAAGAAAGACGTAACGATTCACGCAAATGTCGCAAACAGAGAATACTACATCACAACGTTCTCCAATGTTGTCGTAAAACATAAAAAAAAAAAATAACATTTTGTTCTCGATTTTTTTTACATAATATCCTAGAAGGAACCGGATAAAAACTGACGATGGTTTTGCCTTGACAAAGGAATCTATTGATCATCTCAATAGAGGAAAACGCTAATTAGTTGCTTAACAGAATGCGTTTCTGATATCTCTCTTACAGTTATTTGAATCGTTCAGTTACCTGTCAGGTGATCCAGTCGAATCTAATTACACCTCATTTTCGCGATTGGCGGAGGGAATGTGGGATAACCTTGAGTGATGTGTGGACGGACGGACGGCACGAAATACTGGAGAAATAGGCAGGCAAAATATACTTTTCAAAATGTAAAATAGGCATTTAAAAAGGGCAATATAATTTTTTCTTATCTGTATATACCCATGTAGACAGTTTTTGTAGCAAACAATATAGTTACCTTCATCGATGTTTGCTTTCATCATTGTCCTGACAAATACTCGTTCTGAGAAATCCTTTCTTTTATTATTGTGCATTTTAGACAAACTGGCTGAATTGCAGTGTTACCCTTCGGCTTTTTATTAAATTCAAGGTGATACTCTAATGCTCCACACTAATGCTAATGATCTTTTTCCTCACATTTCATTGAAACAAAATTGAAAACATTGTTTGATTTGTTTTAATTGCCATTCATAACCCATGTGTTGTAACTACTGGTGCTTAAACAGCACATACGTTCTTGAATTACATCTAAAAAATATTTCAAAATTTGCAATTTTCAAGAAAATTCTAGAACTTCAGCAAAAATGAGACCTGCACCATTATTTCAGGCATCCCATGTTCTGTCCTTAGAAAAAAATTGTAACAGTTTCTGAGATTGTTTTAATAATTTGCATTAATTTCAAACAGACATTCTGCGAAAATAACTCGTTCATTTTTTTAAAAAAATATGCATGATCTTTTTTGAAGATATGTTTTTTGCATAGATTTCATTTACGACAAAAATTACTGTATTAAAATACGTTTATTTTCGCTATATCGAAGTTACAGAGTTCACGAAAAATGGGACCGGCACCAATTTGTATACCATTCTTTGATAAATACGAAAACATTTTAAGAAAAAATTTGGAGATGCTTTTGAGAAAAAAATTAAAATTCGAAGTAAAAAATAACTTGACTACCACCAGCGATTTTGCATATGTCATAATACGAAATATCCGCACTATGATGTCTGTAAAACGGAATATACATTTATCGATAGTTGTTCGATTTCTCTGATTTTGCAGAATAAAAGCGAAAAAACTTACATAAAAACTGATTAAGGATTATTGCATTTATTTGATCAATAAATACGATAATAGGCAACATTTAGCCATTTAAACACACAAAAGGCATTTATTAGTGAAATAGGCATTTATAGACACTATAAAATTCACATATAATTATCCTAACGTCTCAAAATGAATAAGTAAGTAACCTACAAGATTGCGTTTTCCATTGAAGGAACAAAATACGCTAATAGGCAAAAATACACAGCTTAGTTATATAATTATGTTACTTCGTGTGTACGTACGTACACGAGAATGTAAAAAGTTGTATAACAATATTATATGTCATCGTATGGGCCCCTTGCGTACATCTTCTAACTGAATACCGCATTTCAACTGCTCTGGTTGAGAAGATATTTGAAGGAAACCTCTGAAGTGAGACACAGTGTGTAGGACACACATGTGAAGGTGTGAAATTGTTCTCCTCTTTCCAATGAATGCGGCGAGAAATCACTTTTGCCCTTGATTGAACGGCAACCCCTTTTTGCACAAGTGTTCGGCATGTAAGTGAATTATTCTTGATACAAATGCTTGAATATTCGGCAGGTAAACGAATGTATTCTTGATATCATACATTCTTTGACATCAGAAGAATACATCAAAATGTCATGTATGTCATGCTACGAATATTCTGTGCTTTTAGCTATGTCTTCCCAAATCGTTTCACCTTCCGGTGCATACGCGATTTAGTGTCACATGCACGATCTCGGGGCGGTATATTTGCCGCCGACGAACATCTTTCTCTTTTCTCAATATTACAGCTTCTCTTGATCGTAATTCATAAGGAATTTATTAAATAACATCAACTGAGCATTGTAGTAGATTAAAAATGTATTGAAATAATTTTAATTATTCTCCAGAAAAGAAATTTCTGGGGATAATCTGCAAAATCAGTCTTCTACTTTGGCTTCACAAAATACTGATACCAATACATACAATATAATAATGGCATAATAAAAATCTAAATTAAAATCTAATAATGTAGGAGGGTAAAATCCAATAAGTAAGATGAGAAAGAAAGAGGGTGGGAGAGAACAAGAAGGTAGCAATATATTTTATAATAAAACGAGAATACTTTTAGGAATCTAGACTACTAAAATCCACTGAAATCACCTACAAATTTCACGTAATGAATAACCATTTTACATACATTTTTATTACAAAAATATATGAAAAATATTCTTACATATTCATCACAATCGTGAAAGACCGCGATGCGACCGCGACCGCGACCGCGTGGCGGTGTTTATGCGAAAACTGATGACATTGGCCACTTGGGCGCGAATTTGGCGCAAATGTGATTGGGTCTTGGAGCAGATGTTATCGCTATCTTATGTCTAAATAGATAACTAGAGAACATCTGGCTTCCCGCAATGCTGAGTTCAAACTTCAACGCGCTGCGCCATTTCATTTTCAAAGGCGGTCATTATACCACCCGCGCAATCGCTTGAAAGTTAAAGCAAAAAATTGCGTTAATGAACAAATCTTTGTTATGAAAACTGCCTGTATGCCATGTATATTTTCATGAAAACTACTCAGAGTTTGGAAGAAATGCACATAACCTTATTTAAAGATCTAAGTTTGTAGAATAGTACATTTCACTAAAAAATCGCAACCTTCAATATTATATTTGAAGGAAAGCGCCGAAATGGTTTTGAACGTCTGCAATTTTTAAAAATTCAGAGAATTCAACAAAAATGAGATACGCGCCATTTTTATAAATGTTTTCATCTACCCGTGAAAAATGCAAACCGAAAATATGGAGAAATGTTTTATGAAAGTTCCAACATTTTATTAACGCATTATATAGAGTATGCTCAAAAATCAAAATGACCATGTCAAATTGAAGGAGCCTCGACATAAGGTAGATTGATTGGATAATATCAATTTTGGTAATAATCCTACTGACGGTTAGCCTCCAGCATTTTGCACATACGAACGGACGAATAGAGGTTTTGCTATATACCAATTTTTCGGTATCAATCTCCCACAAAACGTACATTCTGACTACGCAACATCTAATAGGAAGTAATTTACTTCTTATTGGAACAACATTTATCCGCTTTTTCGGTGTCATGGCCCTACAATATGAGTTTTCCTGTCAAAACATCGAAGTTTTTTCGCGCAACATTTCAATACTTTCTCTACACTACGTATGTAATAGCATATAGAAAGAAACTAGTGATAATAGAACTGCCCAATACCGAAAATAATTGTTTAAAAATTGCGCAAATGTGAACACTAACGACGCAAAAACTGATTATGTTTTCGAATTTAATTAATTTTCGTTTCGACCTTTTAATGGCTTTCATGCCTTAATCATGGTAGTCCAACATTTTCCCGGAAGAAATTCAATTTTTGTATACATCCCCTGGCCGCGTTCTGGGAGATGTCCTGATTGAGCTCGATAGTCGAGCACAGAAAAAAGTCACGTGCATTTACCCCAGGGAAAATATGACTGGGCCTCGGTTGATACAATTGCATCTTCGCGTGGTCCTAAGATGATCAATTCACGACACCCCAAAAACGGAGTTCAAAAAAGTTTTGAGAGAACAAGTAGCGTTGGCCACAGTCTTGACCATTGAAACAGTTGATAGCTGCTATGTCAAAGTGTCTCTTTCTGACACTTCCTTCCTACTTCCGAGGGTTTTTTCCAGCTTCAGGGGGATGCCGATTTTGACTATCCGGCTGAGTAATCACTCCGTCCCTCATGGGGACACACATTAACCTTCCTTTATACTAGACACACTGCAGGCGCCTCAGTTTGTGGTCATCAGACTCACAAGGCCTTCCACGAAAACACACATACATGAAAGACAAGGGACAACCACGCCCAAGGCGGGACTCGGACCCGCGACCCTTCCGGACGAGACGCTGAGTCAGCACACACTGTACCTACCGCAACCATCCAGGTCGGCTTCTCTGA
Organism: Acheta domesticus; assembly: GCA_031308135.1. Taxonomy (NCBI): domain Eukaryota; kingdom Metazoa; phylum Arthropoda; class Insecta; order Orthoptera; family Gryllidae; genus Acheta; species Acheta domesticus. Next base: position 62,812 of record JAHLJT010009715.1, read on the forward strand.
CACTTCCAACTTCATAATAAAAACCGTTTTGGTAGTCATATTTGAGCAAATATTGACCTGTGATGACGTCTATTTGAACTTATATCGTTGAAACGATGGCTGTTTTTTTTCCTTCAGATGTGTGAAATAACTTCACAATATCAAAGCATTCACAATATATTTCCGTGTTGTAATGACCTATTAAGTTTAAGTTTTTTAAATTATCATAGTTATATTAATTGTTAATTTTCGAATATTTTAAATCCAGTTTGTCACCTAATGAAGTTACCGCATCAGACCACTACACAGTGTCATTTTAAACTTTACTTTAATGAAATAAAACACAATATTGTCAATGTCTCCGATGTCAATGCATTTGATCCGGAAAGAAACCTACACCAATATTTATAACAGACACTTACTGTGATTGGTAAGCTAATCGCCTAAAAAAAATATTTCACCTGTCTTTTCAAGCAATTTAGCACCAATCTTTCCTTCAGAATATTAGACACAATGCAGTCAATCTGCATTTAGATTTAGTTCTGACCAACAAAAATATAATATATTACTCTTTTTCTATACAGGAGGTAACAGCATCTTATTGGGCACCTTAAACACATTTGTACATGTGGTAATGTACTCATATTACTTATCAACTGCCTTGAGACCGACTTACCATGACAGAATATGGTGGAAAAAATATCTCACACAACTGCAAATGGTAAGTGAAACTTGCAAATGATATGTGAATTTTTGCATAAACTCAATGAATGCACGAACTAATTGAACATACATGCACAGGATGGACGAAAATAACGAAACCCAGATTATTAACGGCTTACGAATTGTTGCTCGTACGAAAATAAGCCCAAGGCGCTTTCATGGCAAAAATAAGCCCATGCTGTCAGGGTTGTGAACCTGACATTCAGCTTAGCTGTCTCTTTGCAGTTGTAGCCATCTTATTTTTCCCACAATCCTATTCAATCTTACTCTGCCTCGATCGCCCCCACCACACGGTTTTGATCCAACTACCACTTAGTAAATGCGCTTTTGGGGACGTCCTTTATAAGGTCACACAAATATTGAATAGTGCGGTTAGTGAAACTTTGACCAAGTTCTTCTACCTTGATTACTGACACACCCCACTTTGCCGAGACTAACAATTTGTTCACATTCGAATTTTAACAGCTCGTTCCTTGAGCATTCACAATTGAATAACACCTGGACACTGACTGAACAACGTATCACGGAAGTTGTATAGGTGCTAGCAGAAAACTTTTAAGTTAGTGGTGGTCACAAATTTTGTTAAACTTTTCTATCCAGGCATATATGGTAAAAAATGTTTCTGTTCTCTGTCCAGTTCAGAACGAACTGAAAGTTTAGATATATCATTCGTAAATAATTTTTATAAATAGTGTTTCTCTTCATATTTTGTCTATTGACTCATTGTAATTTAGTACCGCATTGCCAACCAGCAAAGTTAATACTGAAAATTCTTTGCAATAGTTTAGTGAGTAATAGAGATTCATTTTGAGAATAATGGTAGCTTTTTAAATGTAGTAACGAATTTACTTACAGTATCACTCAAACCTGGAGGTTGCATGTCCATGAAATAAAAAGAATAAATTTATTAGATGCGGCTAGAAAAGTCGCTTGATCTATTCAGGTTCCAAATGTTTTCGACGCCGCTAGACTCGGGATCACAAACGAAGTTCGAGAAATGAGTGAGACTCGCAGCAGTTCTCACAATCATACATTGAATTCAGGGTTGCAGTTTTACTCGAAGACAAACCAAAACTTTGGTAGGTCGCAATTTCTTTCAAATATCGCCTTAGTTCATTATGAGGGTGTTTCTTTTCTTCCTCAATACGAAACGAGGAATTGAAGGAGAACTCTCACCGTAAAATTTTACAGGAGCGTGCAAGAGAAACGCACTGTGAAGAGCACGCCACCACTAGCGATTGCGTTATGGGGTTCAATGTTACCAACTAACGACCATTTTTAGCGCATGTCCCCGCAAGCCAAAAACCATTTCTGTCCCTTCGATGCAGGATTTTCGCGTTCCCACGTCTGTTATTCCGCAACTTTGTTTCATATTTTTTATCACGTAATCTTCGAATTGGTTGCCGCCCAAAGTTAGCATATACAATTTCAGAAAAAAAAAAAATTTTTATAGAGATTCACGATTCTTTGGTGAACCATAAAAACAAGAAAATAGTGAATATTTGGTATTATATTATTGACTTTAAACATATTCGTCTAGCAGTAATATATGTTAAAGCTTACAATTCAACTAGAGTTCTAATTTTAAACGCGATATTAACATTTACTTACCATATCCAGCAAAAATTATTAAGATTGTTAGCGATATTTCTGCGAATAAATATTTCTTTATTTTAAAAGGTCGACAAACATTTTTTGTAGTATGATAAGCCCTATTGGTTAGTAAATGTTGTGCTGCAAACATGAAGTGATACGGTGATTTTTGGTCTTTTGTCTGCAATTTTTAAATATTAAGGTTTCATTTTTGTCACTGAATTTGAAACTATTTGTATTACATTCAAGTCAAATGAACATTAGACTCTTCAACATTTTGTAAACACAAATTTATTGTTCTGAAATCTTTTTAATTCCATCCAAAAAATATTGCAGAAAAATATTTTGTTTAGTCATATTTGTTAGTCACATTACCACAGCCTTTAGGTCATAAATGCATGTTCATTTTTTACATTTGATAGTCATAAACATTCCAGTCCAAATAATGGTAAATTAATACTCATTAAATAATTGTTATTATTACAATACTCTATTTTGTTTCTTTTTACGGCTTTGATTCCGCATGCAGTCCGTTATTCACATCGACATTAAACATTTTATTTACATTAAAAGCTTTTCCCTATTTACATCATCATCTTCCTTTAGGGTTGGACATATTGCCTGTTTCAGCCTCTTTCCATCTCATTCTTGGCCTTCCAATGTTTCTCTTTCCTTGCAGCTTATAATTCAGGGCTTGCACTGGAAGTCAGTCTTGCGGCATATTTCCAATACGCGTCACCCATTGCTGTCTGTACTTCTTCATTTTGTCATGTCCTGTTTCTTTCCACCCTAGTATCTCTTATTTTTTCACTTTTTATTTGGTCTCTTAATATACAGTCCTTTACTCCTCTCAGAAATCTCATTTCTGCTCATTGAATATTTACATCAAATTCAAAAAATGGTACTTACGCAAGACATAAAAAGTGAAAAGGAAGAAAAGATAGCATAATCAACTTGACCTTTGAATGCCAACTCATCTTGTTTCACTCGTCTACATTAGCTACAGACCGGGAGAGATGGCTCAGTGCATCAACCTGATGTCACTGCAGTCCCTCCGACCGGGAGGTCCTAGGTTCGAGTCCCGACGGCGGCAGGATTTTCGACACTAGCTTGTCAGCTAGGTCGAATTCAGTCGCTGGAAGAGAATTCTAGCGGCCGGCTGCTCTGATCGGTAGTTTTCCGTGGTTTCTCCGATCAACACCAGGCGAATGCCGGAGCAGTACTCTAACAAACGGGCCACGGACCGCGCGCGATCTTTCCTTCCTCTTCCTTGTCCTCTCCTCTCCTCTTACACACACACACACACACACTAACTACCTCACATGTCGGGAGACCGGTCGGGAGCTTACAGCTTGTGCCGGCTGGGGCGGTGCCCCGCTGGAGGGAGATACCTGGTTGAGGGGAAACCCCCGCTAGTCGACGGTAGGTCGGCGCCAGATCTCGCCATCCAGTGGGGAAAAGATCATCGCCACCTCACGAGAGAAGAAACACGCACTTCACTTACGGGACGAGTGACAAAATTAGTTGACGCGCCCGGAAACATCAATCATTTAGCTACAGTCATTGAGTACGTTTTTATTGATATCCCGACTGCGCTTTCAGGTGCAGTTCCTGCTGATTATCCTGCACACGCTGCAGCTCCTGTGGGAGGACTGCGGCTACCCGCGCTGGGTGGCCTACGTGCTCGTGCCGCAGAACGCCTTCATGCTGACGCTCTTCGCCGACTTCTACCGCCACAACTACATGCGCAAGAACCGTAAGCCGCCGCCAGTGGCAATGAACGGAAACGCTCACGACGCAGAGAAGACAACGCCCAAGGAGCAAACGAAGACGAGCCCCACTGACATCCAAGAGCACGGTGAAAGGCCCAAGGAAGAGTAAATTTGCTCTGAATGGGGTGAAGATAGGGAATGGAATTAAGTGTCTGTGTCGACGTCACATCTTAAAACGTGCAAATGTTATCACTCTTACAAAGAAAAGAGACAGCAATCTGGGCCAATTCCTAATTTTTACTTTTTATTTTGGTCGAGAAAGGGAATAATACAGTGCTGGTGACAGTGAGTTTAGTATTAGGTAAAAGTAACAACACAAGGCAGGATTGCTGCGGACGTATGACACAGTGATTTTGCTGTGTTGTGTGTTTAGAATTAAATTGATATTTAATTTAATAATATTTGAAAGAAATCAATTTTTTGTATATTGTATGGAAATAATTGAGTCATTGACATGGGAAAGGGTCGTAACTGCCAATAATTTGAATTTTTAGGTTTTTCATTGAGAAGGTAGTAAATGGCCATGCCAATGACACTGAGAAGATAGCATATCAATATATATATATATATATATATATATATATATATATATATAATCAAATGAAGTTGGAAACAAAAAATGTTTGAACACAACTCCTATCAAAATCAGCACCCCCAACCGGATTAGATCCGCAAGAGCTGATTTTCCTCTAATAAAAAGAAGACAATCATTTAATGATCATGGAATGTGGTCACAGCACAGCATTTTTAAGATAAGACAGTTATTAATGTCACTAACTTTAAGCGTTGCTTAAACATTAAAAGAATGCTTTTAAGCCTGGAAAGACCAGTCATCCCTGATGCCAAAAAGAGACTTGTTATCTATGCTGGACTTCCTTGATGAAAAGTATCATGCATTTTACCGAAAAAATTGTACATAATGTATAAATAACATTAATTCCGAGTTTGTCTGAGGAGTGGTTTCCAAGTTGTATTTTAAGAAAGTAGTTTTCATGGACAAGTCTGGCCAGGCTTCAAAAATGTCATATGTAACACTGACATTAGTGTATGCCTTCCATTTGAAGCTGTTTCTGTATTCATGTTGGTGAAAAAGTGTTCATAAATTTGTTTTTAGCTTCCCTTGAAAACGTTTGTTTTGGGCAGCTACTACATTTCCCATGTCAACGCCTCAATTTGTAAATTTAATTCTGAGCTAATATTTATTACACAATTTTTTATTTACCTAAAGCACAAAGGAGAAGTCCATGAAAATTGGAGGGACGAAAGGACATTCGTTTTGCAGGTTGCAGGATGCAACAATTGTGAGATCATGAACGTCATGAGAGAATAGTTCACATTTCCTGTTTAACGTTTTTTTGAATACGTGATTTCAGGCAGAAATTGCAGAATAATTTAGTTGGAATTAGTTCTTAAGGAATGATATTTTCTAAGTGTTATCTTTATCTAAAATATATTATTTTGAAAGTGCATAAAATGCATTAAACATTGTAGATCAAGCTATTGTTTTCAATTGGAATTCAAAGACAAGGGCAACATGTATGAGGATTTTGCAAATAGAAAGCGCTCTACTCCCTCTAGTCTTCATGTATTTACTTACAAATAGTACTCTTTCTAGCATTACTCAAAAACAGACAAATATTCCTGATGTGATGTTTTCTCGCGAACCTCCCGAAGTTCAAATTTGCATTTGCACAGGGAAAACATTTCTCAATCAAATTTTTCACAAATAACTTCAACAAATAGCCTTATTATGCATCACTGAATATTGTTTGTACATATAGTAAAAGCTGTATTTTTAATTCATCATTCAATTGAAGAAAAGAGATGAAACTTAACAATACACTACATAACATTTCTACGTACACAATTTTAAAACCAATACTTTTATATGCTAGAATTGAGTACTTTTAAACAGCATCCAACTTCCTTTATCAATAGACATTGACTTCTATTAATAATGATTATTTTTTAACATTACTGGAGTATCGTCTACATTAGTGCCTATATTTTGCCATTACAACACAAGAATTCATTAATTCAGCGCTGCACTCGCATCACATCATTTAACACTTTTTGTGTACAATTATTTATTCAGCAATAAAAGTGTCTCTTGTAATTTATACCATGTTTCTTTTTATGTGGAATTATTTTCAGCGCTTCTGGCACAGTTATTTAAAAACTAAAATAATGAGAAAGAACATGAGCATTTTCAAAATTTTATGACGTAAGTAGAGCAAAATATTTTGTTACTATTTTCCTGTAGCGGTATAAACTACTCAACTCCCGGCGACATTTTTCAAAGTCTAATACATCGGATTAAAAGTAATGCATTGAAAGGAAATGGATCTTACATGATAGTTTCCTTCTGACAACTTCAGAGAAATGTGATAGATCAATGCTTTGCATATTTGTAGAGAAGGTAAATAGTTGTTTCGCTTGATAATCAAATTGACGTGCCCATTTCCCATTTCAAGTAATCACTGAGAAAATGTATTCTAGCGTAGTACCAGGTAGTATAATTCAGTGTGCTTTTAATAAATAAAAAATCTGAGAGGAAATTACAATTTTTACATTATAATTTTAAAAAATTGAGATAAAACATGCTATAGTGAATGCAGAATCTCAGAATGTGTACTTCACATTTGCAAGAAACACAAATATAAATTTCGCATAAAAAAAATTAGGTCTACTTTTCAACGTACTGAATCGGTATTTTTCTCACACTTTTTACTTCATCTATATCACTCTAAATAGTCTGTCTGTACAGTCAGAACTTTCTTTCTCATATCAGTTGCTATATGGCGGCAGCTAATAAATATATTTCCAATAATTTCTGTTCTTGCTGTAGTTTGCAGAACTAGTCAAGCACCTTCACGCTACCGTAGGGAATGATAATTTGAAAACGTTCCCTTTGAAAAGTAGAAGAAAACTAACAGAGGCATAAAAAATCGGTTTGGTCAGAAAGATTAGTAGATTCACAAGTAATTGTTTAATTTAATTTCTAAAAAATCGTTTTGTGCTCTTGGTGCTTATAATGTTAACAAGAAATGAATTATTCATATCAAAGTATAACTTCAACACACTTATTGTGGAATATTCACACTTTGCAAGTCGCTGTGTAAAGGTGTGAAATATTCATTTTCTTTGTTTTCAAGAGTTAACCAAGGTTAAGGGTGGTAATCACGCAGACACGGCACTTGAAGAGGAGAAAGATCACTACTTTGCTTGCATTCCGGAAGTTTTAAGGGATGTACATTTTCTGCGATTAGTTTTCAAGCCAGAAAGAAAATTATTCGTAAGGACGACCTACCTCTGATTCCGACCTACCACGAATATTCTTTTTGTGAAGTTTCATATATTATATCAATACTTTCAATTAATTGCCACATCCCTATTTTTATTTCTTTCTTCTATCGAATTAATAAACAAAGGTTTAAATTTTATATCCTACCAACTCGTGACCTTGAAGGGATTTACTTTTTAGCGAACTATAACATGCGAGATATTTCACACGGGTTCGCTGGTAGATAGTTCCGGAATAATCGATATGGATGTCATAACGTAATTGATGAATCATAATCACAACTGTAAATGAAAAGATCTATGCTGAAACGTAATTGCCGATTTTTTAATTATTTTGAAAACGATAGAACTATGTATTTGTGAAGTCCTATGTGCTAGTAGCGTGTAGTGGAACACTTATTTGTTCAGGTACATTAATTCATCATACCATTGTAACATAAGAACAATATTGATCCACCAACATGTACGTTATGTGAACACAATAAATTTACAACGTACTGAACCACTTAACAAAACGATATTAGCTTCATTATAAGATCCAAAATGCTACATACTATGGATCTTGAAATGTGAAGAATATTGAAAAAGAAACATTCAATAGGGTTGACCCAGAACACACAAACGTGTTTCATTTTACCAATCTGAACATGAGAGTTGCGTAAATAGTCAAATCGAGAGTCATAATGAAAAACTGCCTTACATCCTAAAGAACTATTCACATTTGCTTCCCTCCTTGCAGTCTTATTTGAATGGTACCAGTGCGTACATCAGCAAGTTGTTCTTACCTCTAACTGCCCATCTCTTAGCGCTTGCGGTCTGTTTTGACAATTGTGACTTTCGTTTTGACACGGTTCAAACAATTCAGTAATCACTCATTTCTGTAAAAGAAGAGCTTGTTTAGAAAGTATACCATATAAAAATATATATATTAGGCTGTATCGAAAAAAAATAGAAGTCATTCGTTTAGTGGAAGAAAGTCAGTTTCGATGCAAGAACAACATCGGCACCAATAAAACCGTTTTTAAAATGGGTTCAAAGATACAACAACCACCCCATTTTCGGCCTTTTTTGCTACTTTTCAGAAAATAAACGAATAAATATAATTTAATGGCATTTGATCAACGTGTTTTTGGGCTGAGGTGGTGCTCACGTTATTCCACAACAATTTATAATCATCAAACATTACTTATTTGATTCAAACAGAGGGCCATATTAGTCTAAATATTGTCAATTTTTACGTTAAAACCATAGAAATAGACACTTTTCAATTGGCCACAGCTCCGTAAATTTTTATTCAAAATACTTTTAATTTAGAGAAGATTAGAGCTCAAATTCTCTGCTTTAAGAAATTTGCTTCACAGAATTTCACTTTTTTACTGCAATTGTTTAAAATTGCACCGCGCGCCATTACTGTTAACGACCCACATTTGTGCTGCTGCTGACTGATTTCTGACTGACTGTGTGCTGCTGTGACTGATTTCTTTATTCACTATTAGGCAACAAATAGGCGAAACAAAAGGGAAAAACAGCTCATGGGATTCCAAAACGCCGTATAGTATTTTTTTAAAGCCTAATAACTTCCAAACTCGTTTGATTTCTCTATTAATATGTTCAACACAGCCTAATACAGCGTTGCTCAAACTGGTTTTGCCGTCAATTCATTTTCAGTATCAAGAACTCACAAAGCATGGATTTTGATCACACAATAGGCTAGAGAAGTAATTAACTACGTATAGGAACAAGTCTTCTTGGCTGACCTGCAGGCTGGGAGTCCGACGTTTCATCTGTCGTCACAGGCTTACTCACTGCCTTGAGGAAGCCTGCGATATGAAAGACGAAAATTCGTCCTCCCAGCCAACGACGAGGCGTCACCCCGGACAGACAAGACATGGACTCGAGTCGCGCAAGCTTACGTGTACGAATAGGGACAAGATTCATCCAGTTTTTCTTTTGCAGGGCACGGCAATAAGATTTTTTTCTGTAAAAAATCGCCGTCTCTCCCCGGAGCTTTACCATATTTTCCCTATTAGGCGATAAAAAAAATGAAACTAGTTCAGGCTTCGTGTGATGTGAAAATCAAAATGTTAGTTATAAACTGGCAGAATCTCGAGTTCGTTGAAATTGATCGGAGAATATCAATTTGGAGAAAATCGTCTGAACGATTAAGACGGTAGCGTTGAACCATATTCAAGGCAGGTTTTGCCGTCAACTTATTTGGTTTCAAGAACACACAATACATTGGATGTGATTCCACAAACTGTTAGAGAAGTAATTTACTACTTACAGAAACAATATTTATCCACTATTTCATTACCAGGGCCAGAGAAGAAAGCTATTTTTTGGAAAATTGTTTATTTAGGTAATATCAAGATTAAAGTACTTTGTCTTTATATCTTACGTAGTAAGGCTAAAATATAAAAAACACAATAGGGAAGTGGTTTGACGGCGGAAGAGTGCTTTGAAATAAAATAAAATAAAAATAATAGGAGAATTAGGAAAGTAAGGAAATATAATCTAAGTAAATAAGCAAAAACAAAAAAGAAAGGGGAAAGTGACTTAAGAGAATTAAGATTATTTCATTAGATAGTACGTACTAACGATTCGGAGTATAGAGTAACGATTCTGATTTTTTACCTCACACGGAAGCGACGATGACATATACGTAGAAGAATGTTAAGAGAAGTTGAGAAGGAAAACAGTCGAACATAGAAATTAAAGAGATAAATTGGATTCATAGAAAAGTATTAAATCTAAAAATGTATTAAGATAAATAACTGTTGAGGCAGAATGTCGTACGAAGTACGTCATACGTCACATGTTCTGAAGATGGTGAACTGCCGGTTTAATTCTTAAGGTTTAAAGATAAAAGTGAAAACAACACTTTTTGTAACATGGCGAATCCTTACGACCATAAATAACTTGAAAATTGTTCATGGGGCATGATTTGTAGAAATTAATAGCTATATTAATAAGCTTGATTAATTAAATTAATAGCTTGATTAATAGAAAGTAATACTATTTAGCTGCTTGACAAATGTTTGGAACAATTCATTTCCATCTTCAGTGCTAAAATGTACAGGATCCAAAAAAATTACATTTTAATCCTTCTAGCCTCTCCTTTCTTTTACAATTACTGTAAACATAATGACAAAAAACTTAGAAGAAAAATCCTTATATAGGACTCAGTAAATTCCTCTAGCGTGCGTGAGTGTGTGTGCAGTTCTTTATCTCACGGCTAAACCACTTCCCGTTACCAATCAAGACATATGAGGTGTCATTGAACACGTCTCGGTCTCCCAATGGGAAACTGATAATTTATTTTTCGATCCGGCCAAAAGATTCTAAAAAATTGCCAAAAATGTATTTTTCGTGTTTGGCGCTGCGATCTTGGGGAGTAAGACGGGAATTAATCAACGCCACCTATATAGATCCATGCAGGTTGCGTTGATTAAACCCCATTATTCGGTGGTGACTTTTAGTCCACAACACCATAATTTTCTTCCACGAGCATGACAACACTGATTTTTGACATAACGAGCAAAATTAAATTAATATCGCCCGGCAGAATGTGTTGCAAATTCTGAAGTATTCTGAATTTGTGAAGTTTTAAATCTTAAAATAGGGGACAAAAAATGTGAAAGTTTTAAGCAACTCAGGGAAATCAAATGTAGTTGTAGAAAATTATGCGTCAGAATTTTCCGAACGAATTGAGAATGATCTTATTTTAGCATTAGAGAATAATGCAGAACAACAGCTTACAGGTGATCATTTATGTTCATATTAGAAAACAAAACTTAAAAATATAGCTTGCTGTCGCACCATTCGTATACATTGTAAGCATACACTGTAAGCATTTTTTACAGCGATTATAATTTTGAAATTGCAATATTACCAGTTCGTATGCCCTTTGGAGTTAATATACAAGGCCATTGATGGTTGGAAATTTTTGAACGGGAGTTTAACATTAACAGCTACTACGATTCATTGGTAAGTCCAATGCCACATACTCTAAGAACATATTTGAACAAAGCTACGCATGAAAGAAATTAAGTAGAAAGGAATTTTCAACACATGAATATACTTTTAAAACAGATTACCGCGTCGGCAACGCCACATTCAGTTAGTAATAACATATTAGTGCAAATAACTTTCAACTACAAAACCAAAGAACTGGAGCTGCATAACCCTGTACATGGTAAACCAAACGTGATGTGCGACACTTTGAGATGGGAGCACCATACCATTTGTTTTCTGTTGGTGTAATGTAAGGAGGTAGTGTAGTGCAAGGATTTACTGTATAAATATAAAAACTTTAATATTGAATTGGAGACTTATTATAATTGAAGACTTAATTATTGCATTCATATTCTTTACTTGAAGACTTAACTATTCCATTCGTATTCTTTTCCACCCTTTTTACATATAACACACTTTAACACATATTAATATTCAGTTTCTTCATATCATTGGTAGGCTTCTTGATCGAATACTCAAATGACAATGACAATAGATGTTTTATAATTGTCATTGCTTGCCATTGTAATATAAATTGCATATTGGTAAGCAATTGTATGTACATATATGTGGGAAATATTTTTTTCTCGAAAGTAGCTCATTGTTGTACGGTTTTACGGAAAGAAACGTGTTCATTACCGGACGATTCTGTTCAAAGCTTCGTGTAATGAATTTTTCTTGACTCCGGTCACCATCGTTGCGTCATGTAACTGCTGCCTACGAGAGATCATTTGTCCTTTGCATTATATTAAAACTTCGTGACTTAGTGTTGTTTCACGGTTCGGAAAAGAATGGGAGAGCATGTTTTCTATAACACGGCTTGCCCTTCTTGCAATTCGCCACTTACAAAATTCCCTTTATTCTTTCACGTTAATATCATTTTTATTTTAATGGAAAATTGCCAAAAGTTACGGCTGTTGCTTTTTCTAATCAATCAGACGGAGTTCCCATTATTCCCAAATAATCTTCCATTTCAAGATTCATTACATTGACAGAAACTGACACTTTCATAATAAGTGAAGAAAACACAAGTGAAGTAAGATTTTCGACACAGAAACGCAATCTCAGGTCTCTTGTTAAGACTGCCTATCAGCATTATTTTGGTGTAAGGTAAGGGACCAGGACAAGCCATGGGCTCCACATATATGTTGCAACTCTTGTTCAATTATACTCGTACTTCGAGAATTGCAAAACACCTTTTATGTTATTTGCTGTGCTTAAGATTTGGTGAGAGCCTTCAAACCACAGAGATGACTTATTTCTGCTTCACTGCACAAGTAAAGGAGTGATTGTCAATGAAGAAAAGAACAGTTCATTACCAAATATTCAGTCTACCATTCGATCTATTTCACATTCAGATAGTTTTCTAGTTCCTATATCACTCCAACATTATGTGCTGGAAGTACAAAATGAAGATAGTGTGGAAGAAGAATAACCCATCAAACCTTACCCATGATCCTGAATTTGAGGAAAACGATGAGAAACTGCGCACACTAAGGCAACCGGAAATGAGAGATCTCATTCGAGATTTTGTCAAAGGAGAAAGAATATCTACGGTCAAGACTAGAGCAATGGAAACTTCTCCAAAGCGATGTCAGTATTTCACAGTACAGGATAACGTCAGAGGGATATGCTTCCTTTTCTTGAGAAGAAAACAATCTTGTTTGCTGCGATGATAAAATGATGGTGTGTGATGACTTGATAAAATTTTGAATTTGAACAATTATTCAACTGAATGGAATCTATTCATACACTCTTCCAAGCTTAGATTAAATGCTGCATTATTTCACAACTAGTTGAATGTGGCGTCGCCGACGCCGTAAACTGTTTTAAAACTACATTCTTGTGTTGAAAATTTCTTTCGTGCGTAGATTTGTTTAAATATATTCTTAGAGTATCTGGCATTGGACTTATCAATGAATCGTAGTAGCTGTTAATGTTATACTCACGTTTAAAAATTCCCAACACTCAATAGCCTTGTATACTCCAAACGGGATGTGAACTGGTAATACTACAATTTCAGAATTATAATCCCTGTAAATAATTCCAGGTATAGGCATGATGCGACAGTACAACTATATTTTTTACGTTTCGTTTTTCTAATATGAACATAAATGATCACCTGTAAGCTGTTGTTCTGCGTTATTCTCTAATGCTAATATAAGATCATTCTGAAGTAGTTCGGAAAATTCTGACGCAAAAACTTCTACAACTACATTCGATCCCCTGAATTACTTAACACTTCCAAATTTTTGGCCCCTGTTTTAAGATTTTAATCTCCACAAACTCAGTCTGATTTTCGTTCTGAAGGCGAATTTATACAAGCATTCAAAGGTAACTATTTTGTATGCTTATGTGTAAAAGTTTTAAGTCACATTAAATGAAAATCCATTTTTGCACGCTGAAGAAATGTATTGTTTAGTATTTACAGTTCTTGTTTCCTTCGTATTCACTTCATGTTCTTCAAATTTAATGTTCTAAGGCAAGTTACAAAATCTTTATACAAAATACACATGAAACACTTCACACTTCACTACAACTAAAATACTTCAGAATTTACAACACATCAATGATGTATACATATACTCCTAGATGGATAACTGTCGCCTTGGCGGTGAGGCCACCCAAGGCGCCATTTTGCACGGCAAAAACTTGTTCGTATTGCCGAAAGCGGTGTGTTGTAGTGAGTTTTTCTCTTGAGTGTTTAGTGAAACATTTTTTGTTATGATTTTTTTAAATGTTTTTCATTTTGATCTTTACGTAATGTAATTGTTATTTTCAAAATTGCCCCAGGAAATCAATTATTTTTAGCCTTTGTTT
>JAHLJT010009717.1:0-23619 GCA_031308135.1 Acheta domesticus
ACGTCGGTGAGGGCGTACTTAAAAGTCACACATACCAGTGTTCGGTTCTTGGAAGGCAAATGAAATTTATTTGTGTTTAATAACGGCGAATTTGTGATACTTGCTTCAATCGAATCCATAGACTGAATAGAGGTTTGGATAATTGTCCTGATCACTTCCAGACGAATACTGAAGCAGCACTCTACAATACATGCCATCCATGGGTCATGCGCTCCTTCTTTCCCTATAACTTCGACATTTCCATTCTCAGGACCGAGCAATAGGCCAATAATAGCATCACACTTAGAGCTCAATGACCTCAACATTATTGGACGATCCGTAAGTAACAGTAAATAAAAATATGTAGAATGCAAACTTACAAAAAGTTTAGTTTACGATTTATAAGTTAGTTCCTCACAGATGGACAAATGGATAAACAAATGTATGTGAAAAAACATTTTCTGGCTATCGGGAACTCTCAAAAGGTGAATTGAGAAAATCTCCAAATCTTTTATTCGCATATTTAAAATATTTCTTTCTGTACAAATTATGTAAGACTAAAGGAGTCTGTCATAAGAGGAAATACAACGGTGCACGTCATCGCACTGGTTTCAAAATTCCACAATAGGTTTCTTCACTTCGTCCGTAAACATCAACATTCCAACCTCGCAACACTACATGCACTCATTCGGGATGTATTTGTACTTGCGAGGTGGACAATTTGTAAGTCACATTATTTTGATATTAATTGGCATTAATATTGACCATTTTAATTACGTAAAACAATAAAGTAATAATGCAAATGGGACTGCTTAAAAATATAGATTTCAAATTATTCCTCGCCTAACATACGCTTGTATCCGGGTTTCAGCGCTCGCGTAGGCCACCTGAAACTAACAGTTGTAGGTTATACCAACGGGAAAAATCAAGTCCCTTCTTGAAACTAAAAAGGTATCTTGCACCCCAAACCAAAGCTGTCACGCTGGTTGATCCAGCTGGGATTTTCTAGAACCACCGGTATATGATTTCCCAGTATCGCTTCTGGCGTCAAAGAAAAATGCCTTCGGAGTTATTCATCATTGAGTAAATAAAGGGAAAGATTTATTTGGAGATTGCGTTTTACAATTTAATTTTGGCTAATTTTATTCATTATTCTTAGTATCGAACATCACCACAACTGCTAAATCGCATTGTGCCAAAGTTCGATATTCTCAAAAGAGACATGTTTTGAGAAATTAATGTCATTTTGTCGGAAAATGAAATGAGTTTCACGTCACTCTTTGAATTTAATGAAGTCTCCAAATTAACTCATCATTATCACGCTTTACGTCGGTATATTTCCGTTAGGAATTTTACCGATGGCGCCCAACCTCAGTATTATTCACTGTCTTTTGATACTTAATGGACGTACATCAGCATTCCACTTGTGGCGGCCACATGTTGCATGACATGCACTTGGCCACTTGTGGCGGCCACAAGTCTCTCTTCAGTTGCCTAGTTAGGAGGGGGCAGGGGAGGGCGGTCCGCCCCAGGTTCCATTATTATTTAAAATGTTTATGGTTCAATAACAATATAAAGTATTATATAATAGTACATACATTATTACATAACTTAAAACAATATACGACTGTTTATCATAACCAGCATTGTAATTCCTCTTCCATTGTTCTATTAGATAACATTTTAGGACAATAATATTTTACACAATAGTATATAATATACAGAAGTAGTTCATTCTGAAACGATAATTAATGTTAACAAAGGCACCCTATCGGAATCCTATCGGAATCCGTGAGAGAATTTGAACCCCAGGCTTGATTTTTTATGTACAATTTTTTTTTAAATGTTGTAAATCCTCGTGATTTTCAGTATCTTTTCCATAATCTTCAATCTACAAAGTCCTTTACTTATCCCATGATTGCGAACAATGTGAATTCTCAGAATTTATTTTAATCTCGCTGATTACTCTGGGTCGCAAAGCTACGTAATGCATCTGTAGGTTGGAATTTTTAACATACTCCAGTTCATTCGAACACACAAAACACTCTGCCATTGTTCCTGTATCTACAAAAGGAAACCTTTCTTCCTGAACAGAAAGAAAATTAACGGGTGTAGATTTTTTTTTCCAACATACGTTGCCTGAAATACAGGCAAAGGCCCAATGACAATATTTTCAACCGCCTTTCGCCGTATACCCCTCCTTCCCTCCCCCTTTTGCTCGGGCTCCTTCTCCGAGCGCCTTATCTCAGATAGCAAAGCAGCTCCGACGTCACTCCTTGTCCAGTTGGCTGCGCTAGACCTTTTGGACGGGCCATGGCCTCGATGCCCCCCTGGATCCGTTACTGGGTGTCGGCGATAGAAGCTTCGGTATCGAACGCCGCCACGCCGCACGTGGCCACTGAGCGGCTGACGCGGCGGGACCGGAATCGCGAGGCTGAAGGCGGCGGCTGTCTCTCGGGGGCGCGTGGGCCGAGCCACTTTGCTGACAAGTGGCGAGCGTTGCCCGTTCGCACAGCTTGCGTCGGGACGCGGCGCCCGCAATGCACTGGCGGATCCAGGGGGAAGGGGGGCCATGCCATCCATGGGGGCCATGCCTCCCCCGATTTAAATTTTTATTTATATTCGACTTATGTAATTGTTTAAACAATAATATTGTATAGAATTATATCTACAGTACATAAATAATATGGAATATAATAACAAATATGTTAATTACACTACAAAAATCTACGTTGCACCCTCCCCCCGCACTAAATGATCGGCTGGGTCTACCCTTGCCGCAGTGTCAGTGTCTGGTTTAAGACACATGGGAAACGGCGCTTACAACCTAGGGCCGCCACAAGCGGCCCAGTGTGGCCTCAGAGCTGATTAGGGTTGGGCGGACACGCGGCGCGCACGTCGTAGTCCGTGGTCACATAACGTGCGCTTCCTCTCCCTATCTGCAAACAGGCCACCAATTCCTTATCAAAGCCCTACTTTCTTCTTACAATGGTGGGGAAAGGAACGGGAAAGAAAGTTATTGTTTTGGGAAGCACGGCGGTTTGGAAAAGCCCCGACCGCGCCCCAACAGAGAAGTTAATATCCACGCCCGAGGCAGGATTCGAACCCGCGACCCTTCCAGCCGAGGCTGCTGTAGCGCGTCAGTCTTAGCGATCTCGATTACCCAGATTGCCCCCAAAATAAATACCCTGATTAAATGAGAGTCAGGGGCGTATCGTCCATGGATGTGGATGATGTGTTACATACTCTGACAATATCAGCTATTTTTATTTTAAACTGATTGTTAACTGTCCATTTGTTATTTTATTTTCCTACTACACAATATTTCATTATATTTCAAACATTGTGCCGCTGAGAATTCGATTCTTCACAAGAATGAACGAATCAGTCTGAAATGCCGCCTGGCCTGCGCTGTGAATCAGATGCACAGTGACCCATCACAACCAGAATGCCTACGAAAAAGCCGTCGTTTCGTGTGTTTGTACAAGAACGAGATTAATTAATGAACATTTTCGCTTTATATAAGTTTTATTATCTTATTTTAATGCATTTAGCAACTATATATTTGTAGCCATTTTAGGTTAGGGATTGTGCTGGTTGAATGCACAAGGGTATGTAACTGTGCAATCCACATCTGTGCCCGGGAATGACGAGCACAACGCGATCCAAAGTGTCTACATAATTATACAGTCGTATTTTGTGCCGTGCACAAATTATAGCACGTGAGAAACAGTTTAAAATATTTTAAAGAAATATTAGAGAATAGAATTTTATTTACACAGGCTATGTTGAGCAATACAACAGTGATATAGTAAAACAGGGAAATTGTGTCACACTTCATTCGAGTTGTATGCTTTTTTGGGAGACAAGGGCTTGTATTTTCTAGCCATAATGAAAGTAAGGGATCATAAAATATGGACAATTTCATGGAATACACAAGTGAAATAATGAAATATGATAAAACTGACAAGGATGATATGCAAAATTCCAGTGTTTCGTGCAATCTCGCCAGAAATTCAGATTGATTGGATTTCAAGTGTGAGCATTGTAATGACCCATGAAATTAAAAATGAAATTTCTAAAACCTCTTTTGTTTCCTCCATACTGGATGAAACCCTTGATGTAAGTAGCAAAGTATAACTGTCAACTGTTTTTCGTTACGTGTCTGTAAATTGATTGATTTTCTCTTTCCTATTATATCTTCATTATAGATCATTCCATTTTATAAATTATACCAATTCTAATGGGTTCTAAATGATATAAATTGGACAATTTTGAAAATCATTGGGTTTGATAGTGCTCTTATTATCAAAGAATGAGGACACACATTTATCTTTTGCAAGGTCGTGAACTTCAGTCAGTTTTTTCTAACTTCAACCAGTACGTGAGCCACTATTACTTTTACTGGATCAGTTTTTTATGTTAAATGTACAACTTATTTGTGAGCTTTAATTGACCAAAGTGACAGAATTGGTATTGGTGAATGAGAAATATTTAGGAGCTTTAAATTATTTTCTCATTTTTCGAGTTACATACCCTAAGCCAAAACACAAGCCACGCCACTGATGAAAGTGCACATGTTTTTACGATTTCGATTTTATTTTTCAGTTGAAAAGAAAAAAGGGTTTCGATATAATCAAGGAAATTACTATCCCAATCGTCTCTATTGATATCAATTTCAAATCTTAATAATAAATATCAAATGAAAAGAAGGCTGGAATTTTCTGCATATTTAAGAATAAACACAAACACAGGACGCGACAGGATTCAAAACCACATTTCATCGGATTGAGGCGCTGAGTCCGTATATCTCTTAGCCTCCACCCCTCAGAAATAAATGCTCCATTACTAAACTAGTGGCGCTACAGAATGGCACAGACTTTCCCGTATTAGTTTTCTATTTTCCTGGGTCTTCGCTAGCTATTCGGAATTGCCACATACTCTTTCTTGCCAGCTACCATCTATCATCGCCAAAAGTACATTTTTTTGTCATTTTCTTAATTTTTCAGTTTCCTATTGGTAGAACAGAAACATTAATTTTAGAATATTAAAGAACACAAAAACCTAGCCGTAAATGACAATTTTCTTTTAAAAAAAATTATGTGCCGTGTAAGAGAAAATGGCGTTTTAGCACTACTAAAAATGCGAAATTTGAAGCTCATTTTCACAGAAAATTTTTGAGTTTTCAAAATACTTTATTTGAAGTTATTTGAAGCACTTACACTCACAAATATAATCATCTTTACAAATTGCGGATAATGTGCATATTAAAGATGTGAGAGATCTTTCAAAAAGTTACATTTATATAATTTTTGAAAAAAACAAAAAAAACTCAAAATAAACTTCACGCTATACTAATGAGTGTAATTAGCACTATCCGTTACAAAAGTTTCAATAAAAAATTTGCAGCCATATATGAGAAAATGACGTTTGAGCATTTCTGAAAATGCCGAAATTTGAGCTACTTTTCACAGAAAACGGTAGTGTTTTCGAGAAACTCTACTTGACATTATTTAAAGCATATATACTCGTAAATATAATAATGTAAAAAAATTGCCGATAATGTAAATATTAACGACGTGAGAGACAAGTA
This sequence comes from Acheta domesticus, assembly GCA_031308135.1. Taxonomy (NCBI): domain Eukaryota; kingdom Metazoa; phylum Arthropoda; class Insecta; order Orthoptera; family Gryllidae; genus Acheta; species Acheta domesticus. The sequence goes on from JAHLJT010009717.1 coordinate 5,573, forward strand.
AAATAATTTACATTTTTGTAATTTTTGAAAAAACCAACCGATAGACCAAAATGGCTTTTATGTCATTGATAGAGTACATTTACCACTACCCCTACCAAAAGTTTAAAGAAAAAATTTGGAGCCGTTTTTGAGAAAATTTTGTTTTTGTAATTTTTTAAAATTGCACATATTGCACGCAATATTGCACGAAAACTACCAAAATTGTGAAAAACATTTACATGACCTTTATTAAAGAACTCAATATGCAGAACAAATTTTATTTGAAGAAAAAATCTCTATCTTCAATTTTGTAGTTGGAGAAAGACGCCGAAAAAAATTCAAACTTTCACAATTTTCGAAAATTTAGAGCTGTACGTGAAAATCGGACCTATGCCATGTTAAAAAGTGTATTTTCCTCTATTCATACAAGAAATTTAAAGAAAAAAATTTGGAGCAGTTTTTGAGAAAATGTTGAAAATGCCCGGGGGGCTTCATATAAAGTACCCCCAAATTTTAAAGAATCTTTTTCAAAATCACAAAGCTTCGACTAGAATTAGATCGACTGGGGAATATCAATTTTGAAGAAAATCGACCGAACGGTTTAGGCGCTAGCGTTGACCACAGACGGACAGACGGACGGAATGCCGTCAATCGATTTTTAAGTATAAAGAAGCAACAAATCATGGATTTTGACCACACCACGAGATAGAGGATTTTTTTTTCTTAATTTAGCAACTGGTTTTATCCACTTATTCGTTTTCATGGCCCGGCAATTAATTTTTTTCCGCCGAAAATTGGCCATTTTTTCGCGCAGCATTACATAACTTTCCCTATACTACGAGTACGTACATCACTCCCTGTATACGTACGTATACGGGAAAGTAAAAAAATCGTATTATTTGTTTCTCCTCACTTATCGCATGTAAAATGACTGGTCTATTCTCCCAAACACTACCCCAAAGTTCCTTATTGATTTTCACGTTTGTTCTTTGTGACTGCTTCATTTCACAAGTTAGTGTATTACAAAGAAACATACTGTACTACAGTGTTGTTTTGCTTCTTTACGAAAATAAATTAAACCAAATATTTGCGCTTCGTGACAATCCTTTTTCAGTATGATTATATGGTGCATTAGGACTGTTTCACTGACTTGGCAACAATCAAAGGCATGTGCTGCCAAAAAGAAGAAGGGGGAATTTCTTAGTACCATTAATCATGATTTTTTTACATATTCAGACCATTTATTTGTATATACATTTTATTTCAACTATTTTCAGTTTATTTTTGAAATGTATTTGAGGCGCTTGAAGGTCGGCATCAAATTGATATGACAAGTGCATTTTTGTACATATTAGCTCCTTTTCGCCAATTTTGAATGTTTTGAAGTATTTTTAAGGAGTTTCTATGAGAGATAGAGTAAACATGCTATTCAAGGGTAAATTCGAAAGTTTCTTCAAATTTCCCCCCAGAATTCATCTGTTACACCGCTCATTTCAATTTTTTCATAGTTTTGGGTAATTAAACTTTTTTTTTTACATTTTTCGTTCCAAATTTTTATGTTTTTGGCATTTCAAGTCGATTATCGACTTTGTCGGCTAGCTAACGAAGTCACCTATGCCTGATCCTAGTTTACATGCTTGAGGGTAATTCCCAACCACTCCCATGCTTGGGGATAAGAGAGACATGTGACGAACATGACACATTCCCTTCACCGCAACAAGCAAACTCTGTCTCCCTGAGATTTTTTCTTCGTCACATAGATACAGAATCTGAGACAATTTTAAAGAAAAGTTACAATTCTATTTTTGCGTCGACCGGGAATCGATCCCAGGATTACATGAGAGGAGCCATTCCAGAAGCCTTTTTTAGTTCATTTTTTAAAACTTTTTTAATACAATACATTTAATATGAATTCATAAAGTGTATAAAATGACACCTTGTCTAAAAGCGCAATAGGAACAAGTACGTAATTGTGGGGGGAATTGAAATTTATTCGTTGACTCTACTCTCACAATTTATAAATGTCCAAATACAACTTGAAGTAAAATTTACTCAAAGGGAAAATGTAAATAACACAGGTCTACAACCAAAAATTTGATTTGATAATTTAGACTAATCTTTATGCTTTCTGGTGTGCTGAAATCGAATATGAAGTTCGTTCTCCATCACGTACAGTTTTTTTCAAATTCATAAAATATAATTCCTATTCTGTAGCGTATGCGTATATTTACATTTGTAACCAAAATTTTCTCTTAAACGATTTATAACATTCTAAACACTTATTATGATCTAGTAAAACTCTGCTTGAATAGGTGGTTTGGCCACGAAGATTCTGTTCAGATTGGAACGTGATTGTTATCTTTTCTCGGTAGTCCTCTTCTGAAGAAAAACAAGAAAGAAATGATTATATCTGGAAATTGGGGATCGCCTTATTGCTCATTCTCCCAGTCTATTAGTGTGAATTGGAGTAAATACTTTCACTTAGGTCATTTAGTTGCGTCAAAGTTATTAAAAAGGTTTTCTGAAGTTTGAAAGTGCATTTTGAAAACATGTCTCATCGGCGTTGTGCTACCAGTCCAGACTACTTCTGTTTTATCTGTGGTGAGTACACAATCAAGATGTACCAAAGAAATATAACAGATTTCGTCAAAAAAGTGTATTATGCATATTTTGGATTCAGAATAGTAGACCAACATAAAGTGTGGGCTCCTCACAAAGTATGTCACGGCTGCGTAGAAAAACTTCGCTTATGGTACAAAGGAGAATTAGTCTTTTAGATTTTCTATCCCAATGATGAGGAGGGAGCAAAAAAACATGGGGATGACAGTTACTTTGGTACTTGTGATGTTCAAGGTTACAATTCCAAAAACCATTAGTTTATTAAATATCCTAATCTTGAATCTGCTATTCGTCTGGTAACACACGGTCCTTGATTGCCAGTTCCTCAAACCCGTGACTTGGACAGTACTGAGTGGGAAACAGAGAAGCATGTGTGGTGGAAAATTATGAAACAAACAGTGACTTCAAACCAGACAGTTCACAGACGAACCCACAATATAAAGTAGGAGAAATTATTGGTACTTAGCTCCTTTGGCTTTGCAAGGCCTCAATTGGTTCTAAAGACAAACTGCATCTGATTCAGTTGATAGCATACAATGTATGAGTCATTCCACACCTTCCCCCTTCATTCCATTAGTGCCAAATACATGAATATTTCATAAAATTAAATTATGTAAATAGCCATATTTTTTTGTTGGAGCGCAAACATGCTACAACTTTCATGAGTCGCTAATGGCGACGTGTGCTAAAATTTTATTTACAACACAATTAGTATTCGCTTGACTACGAGTATTTACATTTTTTGTGTCGCATCGATTTTATTGCATTTGCTACATAGGGCCCATTTTCGAACAAGAGAAACAGTTTCCAACAAATAAAAACATTTATATGATACAGACTCCCTTTGAGGTTTACCTCAACACACACTTTTTGCAGGGAGTTTTGTATGTGCGAGATAATAAAACACACTAATGCATGTCGCTGCTCACGCTAATGTCGTCGTCTCTCGTAGCTGTCTCTTCCGCATCCCGCACCCACCTCCCCCCGCTTCCACTCCGATGTAATACCCACGCTGTGCGTGACTCATTTTTGTTTGTGTGTCACTAGCGTCATGACAGTGCGGAAACTAAAAAACCCAGCAGTGCGGAATAATACCAATATCCCTTTCTGTAGTCTTCACGATGATTTTCCGTACAAATATATTTTGTATTGTACAACAACATTACAAAATTAGAGACGTGTTTCATATTAATAATACGTTGATGTACTCGGCTTTGCCAGTGAGTGTATTTATCACGAACATATTTTAGAGAGGGGAAAGGAATTCTAATTTTTGAGTTAAACGGAAGTAGTCTTGGTAACATCGCCCGCTGCTTCTCACTCACACTACCTTGTTCCACTTCCCTTGGTGTTGTTGCAACTTGATAAAAAAGGCATATTTGAACAGTAAAGAATTTTTATCTCAAAAATGGTCTGGTTTAGAACTGAGTATTTTGGTATTGCATTGGAGAAACTTTTATTTTAATGGAACTTAAAAGTTAATAGTACTAAAATAGCTGCCAACAATGAAACGCCTTCAATTTCAAGGAGAATTTTACGAAAAATGCAATATTTTAGTTGAAAATTCTCCCTCTCACAAAAGACAATGATCTACTCAAAACAATGAGGATATGGACAAACGTTTTTCCAGAGTTTTATAAAATAGAAGAGATATAATTGTGATACGGTTCCCAAAACAAAGATTTCAATAAAAATTGGAATTTTAACTTTACTACTCCGATCAAATATATTATGCTTTTTGTTTAATGTGATTTGTTTTTGTTGTTCTCCTTGACAATGTCCTGAATCCACATCGCGAAGGTATTTTGTGGTTATTATCTGCAAACTGTGAAGAAATGTCCAGTTGTTTGTTGTTAAGATCAAGAGGGGTTAATTTGGTATCTGCTTGAACTATTGCAGCATGTAATTCTGAAGTTGCCTGTTTCTCATGATAGAAGTTCCTTAATGAATGGATCTGTTTATTGCACAGATTCTTTAGATCTATTAAGCCTCGTCCTCCCTCATTTCGTGGGAATGTTACTCGTTCTATTGCGCTATTTGGATGGTGAAGTCTGAATTTTGTTAGAATTGTGCGAGTCAGTGTCTGGATATCTTCGAGGTCTGTGTCGCTCCACGGTATGATTCCAAATGAGTATGTATACACTGGTACTGCAAATGTGTTAATTGCTTTTATCATGTTCTTGCCTGTTAATTTGGTTTTCAGGAGTGCCGTGATTCTCGATTTGTACAGTTTTGTCAGTTATTGTTTGATTGCCTTGTTGTCTGTGATTGCTGCCTGATCGAATCCTAAATACTTGTATATTTCTTCATCATTCATTGCCTGTATCGTCATTTGATCACTGAGGCTATTGTCTATCTCCTGTAACTTTCTTGTTTTGTCTACGTGAAGTGTATTTGTCAATGCTATTTGCTAGAAGCTATTTGTCAATGCCAAAACTCATATGGATGTCTTCCGAAAATGTTCGAGTTACTTCAAGGAGATATTGAAGCTTTCTGTCTGTCGAACTGTAAAGTTTGATGTCATCCATGCACATTAGATGTGATATGGTATGGATGGTTTTCTTATTTTTACGAATTTTGAATCCATAGTGAGTATTATTAAGTTGTGTTGACAAGGGGATTAGAGCCAGACAGAACAACAATGGGCTTAAGGAGTCCCCTTGGAAGATCCCTCGCTTAATTATGATGTCTTTTGTTGTGATTGTGAAGTCTTGCTGCCTTAAGGACAATGTTGTTCTCCAATGAGTCATGATCTGCTCCAGAAAGTTAATGATGGTTTCATTAATTTTGTATATGCGGAGAACTTCAATAAGCCAACTGTGAGGAACGCTATCAAATGCTTCTTATAGTCAATGTAAGCCAGGTGCAAGTTTCTGTGGGTTTTATGTGCTTGCTGGAGAATGACCATATCTGTTAGGAGTTGTTCTTTACATCCTTTATGTAGTCGTCTGCAACCTTTCTGTTGTTCTGCCATTATTTCTCTGTCCTCAATATAATCTTGGATTTTACTTGTAATGCATGACGTCAAGATTTTGTACATTGTGGGGAGGCAGGTGATTGGACGGTATTGAGAAGGGTTCTGTGTGTCTCTACTTTTGGGTTTCATGTACGTAATACCTTTCGTTAGGAATAAAGGCATGTCTTCTGGGCTGTTAATGACTTGTGTGAAGCACTGGGCCAACTTATGGTGAAGCGATGTAAACTGCTTGTACCAGAAATTTTGAACGTGTTCTGGGCCAGGGGCTTTCCAGTTGTGGGTTTTTGCAATTGCAGTGCTGACGTCTTTTACTGTGATCTCCTGATATAACATTGGCTCTAGAGTTTGAACATTATTTATTTCTTCCTTAATCCAATGTGCCTCACTGTTGTGATGATGAGTTTCTGACCAAATGCCTGACCAGTACTGTTCCAAATTTTGTTGATCTGGTGCACCGTTGTTCTCTTGCTGAAAATTGCAATTTGGTCTGAGTTGTTGATAGAACACTTTTTCATTCTGACGAAACATTGAATTTTGTAGTTTACGTTCTGTTGTTTCTTTGTATCGTCTAAGTCTTTGTGATGTAGCTGCAAGCTTCTGTTTTAGTTCATCTAAATGTTCAGCTATTAAATTTCGATCAACGATTTTATCACCCTGGTCCTTGTGTTTTCTTAATTTATATTCCTGATGACCGTGTTTTCTGATCTTTGCAAGTTATTTCTTAATTTTCTTGGCCAATTTCTTGTTGTTTGGTTGGTTCAAATATGGCGTTACTCTGCCTATTTCTTGTCTCAGATATTGGATTTGATTTTCGAGTCTTTGCCGCCATGGCGGTTTAGTATTTATCTTGTTTGACGTCCTTTTCTGACTTTCTGACTGATCCTTTAATTTGGAACCAGCTTTTACAGCTACGGTAGCAGCTGCACAGTAAATTATAGAATGTATGTCTGTTAAAGTGTCTTCTTCTTTGATCTGGAAGGGCAAGGCATGTTCATTTATATATTGGATAATTTGAGTGAGCCTGTCCTTTCTATTGATGTTGAGTTTAGGAATTCTGGGGCGAAGTGTTGGATCTAATCCTGAGTACTTGAGAAAAAGTTCCTGGCATATATCAATTATGTCTGACATGTTATCTTCCTTGGCACCTGTTGTTGATGTTCCTGATTTGCTTCATCTAATTGGGTTGAATTGGGAACTACGTGTGAATCTGCGACAGTTTGTGTCAAGGGGCACCCATTGTTGGAGGAAGAGATTTCTTCTGCTACTTCCTGTTTAATTTGTCCCAACCTTACTTTTGGGATTAGATTGTTTGTGAGTATAGCTCTTTTCTGATCTACAAGCCTTTGTTCTGTGACGACAATATGGGAAAATTTCTCTTTAAATTCAGCATGCAGAGATTGTCAGTATCCAGTCATTTCTGTTTCTAAACGTGTGGCTCTGTAGTAGACGCGCATTATATACTCATTTAAGTTACTCGTCCACTTCATACGCTGCCTCACTTTCCCTGCTTTGGTGGTTGCGAGCAGCTGCTCGAGCAAAACACTGTCGGCAGGTGAAGCCACAGAATGCGGGTTGCTTCTTTGGGATTTGGCTGTAGTTTATTCGGGTGACCCGGTAGGCGCCCGCCTGTTCAGCGTCCTACCACCGGTGGCTCGCATGCTGTCACGTCCGGCACCGGCTCCAGACGTGCCCCGGCGCTCCCCGGGCAGCGGCGCTTTTTCCGAGGCCTTCCGACTTCTTAAACGTCTCTCCATTTCAGAATGGGTGATTGCCATTGCCCCTAGCATCTTTGTAGTCGGTGACAATTGCTCATCTTCTACGCGGCACAGTTGTTCTTGCTAACACAGGGTTGGACTTAAGAAGACTTGCAGAAAGAGGGGGAGGGGAAAAGGGAGTATTATGGGGAATAGGGGGATGTCTTGGGGGGGGGTTGTATGAGGAAAGGAAACGGCTTGAGAGGACAATTTAGGATAGGGGCAGGAGAGATAATGAGAGACGGATAACTTTCACAGGTAAGGACAGCGGACAGCTGCTCCGGTTAGTCGCCTCTTACGACAGGGGGAGATTCCGTGGTGCTATTCTACTAAAACCCCCGGTCACCACACGGGGTTGTTGTTGTTATTATTATTATTATTATTATTATTATTATTATTACTCCATATCACGACTAAAGATGTTATGTTTCGGCTGAATATAAAATCTACCTTATCATTATTATTTAATGATTATAAAATCATTAAAAGCTATCCTTAGACAATAAATTATTGATCTACAAAACAATAATAATCCGTGTAGAGATCTACGGCATCCTTTGGGGCACTGATGATCGGAGTTCCTCTTTGCATGCAACAAATGAATTCGCAAGACGCAAGTACGTTTAATGTAACCAATAAATTTGTAAGATGTTACGTTAATGTTTATTACTCAATTGTTTGGTATATAATTATCTTCAGAACTGTTATTCACTTATCAAGCATGCAAGTTATTCCCATCCAAGTTATTCCCTTACCAAGCCGTTTGCCATGCCAACTAAGACAAGCTCCTTTTTTGGTATAAAGAGGCGAGAAGAAAACTAAAGAATATTGGCACTGTCATATGTCTATCAAACCGTACACGAAGCACTAAAAATATATTCGTTAATCTCAAGGACGTAAACAAATCATATTTCAACTCGTTCAACTTCTAGATATGTCTTCCTGTTTATCACGAGTGCAGCAGTTTATCTGAGGTCAGCTGTCAAGTGAGCAACACATTTTACTGCTCTGAGCTATTCACAGATGCAACTACTCATTGAATGTCTGAGTTTGCGAGTTGAGTCTGAATATGTTTATGTCATGTCCGATCTCATGGTACAAAAACCGATTCGAGGACTTTAAATCTTTGTATCAGTAAAACTGCGAGTTGAACAAGGGATCGCCCTTTCTAGACCTAATTCCATGCACAGATGGTACTCGAATTCTAACACGGTCGACTTTCCACATGGTTCACCTCTCTGAACCAGATATGTCGTCAAGCACTACTATTACAATGGCGATGAAATGCGAACGTTATTAAAGATGGTGAATGTCAAAACTTTGAATGAAACAGCTAAAATGAAGTATTATGGACCATGTAAAGAAGCGATGAATTCCAATAACAACTCATATAAAAATAACTTTTCAATATGTGTAATGCAATGACACAGCAGATTACACTACAATACTCTGGTCATCTTTGAAATTCACTTTAAATTTAGAACTCGCACACCTCATTAGGTGCGTGTTTTTGGTTGCACGTCTATTAGAGCTTTATGTTTACGGCATTTTCCTTGCATCTTAGGACACATTCAGTTCTAAACCCTTCACTGACTTTTGCGGACAAATACTGGCGCTTTCGAGCGACCACGGGCAGCCCAAAATGCCCTGGGAAAAGGAAAATGAGGCGTGGTCTGTAGCATGTCCTGCTCATCCTCGGGCATGCTTGTTTCATCACGTTTTAGGTCGTTCATCCACGAGCACACAACATGTGTCAATACAAATAGCGTGCCTTTTTAACAAATCTCTTCCTCTTGTGAGTCCGATGTATGAACAACCTAGAAAAAAAGACAAAATAGTTCCTCTTCTCTTCTCATTAGTCTTGATGAAACTATCTCCATTCCTTTTCTTCAAATAAAAACAATATTTGACTCAGAACCCATATTCCAGGATTTTACGTTGAAACTTACAAAATGTTATTTTAAAGCCGAATATTTTGAACTGTGATCTGCATTGCATACCCTTAACAATGTAAAACATATTGTAAAAGATCAAAGAAAATGAAATATTTCTTCCAAAACGTCTAAAAATTAACTTTCATTTAATTAGTGTAGTATCCTTCACAACGTGGATCAAATGCCCATTAATAACAGCAGGAAAATATCTGCCAGATTGGAAATACTTCTCTAATCTTTTCGAAAAATTTAAATCACAATGGATACACCAATGGTCAATCAGTTTGTCAACCAGCCTCGAACCTAAAGCCTTCCGGGTCCATATCTCCAGCCGGCTCATGTGGCTCATGGCATCAACCGTGGCCGACGTCGGCCACGCATCTGATGTAACTGCAGCTCCTCTGATCGGGAGTTCCCAGGGTTTCAGTCCCAAGGGTGGCAAGAATTTCGACACTAGCTGGGTCGAATTCAGCCACGCAATCAGGAGGAGAATTCTGGCGGCTGACACCCGAAAACCATTATTGTTCCTTCCACAATAATATTATTGTTAATTTAATGAGTAAAATTAACGAATACTAATATAAATCCATTAAATGTTTAACCTTTAAGAAATTAGTATTACGATATTTTAATGAAGCACGCTGTTACGAAAAAAGACCAAACACACAGACACACCCACGCATCTGGCGGGCGGGTGCCAGCTCGCGCCGACTAGACCGCGCGGGGGCGGGTGCTGACCGCGCAGTGAGTCACAGCCACCGCCGCGCCTGACTCACCAGCAGGCGCCTGCGCTGCCGCGGGCGCGGAGCAGAGGCTCTCGGAGCGATGGCCTTTGTGCCCGCGTGCGCGACTTCGCGGCGTGCCCCAAGGTCAAGGTACGAGTGGGCAATTTTCTACTGACGGGGGCATTCAAAAATCCATGAGGGGGACGAATCGAAGAATTAATGAGTGACAAACTGTTTAGCTCAGAACCAGCATTGCCGCTGTCTCCGCAGCGATTCTGACCGGGATGTCATAGGTTTCGAGTCCAGTCTGTAATGCACTGTCGACACTAGCGATGTAGCTAGGTCGAATTCAAATGTCTGGAGTAGAATTTTAGCGGCCGGCTGCTCTGGTCGTAAGATGATTGATTACCAGTGATTCGGGCTCGTCAACGGCTAAGGTCATTAGTCCCGTACGTGTGGTGCACGTTTTCGCTCGTGAGGTGGCGGTGATCTTGCCCCGCTTAATGGCGAGATCCGGAGCACAAACCCCAGATATTCGAAGATCTTACATGGAAGGTTTATACATTTTCCTTTTAATGGCATTCAATATTCCAGATATTGCAGCAATATCACTGAATATGAAAGCATTTTGAAGCAAAAAGCACCCAACGAGCGCTGTCTTCCGTGTCTGGATCTCTTCCAGCCCTTGCACCAGGTCACGCTCTTGGCTCTATTTGCAGGCTCCATTTAACTCTTAGGCTCTATGTTTCAACATGAGGCCTTCGGTGCAGCAACCAGTCTTCTTCCATGGCTGGGGGGTCTGGTCACCGAGCGCGGCGCGGCGTCCGACAGGAATACCAATTTGATTTCTTCGTCCGACACTAGCTGTAATTTAGTTTAATGAATTTCGCGTGTAATTTAAAATACATAAGTTCGGCCGGTGTTTATTGCATTAGTTATGACGTTTGGAGAATTTGTTTTCATTTGATATAAGGTTTGTTGATGTACATTTGATGAGTTCTTTGTGTAATGTTGGCCGTTCTGAATGGAATTCCCTTCCTGGCTCTCGCGGTGGGTGCATATTTTCGGGTGGAGTGACAGTTGAGCAGCAGTTGAGTTACAGTCTGAGAGCGTTGTTGTGAACACGAGTGTGTATGGACGATCTTCCTTTATTACAAAATATACCAGGGTAGTGAAATTTTCGAAATAAAGTAATTCTATTTGTGTCCAAAAATTAGCCTCTGCTTCAAAGAGCTGAAGTGCGTTCACCGTATTTTCGATTTTGTATTGATTGATTAGTATTTCCGGGTGCGTCAACAGCTAAGGTCATTAGTCCTGTAAATGTAGAGTTTTTTTTTCTCGGGAGCGGTGATCATCTCCCACCGAAGTTGTGAACCGGCGCTGACCTACCGTCGGCTAGTGGGGTTTTCCTCAACCAGGTATCTCCCACCAGCGGGGCACCGCCCACCCGAGACAAGCTCCAAGTTCCTGAGCGGTCTTCCGATATGTGTGGTAGTTTAGTGAATGTAAGTGTGTATGAATGCAAAGGATGAAGTTAGGACAAAGAAGTGGAAGGAAAGATCGCGCAGTCCGTTTGTTAGGGTACTGCTACGGTTTTCGCCTAGTGTTGATTGGAGAAACCATGGAAAACTATCACAAACGGAGTCAGCCGCTAGAATTCTCTAGACATTGACTGGACTCGACCTAGCTATCTTGCTAGTGTCGAAAATCCTGCCACCGTCGAGGCTCGAACCTAGAGCCTCCTGGTCAGAAGCACTGCAGTGACATCATTTGATGGCCTGAGTCACCTCTCCCGGTCGTATTTTCGAAACCAAGTTATTTTGTTTTGTATGAATTCTATTATCGTCAATAGTATCAATGCATAACTAAGACAAAAACTTGAATGCCCACTGGAAATAAAAGACAGAACCACGTGCGCGGGAGGTGAATATATCTGACACGGATCTGATATGTTTGAATATATACAGAGTTGGGCAGTATCGAAAATACTCGTATTTAAAATACGCACTTTCGATACTTTTGTAATTTGTATTTTGTATCGAAAATACATATTGAAACATGTATTTTGTATTTGTATCGAAAATACTTTCTGATAGTATTTTGTATTTTCAAAATACAAAAATACTTTTTCTTAATCCGTCACAAACATTGATTGGGTCAGAAAATGGAGAGGGTTCCGCCACGTGGACGAGTGCGACCGGACCTCCGGTTCCTCCGATTATGTTTTTTCCCTCCGTCGGTTCAACCGGAGATAACCGGAGGAGCGCTGTAATCACTGTGTAAGATTTATTTCTCTCACCATAGCTGTAATCGCGAGCTCAGATTCAATTTCTCCGAGAGCAGGGCTCCGCGTCCCAGAACGAGTGCTGCCCATGTGTGTGCCTCGTGGCCCTGTGGTTATGCGCAGTGATTAAAAATTTGTGCTTGCGGTGTTTTAAAAACAGAGCTGATATTTCGTTATGGTATATTTAGGTAAAAATCTATTTTTTTTCCTGGGTACCTTGTACTAAATAAAGCTTTATATATATTTGAACTAAACCCCGTCAATTCTATAGCGCCTAAAAGAGCCTATTAATCCCTTTTTGTGCCTATTTTACGTTTAAAACCTAAAATGAGACTAATTTGCCTATTCTCTTGTCTATGGCTTCTTTTACCTTTTTCTTCTGTGTCGGCACAACAGACAAGGATGATATTAATTTTAAGTTACTTTTAACAACCTTTTTGTACCTTTCTATCCCTTTCTATCTCTTGTACCTTTTTATCCCTTGTCTCATTTTGTCGCCTGTTAGAGAGCGAGAAATGAATATACCAGACAAGGATCTAGCGATAAGTCTCCACGCCACTATTTCTTGACTTCGTGGAGAAGCTGCCTCCGTTTCTAAGATAAAGCGATTGAATTTCCCCGAAAGCAAAGTGATCTTGACGTATAAGGAACATTTATTTTTGTTTGAAAACTTGGAGGATGTATTAGTAATTTATTGTGAGGCAAAATACGGTAGGAATATTTCTACTAAAATACCGTAGGAATATTTCTACTAAAATACGGTAGGAATTCTAAAACTTGTTCATAAATAGTATTATCGCAAAATGTTCAATATTGATTCTATGTAATATTGATTTATGTTATCTTTGAGAAATATAATAAATGGTCAAAAAGTGAGTTTTCTTGTAAGTTTCGAGTTTTATTAGTGCCTATTCTATCATTTAAAAAGCCTAACAGATGCTGAAAGAACCTATTTTAGGTACCTAAAATGCATATTTTAAAACCTAAAAATCCGCGGTATTCATCTGATATCCATATCATTTGTGATGTATGTTCATACTTTTAGTCTGAAAGGTATCTTGGTTAATTGTCTATAACCTGCAATATTTGTCCCAAAGTATCACCTCCGAAGAACTCATGGTGAGATCTTTTAACTCCAAGTATTCCTTCGGCTCTTAGAATGGACAAGATGTCTTTCAGACTTAACATATGAACATACAACACAAATGATAGGGGCCGTCTAAATTACGTAACGCCAATTTCAAGTATTTTCAATACCCCCTCCCCCCTTGTAAAGCACTTCCCTATCTTTATGTAAAGCAGCATACCGCTGCCCCAGACCCCTTCCCTCCCCATTTAGCGTTATTTTTTGTAATTTATGGATGACCTCATACGGATACCTGAAATGGGTTGAAAGTTTCATTTAAAACATTTTTGTATAAAGAACGTTATATATTTTTAATAAAATTTTTAATGTGATGTGACTTTTTATTGAACGTGAATGATTGTTTAAAAGAGAAAAAAATAGGATAGAAGATATTTTGTGTAAAACACCGTTGGTTGTATTTTGTATTTTCGAAAGTATTTTAAAATACTATTTTGTATTTTATATCTAAAATACTTCTATGAAAGTATTTTGTATTTGGTATCTAAAAAACTTTCGGCGAAGTATTTTGTATTTTGTATCTGAAATAAATTTTTCAAGTATTTTGCCCAACCCTGAATATATACTTTTATTAAACTTAATTTTGATATTTTACGTGAATTATTTAAGTTCTATTATATATTAAGTGTTCTGAATTTTGAAAATTACATTGCCGTCATTCGATGGAGCAACATACAAGTTGTTGTGGCACCAGCCGCCATTTAGAGAAGTTCAGTTCAATTCAATTCAATTCAATTGTAATTGTAATTTGATTACAGGATTATACAATTACAAATTGCTGTTTGGACTCACAGCTCAATCATAAACAAGTTTCTTCTCAAATTACTTCCTATAGAACTGGTAGAACAGTAATCAATAGGTTAATGTTAATACTAATTATTTTACAATTTTTTGAATATTTGCGTATTAATTTGTTACAGAGCAGTTAAGATAAACAAATCTCACAAACAGCATAAAATACAAAAAATGAAGATACCACAAAATGCAGTTGCACAAATACAAATATATTAACACAAGATATAAAATAATTAAGACAATAAATACAAATACTACAACACAATAGGGTAAGATATCTCTCACTGAGAGAAATAGAGAAAACGTAAAAGTATTGCATCCATGGGATGAGGATACTGTCAACAACGAAAGAAATCAGATGTTCACAGTTTTCCCTCCATATTATGAATATACTTTATCTTGTTTACCCTCAGAAGCAGAACCGAAAACCTGGAATGTATCCAGCGGGTACTCGTATATGAGGTCTTAATATGGATTTACTTGTTTGCCCTTTTCCATATTACTGGAAATTTGCTCTCTACAAGCTATAATGTCTTCCAATGTCATTAGTGGAACATATTCCTTTGAGACTGCGTGAAGCGAATTACTAGGAGTAAACAACGTCAAGTAAAGAACTGTTGTTTACATCTAGTAATTCGTATTTTCTGAATTTTCCTTGCTCTTCTTTTATAGTTTATAGGATTTCTATAGGACAAAATCTCTTTGTCAAGCATGAGTCCCACTGACACTTGGATGAACTGTAAGCGAAGCCTCTAAAGTCAGAGCTAGCAAGTGCCCGCGCTAGGTGTGGTTAGATCGAGGGATCGCCCCCACCCCTGGAAATCAGAGGGTACGAAAAATAAAGTAAAAGTTAAAAAAAATATTACACCTTTAAATATCGGAGACTCAACTATATCTTGACAAAATTGGTTCTATTGAGTGATAATTTCTACGTTAAAATATTTTGGGGCACAACGACAGATTACCTTCGTTAACAAGAATATAGTTTGATCATTAAACAGGTACTTGATTCATGTAATCTAATTGTTCAGTTATTTTAATTGATATTTTGTAAAATGATTCTACTAATTATAATTAAGAATAACACACACACACACACACATATATATATATATATATATATATATATATATATATATATATATATATATATATATATATATATTGAAATATACCTTCATCCTTCACTTCGTAATACGTTGTCGTGAGTTTGACCTGTTCCGAATTTATAGAAAGATGTGGGCGCCAGGAACAGGTGACATAAACTAATACTAACTTTTCCCTATTTAATTCTGTCAAAATTATATGGGCATCCAGCTAGCTTGGGCCGATGGATTCGGATTACATGTATTCGCTATCGCTAAGATAGCCGATTACCTGATCTGCCGACTGTACAGCCTGGCGTGGAATCTGAAATATGGAAATTCTCTGCTTCCAACTAATTAGAAGCTTATGATTGACAAATGAACAGACTCTTTTCTTTTTCCAAAGAACAAAATTTAACAATTTATTCAATGTTAATTTAACAGATTACTTAATGGCCATGACCCCTTTTAAAAGATATTATTTTAATATACTGCAGTATATGTTACCGTCTTGCCGACCCGCTCGTTCCGAAGACGCTTCTCACTTGGCCGATGAATCCGAGTCGCTCTTCTGTCTTCTGATCTTGCGCGGTTGCTGAAGTATCCAGTCCACACTGCATAACATCTAGCTAAGTTCTTTCCGACGCTTTAGGTTTATAATCTTTCACACGAGTTTAATAAAATACTAATGTTCGAACTATCGTCCGGTGAACACCCAAAACTGCCCAAGTCCGCGGATGTACTCCGGCAAATAATTTCTAAGTCCGATGACGACTGTTACTTTTCGCACGAAAATGTATAAGTCTCACTTTCAACTACAAGGTCCGCACACTATTTGCACTCCACGAAACTCAAGAGCCGAGTTCACGACCTACACTCCACCACTCTGAGTCAGACTGTAACGATCTGCACTCAACGAAGCTCCAAGTCCGAATGAATGTTTTTCTGTATTTTGCAACCCTTGATGGGTCGGTAGCGTCTCACGTTCTATTTTTTCCAAAACACGGCGGTAAACACCAGAAAGTCTAATTGCCCCCCGCCAAACCCGCTCATTTCTTACAACCCCATGTAGCCGCGCCTTCGTCCGTCATACGTTTTTCGACCAATCACATATTCTTTATTATATCGATCTAGGCCAGCGTTCCGGCACCTACGAGGCTTGCAGCTAGTTTATTTACCTGCCCTGCACCATAGCAACCCTCTGCGCTGGCGTTACTAGGGCCGGATATCGCCATTTTACAAGTCCATTTAGTCGCCCCGTATACAACTAATATTATGAATAAACCATGTCCCGTTCTGGTGATATCACAATATATATATTTGATAGAGCATATGGACGTTTTCAAATGGTTATCTTTTTTGGATGTGGCTGAATTGGGACCCCAAAATGTCTAAATGGGTTTTGGTAAGAGCAATTAAAAATCAGAAAAAAAACATCTTAGGGATGGTATTTGTAATTTGTAATTTATAACTTGTAATTTCAATACATTTTATTGTAGTAATAATATTATTACAGTTAACAAATGAAATCTTTATTTTAACGATAAATGACACAGAGCCAATTTATTCATGAAGACAACCAGTTATAGCTTTTCATAATAATAAATTCCTGGTAATTAAATAATTTTGGGCGTTTTTTACGAAGAGAGTTCTTGAATGCTGCTCTTTTACAATTCATCAGCAAATGGATAATGATATGCGCCAATGGACCTACGAAGTTCAGAATAATCAAATAAAATTATGAGAATAAGCTCAAATAAACATTTTTTATATGATTTGATTTAGAAACACTTCCAATATAATGTAATAAGCTGACGAGGTTGTGTCAGAAAGAAAGAGGTTTCAGATGAACCTTACTTCATTGGAATAGCACATTCATACATTACATTCACCCGAATGATCACATTTATTACTATTGTACCATATGCATATTATGTATATACAATATGCGCAATAAAATGTATTACGTATCATCACTTACTTGTCCAGAAGGCACGTTCTACTCTATTTCGTATTTAGGCTATCTAACAGCTTCATATCTTCATCATTTAATTCAAAATCAAAAATATTTTATGTTTTCTGCAAGACGAAGCTTATTGGCATTTTTGGGAATGGGATTCACAGCTAATTGAATCTGCAAAGGGAACACTTTTAAATTTCTGCAAATAGGCAAAATACTTATTTGAATGCATATTAAAGCCTGAAACTTAACCAGGTATCGCAGAGCAATTTGGGGCACTAGTTTTATTATATTTTTTTTCCTATTTCTTGAGAAGAGAATGATCTATTAGTATTTGGTTTTCCCTGCGTGCCACTTGTTTCCCAGGATTTGCTAGAGGGCTGAAAGCAGTTAACCAGTATGCCATTCTCTTTGCAAAATGTAGGAATTAAAGGCTTCTGATTCAAAAAGGATGGCATTCTATCTACAATCATAAAACGAAAACAATGTCAGATAATAAAGTTTGATATTTAAAAATGTTTTTATTATTGGTTTACTGTGATAACTTATGTGCGAGAAGTATAATTTTGTGCACTTACATACTTTCAATTTTATTTATTATTTATGTTGACAATAGAAATAATCTTTCTGAATGAAATATCTCACCTATTGTCAAATAGTGCAATTTAAACTATATGGATATGGAATAAATATCTTGCATGCGTCAAACTCTTAAGTACTATCTAGGCTATCCGGAACGAGCCGCGTCTCAGTCGTAGTGACTGACGTTTCGACCAACATATTGTGGGTTT
>JAHLJT010009718.1:0-22433 GCA_031308135.1 Acheta domesticus
AGGTACAAAATTGTTTATATCTCGGCGTCGACTGCACAAATTTTAATCATCTTCGGAACAGCACTAACAGCCTTTAATCCAGATGTGTGAGCGAGGATATAGCTGAAAACAGCCAGAAACATGGGTATATAGAACGGAAAATTCGAGATCGTATTACTTTGATGCTTTCAATAATATATGAGATTATTTTATTTGTGTGCCTCGATCGTAGAAAATTCTGCTCGGGCGACGGGCCTCACTGGCCGGGGAACGGTGCTGTCAACTCCCCTGCGAAGGCTGCGGACAGGAGATTTTCAAGGTCTCGCCCTGGAAAGCATGCCTTTCCCGGCGAGCACCCATTGGCCGAGCAGAATTTTCTACGATCGCGGCACACTAATAAAATAATCTCACTGTACTATCGAAATAATATTGGAATCATATCAAATAATAGTAATATATTACATTTACACAATATTTGCATCTGTTACTTGTGAACTTAAAAAATTAGTACCCACGCCCCACGCCTTTGAGCCCACACACTTTGGATCAAACGAGACCTATTTCATGTGTTGCAATATAAGGTACCAAGCAAGTGATCAGATCATGCTAACTATAGATTGGCATGAGAGTGTAATTGTTTGTCCAAGCGACGAATGACATATTCAGGTCGCAAGTGAACGAAATGATGACGAATTCTCCTGTTTGAATCACGGGCTCTTATTCTCATTCAGCTTAGTACCAGATATGTGGGGAAATTTTCCCGGAGGTTGAGTGGCAGCGGCCGGCAGCTGACATCATTTCTGCGTAGTGCCTCTGCACTGAACTTACACCAGAAATTCGCACGAACGAGATATCATTTGAATTATTCGTGTACCATTTAATCTCTCGGGAAATGAAATGGTTCATCTCAGCAATCGTAAAAGTTTGTGACTGGTAAAGATTATGTCCACATGTGTCCATTTTTACTTTCTCCCCTTACTACGAAGTTTTAGTGAAGAGAAAGTATTGTTAAACTGCAGCGGAAATCGGCGACTTTTCGATGGAAAAAAATCGTATTGTCAGGCTCTATAACGAAAATGTGGATAAGTATTGTTCCTCTAAGTCGTAATTTACTTCCTCTAACTTTTTTGTGTAGTAAGAATCCACGGTTTGTGGGTCTTTGATACTGAAGCTACATTTGTCTACTTTTTCTTCAGCAGGGCCCGACAATAGTTTTTCTGCCCCAAAATCGCCGACATTCACCGCAGCATTAAAGTACTTTTTCTTGACTACGTAATCGTGATAAGGCGAGAAAGTACGATCTATTGACGGCAAAATATGTCTGTCTGTCTGTCCGTCCGGCTGTCCAGCTGTGGTCAATGCTAGCGCCTAAACTGTTCAGCCAATTTTCTCCAAAATTGTTTTTCTTCGATCAATCTAAACGAACTCAAGAGAGTTTGAAAAGAATATTTGGATTTTTTGGGGGTACTTTACATAACGCTTTAAGAATTTCAGAATTTTCTTAAAAATAGCTTCAAACTTTTCATTAAACTTTGTCGTCGAATAGCATAAAGTGCGCTTAGAAAAGGCCTCAGTTATCTTTTTCGTTAAAATATCTGAATTTTCGAAAATTGCAAAAGTTCAAACTTTTTCCTCGTCTTCTTACAACTGAATTACCGAATATAGAGATTTCTTCCTAAATAAAATTTGTTGTTCAAATACATCTTAAAATACATATATTTTAATTTTCGAAAATTGTAAATATCCTTTTTTTCTGTCAATTTTTCAAAAAATGTAAATGAGTTTGAAAATTGTAAATAAAAAGTGTAACTGAGTATTTTTTGCGTAATTTTGCATGGAATATAGAAAATTTTTAAACAATTATTTTCTCAAAGTCTGCTCGAAATTTTTCTTTGCATTTTTTCTTCGTGAGTAGCAAAAGACGCAAAAAGTTTGTGCTAGTCCCATTTTGGCAATTGTCATTCATTTTTCATTTATTTTTTTCCATTTCTGCCATCGTGTTTTTACTACTGTAAGATAAGAATATCAAAAATCTTTATGTTCCTCCTACTGTAGCATATTCCATATTAGTCATTACATGAAAATTATTGTTGCACCTAAAGAAAATACACAACCATTCTTAAAAAGTTACGAAAACCCATTGAATCAAATTAAGGTCGCATAATTTTGTCTGCATTTAAAGAAGATTGGAGAATTTACGTGCTGTTAGGGATGTACGTAATAATTGTGCGGATAGTCAATGCGTTTATTTGTGATATAATTACGACAATACGAGTGTATCGAAGTTGAAAGTTCTCAATCGAGACAGGGTTTACGACTCCCTTAGCAGAGCTATCACTTGACGTCATTCAATCGAAACGACGTCTTCGACCGGCTTTGTGACGTGCGGCGTATTTAGGGAAGCACACGGGTTCCCGGGCCCCAGAGACGCTGCCGCCGCCGCCGCCTTTCGCCGGAAAAAGTCCCGAGCGGCCATTGGCCGGAGCGGTGCGCCTTCCTGACACGCAAGTGTCGCACGCGGAATTCCGTTCGTTGGCGCCCGGCAGTGCCGCGCGGATGTGGCGGCGGCGGCGGCGATTACGGCGTGTTGGGGGAAACGATGGCGCGCATGGAAGCCATAATAATCAAAGCCAAATTTATAGTGATCCGTTCCGCAAATCTGAAGTCTCTTGACAATCGACTAATAATAACATAATGGGGGGGGGGGTAAAAGGTTCTTGAGAAATTCGAAGTTGACACTGAAAATTCGAGTTAAAAATGTGTTTCTTAATGAAACTAGTGGTGCTACAACAGCACTTACTTTCCCGTAAGTAGCTAAGTAGTACTGTAATATTGCACTTTATGCGCTACTAACATCTTCGCTTGGAACTCACTATTTCCATTGCAATGTTGTCAGAACTATGTGAATTCTACAACTTCACAAAAATAGAATGCAAACGTTTTGTAACCCTGTATTGGAAAAAGAAGCCTGATACCCTGGAAATATAGAAATGCCTTCCATTGGGCCATGATTAGGGAAGAGTATTTAAAACCATGCAACAAATTCTCTACTCACTACAAATGGTACAGCATTTGGTGCAAAACTAAATATTTGCCTGCAAATATCAACATAAATTAGACAATTATAACTCCTTTTCATACAGCTCCATTAGGTCACAACAATGACACTAATTCACAGATATTCGCGAGCGCAAAGTGAATTCCATTGTTGCAGACCCTGCATTGTCGCTATTCTGAGAGCTATTAATTATTTTTACTTATTTCAAATATTTCAAAATAAACAATTTCTAAAATATTAATGTGTAAGTCTATAACAAAGTTCGAATGTAAGAAACGAAGAAAGAAATAATATACAAAATTGCACATTCTAATTTACGACGCATCCAGCTGTCCGAAGCGCAGTAAATTTACAGAGGCCTATTACGTTTGTCACAAAATTAAAGAAAAACTACTCGTATTTTGAAAAAATTAAGCATGACCGTATTTATTTTATTTATTTATTTGTCAATATTCGGAATTGCCACATACTCTTTCTTGCCAGCTACCATCTATCATCGCCAAAAGTACATTTTTTTTGTCATTTTCTTAATTTTTCGGTTTCCTATTGGTAGAACAAAAACATTAATTTTAGAATATTAAAGAACACAAAAACCTAGCCGTAAATGGCAATTTTCTTTTAAAAATTATGTGCCGTTTAAGAGAAAATGGCGTTTTAGCACTACTAAAAATGCGAAATTTGAAGCTCATTTTCACAGAAAATTTTTGAGTTTTCAAAATACTTTATTTGAAGTTATTTGAAGCACTTACACTCACAAATATAATCATTTTTACAAATTGCGGATAATGTGCATATTAAAGATGTGAGAGATCTTTCAAAAAATTTACATTTGTATAATTTTTGAAAAAAACAAAAAAAACTCAAAATAAACTTCACGCTATACTAATGAGTCTAATTAGCACTATCCGTTACAAAAGTTTCAAGAAACAAATTGCAGCCATATACGAGAAAATGACGTTTGAGCATTTCTGAAAATGCCGAAATTTGAGCTACTTTTCACAGAAAACGGTAGTGTTTTCGAGAAACTTTACTTGACATTATTTAAAGCATATATACTCGTAAATATAATAATGTAAAAAAATCGCCGATAATGTAAATATTAACGACGTGAGAGACAAGTAAAAAAATTTACATTTTTGTAATTTTTGAAAAAAACCAACCGATAGACCAAAATGGCCTTTATGTCATTGATAGAGTACATTTACCACTATCCCTACCTAAAGTTTAAAGAAAAAATTTGGAGCCGTTTTTGAGAAAATCTTGTTTTTGTAATTTTTTAAAATTGCACATATTGCACGAAAACTACCAAAATTGTGAAAAACATTTACATGACCTTTATTAAAGAACTCAATATGCAGATCAAATTTTATTTGAAGAAAAAATCTCTATCTTCAATTTTGTAGTTGGAGAAAGACGCCGAAAAAAATTCAAACTTTCACAATTTTCGAAAATTCAGAGCTGTACGTGAAAATCGGACCTATGCCATGTTAAAAAGTGTATTTTCCTCTATTCATACAAGAAATTTAAAGAAAAAATTTGGAGCCGTTTTTGAGAAAATGTTGAAAATGCCCGGGGGGCTTCATATAAAGTACCCCCAAATTTTAAAGAATCTTTTTCAAAATCACAAAGCTTCGACTAGAATCAGATCGACTGGGGAATATCAATTTTGAAGAAAATCGACCGAACGGTTTAGGCGCTAGCGTTGACCACAGACGGACAGACGGACGGAATGCCGTCAATCGATTTTTAAGTATAAAGAAGCAACAAATCATGGATTTTGACCACACCACGAGATAGAGGATTTTTTTTTCTTAATTTAGCAACTGGTTTTATCCACTTATTCGTTTTCACGGCCCGGCAATTAATTTTTTTCCGCCGAAAATTGGCCATTTTTTCGCGCAGCATTACATAACTTTCCCTATACTACGTATATCACTCCGTGTATACGTACGTATACGGGAAAGTAAAAAACACATTTTTCTGCTTCCCGAAACATTAAAATTTTCCTCTCCGTAGCTAACTGTATTATGCTATGTAAGATCCACATTTGAATACGGAAGTATTAAATCAATTGTATTTACTTTCCCGCCTTTCTTAGTAACAAAAGAGAAAGTATTGTAATCATGCGCCGAAAACAGAAAATCTCTTATTGCCAGAAAATCTCTTATTGCCAGGCCCTGATAACGAACACATGGAAAACTCTTCTAGCTATATGTGGTAAAGTGCTACTTCTAATACGTTGTATACTCACAATGCTTGTTTTGAGTTCCATGGTTCCGAAAAATTGATTGACCGCAAAACGTCTGTCTGTCCGTTCGTCTGTCTGTCTACTTGTTGACACTAGCGCCTAAACCATTCAGCCAATTTTCTCCAAAATTGATATTATCCGATCGATTTACGAAATTCAGGACCTTGCAAGTTTGAAATAGATATTTTCATTTTTGAGTGTACGTTATATGAATTTTCAACATTTGCAAAATTAGCTCAAAAATAGCTTCAAATTCGTTGATAAATCTTTGTCCTCTGATAGCGTAACGAACGCTTAAAAGAATAGCGTAGATTTTATCTTCGTTGAAATCCCAGACTTTTCGAAAATTCCAAAAGTTAAAAAAATCGCATCTTACTGCTACAATATTCAAGATAAAGATTTATTTCCTTAAGAAAATTTATTTCCAAAGACAGATCTTGAAATAACGTCAGGTAGTAGGATTTAAAAAAATTAGAGTAGTTTCGCGTAATTTTTAAATAATTTTTTTCTCAAAAACAGCTTCAACATTTTCTTTTAACTTTTTCTTCGTATGTGTCAAATAACCTTAAAAAGTTGGTGCTAGTTCTATTTCCGGGTAACTCTGAATTTTCGAAAATTGCAAAAAAGTTAACATTTCATAAGTAGTTGATGATAGTGTTTTCGTCCTTAAAGAAAATCTGTTCTAATAAATTGGACCTTAAAAAAGGGTATGTACAATTATTATTAAAAAACTGTATTTTTCGTGTAATTTTTGCTTGAAGTTAATGAAAATTATAAAAAAAAATCCTTCAAACGACTTCAAATTTTTCCTTCAATTTTTTTTCCACGGATAGAAGAACGGACGCTTAAAAGAATGGGGTAGATCTCATTTTCGATGGACTCTGAATTTTCGAAAATTGCAAAAGTTAGAAATAATGCTAGAGAGCATGTACTGGTACCTTCAGTTTCAGAATGATGAAGCTTTCTCATTTGCAGGCAAGCTCAAGTCTTAAATGACATTTTGGGGATGTTGATTCAGTGCAGTATGTACGAGTATATCTGAGCCCTGCAATAGATTGTTCTGTCAGTTATGCAGGTTTGACTTTAAGATGGATACATATTTGAATCTGGGAATGCCTCGAACATCTGTTAGCAGACATTTTGTATCATTAGAAGACTATATAAAATATCCACCCAAGTTTTGGTAGAAAGGAACTAGTAAATAATAATTTCAAGGGGGAAAAGAGACTATAAATCAGAAATGAATAAGCTTAAAGACTAAGTTTTTTTAAAAAAAAGGTAGAGACATTAATATTAGCGCTTTGCTGTTTTTTGAATGTGAGTAAACAGTCTGGTGTATTTTTTTGCAGAATATGAAAAAGAAAAAAAATATACCGATCTTAAAAGCATTAGTTTGGTGCGTGAAAAATAAGTGAATACAAGCGTAAAAATAACCAGAAGCAATATAAATTCAATGGAACTATATCAATGTATTTCAGTTATATTAACATTTGGCAGAACCGCCAGTCATATAGAGCCTGTTGGCAAAGACATTTTTAAGTTTATTTTTCAAGATGACTTCCCCACCAACCAGCCGGCAAAACATTTCTTCAAATACGCGATAGGAATGTTCGCGTTTAGAATAAGCTTCTGCCCCTCCATGATAATCGACTAAGAAGAAAAATCTAAAGGTGGATGTAGAATCGAAGTTAGTGGTTGTTACGTGCGTGTTGTAGTGATACCGAATAGATTCAAGTTTATTCTGCCGCAAAATAACTCCACGCAGGCGGCGACGCGAGAGATGCGAGGCGCCACGGGGGCGACCCGAGGGCCAGGCGAGGCGCCACGGTGTCGGCACCCTTCGCTCCCTAATTCGTCGCGGACACGTGTGCCCCAACTCTGGTTGGCCGCTCTGCACACGACCCCTTCAGTATTTTTCCACGACGCCTGGAACTCTTCCGTCAACCTCCCTAGAGATTCCTAGCCCCTCACACCCCCCCGGTCGTTAATAACTGCCCCTTTTCGACGCAAAATTAAAGCGAGAGGGAGCGATAACCAGCCCCTCTCTCACTCTTTTCTCGGCCTCGAAAACATCCTCTGATTGGGCAGAAAATATCTAATGCGCAGTACCCTTTCGCCAATAGCAACCAGAATTCGGGTTTGTTCTAGAATATTCCAGAGTCACAGGGATAATTTTGGTAGGGGGAACGAGGTTTCCTAAAACTTGGAGCGACGAGGCACAAAAGAGAAGCTGGGGAGCTGTGTTCAGAATCGGACGCAAGTGGCGGCCGCAGGGGGGAACCTGTTATATTCTGTTGTGGCGTTCGGTTCGATGGACTTAGAAAAATTATTAAGTTTCTTGTAGAGTTTGGGTACAAGACTTCTGTGACGAACGCAGGCCGCAGAACAGTATTATGAACATTTGACAGCAATTCGTATTATATTACGTCCGATTTACGTGCGAACTCGAGACTCTCTTTTCCTTAGTGAATTTGTGCGATAATTCACGGGCTCATTAGTATCAAAGTATTGTGAGATCGACCGGGAATGAACCGACCGTGTCAGTGAATGAACTGTGCTGACCCATTCACCGCAGCGAGCAGACGGCGCTTTTGTGTTCCGGCCGCCTTGGCCGCTACCCTCGCAAGTACCTGATCTGACCTACATTTTCCGAGCGGCGCCCCTCGCTCGCCACGAACCTCGCAGCCAGCTGACCTGAGGTCGTTCAACTTCAGTGGGTGGCGCAGGCCGCCTAACAGAGGTATTTTCTGTTTGAGTGTCTTATGTCGTACCCGCGATCGAGAGGTGTGAACAGTACATCAGACAATCAGTGTTGACTTCCTCTCGACCGGGCGACGAAGAGGAGTTCCCGGCCGCGCATGGCCGTCAAGCGGGAATTCGCGCGCGAAGAAGAGTTTCATCTGATTGTAATCACTTTGTAATTTTTTGTTCTCTTATGTGCATGACATTTCATTTTTTTGTTTTATTTCGATTTTGGGGGCATGCTCGCCAGAGTTATCATCACCAGACCATTAGCGTTTTCTTTTTTTTAATGAATAAATTCAACTTGTTCTAAATTCACATGTTTGACTTCTCATTCAACCTAGGCCACCGGCTTCCTCCATCTTCGCCGTTTCAGGTAATCTGTCGACTGAGCGGGCCGGCTACCCGTCTGAGGCGCCCAACCGAAGACCCGAGGGTAGTTGCAATTGGCTTTCCCACCGTGGGGCTCGATTAACGCGAAATAATCGTAATTTTCATTTTTTAATATCCCAGATAAGCGCCCTGAGATTTCTCTGCCTAAATTATTAAATTGTTTAAATTATTAAGATGATGGATGGAAGCACGGTGTAGAGAAGTTAATAACTTATGGTCTGTTGAGGATGTCATTTTGTACTGTGTTTTCCTTGTAAGTGTCATTGTCTTGTGTTGTGTTGTGTTGTGTGAATACCGTGTGCGCGTACTAAAACAAGTGAAACCGCGTAACATTGTAAAAATGCAGGACGAATCAGGTATTGACGTGACGGGTGAAGACAGTTTTGAGGAGCCGTCGACGCAAGGTCCCACCTTAAGTGAGATCTTGCGCGTTATGAGAGAAATTTCAGATAACACTGTTGCCAAATTTGAGGAGAAATTTTCAGACAACGCCGCTAAATTGAAAGAAATTAAAGACCAGTCAGATAGCAATGTCGCAAAATTAGAGGAGAAAATTGCAAATAATGCCGCGAAATTAGAGGAGAAAATCTCAAATAATGCCGCGAAATTAGAGGAGAAAATCTCAAATAACGCTGCCAAATTACAGGAAATGTTAGATGAACGGTTCACAGCACATGAGAGCAAGTGTGAGGACAGATTTAACCGAATCGAAAGTCATTTGGAAGCCCAAGCAAATAAATTAGAAAGTCTCGAGCAAAAACTTAACCATGAAATAGGGATTTTAAAGAATCAGGTCGAAGGCAGATGCGGGGAAATAGAGGGGAACGTAGAAAAACTCAGTCAGGAGTTGGGAAGGGCACAAGCGGAAACTACCGAAAATTTCAAAATTTTTAAAATCGAAATTCAGACCAAATTACAGGCATGCGACGACAAAGTAGAAGCGTGCTGTGAGTCGGTTACTGAAAAGATCATTGAAGTTAAGCAGGAAATGGGCGAAAAAATTTAATAAAATCGGACAGAAACTCCATTCAGAAGTGTCGCATATCCACGAAAAGTTCGCGCAAGTAGGCAATATTAGTGAGGAAAACATCAGGGAGAGAGAAGCCAAATTAAAAAGGGAAATTGATCGTACTGTCCTAGAATTGGTAAAGGAGGAAATTGAAAAGGAACGCGAGAATTACCCAAATCCGAATTCTGGTGGCTCAGGCCTTCGCTTCTCGTGGGCTCCACCGCAAAACCTGTATTTTTCCGGAAAACCCGATGAAAATCCCAAAGTTTTCCTTGACCGGGCGGAAAATTACATGAATCTCACGAAGGCGGTACCTTCACACTTGAAGGCTAAATTTATGCAAGAATTGTTGAAAGGCAATGCATCTTATTGGATTTCCACTTTAAACCCTTTCCCTCAAAATTATGAAGAGTTTCGGGAGAAGTTTCTGAATCGATACTGGGGCGAACAACGGAGATATGAGTTCGAGCGGAAGATTTTAGAATCGCGATGGGAAAACCGCCACGGGCAGTCCTATTTAGACTACGCCATGGAGAAAATCTCCGCCATCAAGCTGTGTGACCCGCAGGCAAACGACCGAAAAATCATCTGGTTACTGACAGCTCATTTCCCAACGTATGTACAGAATATTGTCAACAGCGTGGAGTGTAGAGATTTAGAACGTTTCCAAGAACTGTTGGCACAATTTGATAGAACGCGGGACAACTATCACAATGAGAACCGCGACAGAAATCGCAGGCCCGACGGAAACTACCAAGGCAGGCCGCAGTGGCATA
Organism: Acheta domesticus; assembly: GCA_031308135.1. Classification (NCBI taxonomy): domain Eukaryota; kingdom Metazoa; phylum Arthropoda; class Insecta; order Orthoptera; family Gryllidae; genus Acheta; species Acheta domesticus. The sequence goes on from JAHLJT010009718.1 coordinate 10,206, forward strand.
GAGATAATAGGGCCGGAGGGAACGAGGCAGATGATCGGCGAGCGCCGCCCGAATCCCGTGAGAACCGTGGACATCGCGATGAGAGAGATGGACGGCAAAATTCATCCCGGCCGGCTTCAACAAATTAGAAACGTCCCAGCTGTCTCGGTATCTGGGTGACGGACGAGTTTCTTTAGAGATACCATTTCATGCGATCATATCAGTGAATTATGCCTTTTTTGATTTTAACGAAGACGAGGATGTGACTATCAAAGAACGTGCCAGAAAATGCCCTATTATTGAATCCTTTATGGGAAATTTATGTGTCCAAGCTCTTATTGATACTGGTAGTGAAATTAGTGCTGTGTCAAAGAAATTTTATGCGCGACTTATAAGCGAGCGGATTCCAGTACCGACATTACCTACCGTCAGATGCTATGTCATAGGGGTTGGGAGAAAACGAAGCAAGCCAATTTCAATGCAGGTCCTGATTTCAATTAATATAGGAGATATGTTGTTTGATGTGCCCTGTCTAGTAATTGAAGATCTTAATCATGATGTTATTTTGGGGGTTGATTTTTTAAGAGAAAACGGTGGAATAATAGATTTTTCCAGAAATGTTATGAGTTTCGGTGCCGGTAAAGAAATTATTATTCAAGATGACGGGGAAGATAGGATTGATCTTAGCATTTCTAGTGCAACTTGGGAAGGGGGGGAAACGACGAAGGGGATTATTTGCCAAAATGTGCAAAAATGTGATTTTTTGAACTATGATGAACGCTCCCAGTTGCAGACAGTGCTACTTGATTATTTACATGTCTTCGGTCGCCCCGTTCATCCAATTAAAGACTTTTGTTTTCGAATTAGGGTTACCGATGACTCGCCGTTTAAGATGAAAAACTATCCTATTCCACAAGCTTTAAGGGGGGAAGTTGATGAGACCGTCAGAAAAATGATTGACGAGGGCATCATCGAGAGATCAGTGACCGCCTATCTAAATCCGATTGTCGTTGTAAAAAAGAAAGACGGAGGGGTCAGAATTTGTTTAGACGCTCGCAGAATTAATGAAGTGACCGTTCCAGAAAATGAGGCGCCGCAGAATATTGATGATATTCTTTGGAAGTTTAACCAAACAAAAATTTTCTCAGCTTTGGATTTTTCTAGTTCGTACTGGCAAATTGCTATTCACCCAGACGACAGAAAATTTACAGGATTCTTTTACAACGGCCTCACTTATGTCTGGAAGCGGATGCCTTTCGGCCTAAAGAACAGTGGCGCAGCCTTCATTCGATGCTTAGATGGAAAATTAGGTGACGAACTCAAACTCTTCGTTACGCCTTATATTGACGACCTTGTGATTTCATCTCGAAATTTTCAGGAACATCTTTGTCATTTAAGGCGACTGTTAGAATGCCTTTCTACCAATCAAATGAGATTAAATGTAGCTAAGTCACAGTTTTGCACACGTGAAATTTCTTTTCTAGGCTATTGTGTTAATACAGAAGGTGTTCAAATCGATCGGGAGAAAGTTAAAGCAATCGATCAGATTTCGCGCCCGCACAACCCAAAACAGTTGAAAGGATTCTTGGGTATGTGTGTTTACCAGTCACGCTTTGTTCCGGGGTATGGGATTCTTACGGCCCCGTTAGTGAATTTGTTACGGAAAGGAGTAAAATGGCATTGGACCGAGGAACATGAACGGGCATTTGAACAAATTAAAGCGGCTTTTAGAAACGCCGTTATGATGAATCATCCAAATTTCGACGAGCCGTTCTTTCTCCAAACAGACAGTTCTAATGTTGGCATAGGTTGCGTTTTGACACAAAGAGATGATGAAGACCCGGGTTATAAGATTATTGCCGTTGCGAGTAGGGTACTTAGACCAAATGAACAGAAATTTTCCGTCACTGAGAAAGAGGCGTTATCGATCGTATGGGCTCTCCAAAAGATGTTAGGCTACCTGGCTGGAAGGAAATTTTATATTATCACTGATCACAAAGCACTAATCTTTCTCAAGCGCTGCCATTGCGCCAACGCTAGGTTATTACGTTGGGTACTGTGGCTTCAACAGTTTAATTTCGAAATTCAACATTGTCAAGGAATAAACAACCCTATAGCTGATTTTCTAGCAGATTGCCTTATGCAACCAACCAGCTTGTCCAGAATGAAACGATATTTTACATGAACGCCATCAGTTTAAATGTCGATCCGATCCCCGAAATGCAACCTCGCAACCTTCAGAGATTGCAGGAGCAGGACGCCATTATTGGCAAAGCTAGGTCATTCCTTCAGAACTCACTTGACCAGAATGATCCACTATTTGAGAAATTCAACCTCAACCCAGGGTTAGTAAAATTGTCAAATAATCTAGTAATGTTTAGGACAAAACAACAGCCGAACGAGTACCGAGTGTGGATACCCGCTGAAATTACTGATAAGCTCATAACCTACGTGCATCAGAAACATGGACATTTTGGGGGAAACAAAATTTTGAAAGTTTTACTGACATTCGCTTACTGGAAGAACATGGCGAGACAGACAAGGGCTACTATTTCGAAATGCGTAACTTGTCAAATGACTAAGTTCCCAAATAGGCATTACGACGGGCCAATGAAGCACGTGATCCCTGCAGCCCCTAATGAACTTGCCTGTTTAGATTTATACGGGCCACTGCCTACCGCTAGATACGGGTACAAGCACATACTAGTAATAATTGATGGCTTTTCAAAATTCACTCAGCTTTACCCGATTACTAGACCTACAGCGCAGAACTGCCTCAGACGGCTGACCCGGGAATTTTTTCCAAACCGCCGGAACATACCGAAAGGTTCTTAGCGATCACGCCTCGCAATTTACCGGAACTGCCTGGAGGCAAACTTTAGAAAGTGAAGGTGTTTCGGTCATCTTTTCCTCGATTAGACATCCCCAATCAAACCCAAGTGAGAGAGTAATGAAGGAAATCTCACGTCTGTTCCGCGTTACGTTGCTCACAACCACAAAGAATGGCCTCTGCTAATCAAAAACATCAACGAGTGGATTAACATGATTGAACACGACTCTATTGGCATGTCACCTTATGAAGCCCATTTCGGGAAGAAACCAAAGCATTTGTTCCCATTGTTAGCAAGGTTATCGGGGCAACCCGTACCAAATTACGAAACTCGGTGTAGAATTATCATGGACAATCTTAGTAAAAATGCCAGGAAAAGGGAGGCACAGGTCAAAAATCCCTATCAGTTTCACGTAGGCGAGAAGGTGTTGGTTCGAACCCCGCGAGTGAGTGATCAGCCTGCAGGTCTTTTCCATAAGTTTTTTCCATTGTTTACTGGACCATTTATTATTGAAGCCATTCCGCACCCTAACGTGTGCCAACTTAAAGATGCAAACGGTCTCCCAGCAGGCAAATTCAATTTTTTTAATCTGCGACCCTTTAAAGAATGAAAACTTAATTCCAAACTTTATTAATCTCTAAAATAAACTCGCCAGAACCGTACAGCTTACCGAGTAGTTCGTGATAGCCGTGCCTTCACTGTTTAAGAAATAATATTTGTAACCGTAGATTAGGGAATTCAGATTTTCTTGTAGTTTATTAGTTTATTTTATTACTCCACCATTATTAGGGTTAATGAGTTTAATTTAAGGGTAATTATTTGAATAAGACCTTTTATGTAATTGTTATCACAGAAATTAGTCGTTAGAATTCGGTACCATTTTTTTAAATTTTTTTTGACGAGATAAGCATCTCAGGTTTCAAAACTTCTCACCACGCCTTACGAATTTTAAAACACGATGCATATCTCTACTGCGGGAAGGGAGGCCAATGTAGTGATACCGAATAGATTCAAGTTTATTCTGCCGCCAAAATAACTCCACGCAGGCGGCGACGCGAGAGATGCGAGGCGCCACGGGGGCGACCCGAGGGCCAGGCGAGGCGCCACGGTGTCGGCACCCTTCGCTCCCTAATTCGTCGCGGACACGTGTGCCCCAACTCTGGTTGGCCGCTCTGCACACGACCCCTTCAGTATTTTTCCACGACGCCTGGAACTCTTCCGTCAACCTCCCTAGAGATTCCTAGCCCCTCACACCCCCCGGTCGTTAATAACTGCCCCTTTTCGACGCAAAATTAAAGCGAGAGGGAGCGATAACCAGCCCCTCTCTCACTCTTTTCTCGGCCTCGAAAACATCCTCTGATTGGGCAGAAAATATCTAATGCGCAGTACCCTTTCGCCAATAGCAACCAGAATTCGGGTTTGTTCTAGAATATTCCAGAGTCACAGGGATAATTTTGGTAGGGGGAACGAGGTTTCCTAAAACTTGGAGCGACGAGGCACAAAAGAGAAGCTGGGGAGCTGTGTTCAGAATCGGACGCAAGTGGCGGCCGCAGGGGGGAACCTGTTATATTCTGTTGTGGCGTTCGGTTCGATGGACTTAGAAAAATTATTAAGTTTCTTGTAGAGTTTGGGTACAAGACTTCTGTGACGAACGCAGGCCGCAGAACAGTATTATGAACATTTGACAGCAATTCGTATTATATTACGTCCGATTTACGTGCGAACTCGAGACTCTCTTTTCCTTAGTGAATTTGTGCGATAATTCACGGGCTCATTAGTATCAAAGTATTGTGAGATCGACCGGGAATGAACCGACCGTGTCAGTGAATGAACTGTGCTGACCCATTCACCGCAGCGAGCAGACGGCGCTTTGTGTTCCGGCCGCCTTGGCCGCTACCCTCGCAAGTACCTGATCTGACCTACATTTTCCGAGCGGCGCCCCTCGCTCGCCACGAACCTCGCAGCCAGCTGACCTGAGGTCGTTCAACTTCAGTGGGTGGCGCAGGCCGCCTAACAGAGGTATTTTCTGTTTGAGTGTCTTATGTCGTACCCGCGATCGAGAGGTGTGAACAGTACATCAGACAATCAGTGTTGACTTCCTCTCGACCGGGCGACGAAGAGGAGTTCCCGGCCGCGCATGGCCGTCAAGCGGGAATTCGCGCGCGAAGAAGAGTTTCATCTGATTGTAATCACTTTGTAATTTTTGTTCTCTTATGTGCATGACATTTCATTTTTTTGTTTTATTTCGATTTTGGGGGCATGCTCGCCAGAGTTATCATCACCAGACCATTAGCGTTTTCTTTTTTTTAATGAATAAATTCAACTTGTTCTAAATTCACATGTTTGACTTCTCATTCAACCTAGGCCACCGGCTTCCTCCATCTTCGCCGTTTCAGGTAATCTGTCGACTGAGCGGGCCGGCTACCCGTCTGAGGCGCCCAACCGAAGACCCGAGGGTAGTTGCAGTGTGGAACGATAAGGGGAGAGCAGTAACGGAGTGTCGTTAGCTGCGAGTGTATTGAAGGCGCTGCGGAAATTATGCCACGACAGGTGGTTGTAAACGATAGATGCAGAGGCGTTATTTGGAGAGAGCGAAGAAGGTAACGATGATTCAGGCGAGGACGGCGGTGTCGCAGGGGCAAGTGAAATTACTTCTTAGCATAAAACGCATACTACACGTTAACCTGTTTCCCAATCAACATAACTAGTGATATCTTAAAAGGTGATGAATTCCTGAATACATTTTCTCAATGAAATCTATTCCGGTTTCAGGAGATAGTAAAGGTGTTGCAAGGAATAGAGACAGGTTGAGATGTGGAATAGCAACGAAATAATAGTACTTTCTTTCAATGCAAGGACATAATTTTGTTGAACATTTGTTTTGGTATTCGACATTTTGAAAAACACCACCTGATTATGATGAATAGATATTCAAAAAAATCAATATCAACATCACCACAGTTTAAATTATTCTTACCATTGACGTAATTAAGCAAGGGAACATTTTTTCCGCTCCAAATCATCGAAATTCTATCTTCTTTCATAGTATGCCTTAGCAAACTTAACTCATTTTCTTTTGTACATTACCTCTAAACTAATAATTATAAAATGAATTCCAATGCATTTTTCTTGACCTCCCTTGTAGTGTACAGCAATAGTTCACCAGCTTGCGTAAAGTTGAAACCTGATTAAGATCTTTCACACAAAAAAGTAAATAGCATATTTTTTCTTTTTATAATATAATGATTTCTTCATTTTAAGAAAAAAAGCTATTTCTTATCGATTTCATATTCATGACAGTTTTTTTCAGAAGAAGTAAATTTTAATAGTATCAATTTTTAAATATTTATTCATTTTATGAATTTAATTTGACTTTTCCACTCGGAAATAAAAACTAATAGTGTTTAATTATACATACAAAAATCCTCAATCAGGACGGTGTATCTCAAAAACATTTTCGCTTTTTCTTTCCGATTTTTCTGACCGCTTCTCCCTACTATCATAAACTGTGTCTCATCTATCTTAGGAGGCGGTATACATCGATCGCTATTCGATGTCCAATAAATCGTGTATGTACTGTAACATCACCTCTTTGATTTTAACATAGCTCTCAGTTATTTTCAATATTCGGCGCATTTTGGTACTCAGTTGGACGTAATTTCATTCGTGGAATAGTCCTAGTAAATACCACTCGTGCTTTGGAATTTCTCAGATAAATCCCCTTCTCGCTTCGCGAGTTGGGGATTTATCGACGATTTCCAAAGCGCTCGTGGTATTACCTATGATAATTTATTGTTTTTATTTAATAATTATATTTTTATTATATTCCTCATTGATGGAAATCCTTTCTTTGTTCATGAATCTCCAAAAAGTTCATAATTATAATCCTTTTTGGATTACTACAATAGACGTTGTGTCCTACTATCTGGAGAATTCGGTGTCATACCTGTCTGAGGCTTGCAAAGGATTTTCAACAAGTTTGCTTTCTTCCGTTTTCATTGTTTCCTCGCTCTGAAATAAAAAAAATGTTGTACATTGTTAAATACATAAATATACCTTTCAATATATTACAATATCAATTCATTATTATCTTACAGTTTTTTTTTCTGTCGAAAACAATTGACATTCCTTGGAGAGTTGGTATCGCCACGTTATGTCGATGGCTGGGATGTTCTTAAGGGAACCGTGTACTGCGAATACACATGAAATGCAATGTCGTGTATTATCCTTTCCCACTTCTAAAGTATTTATCCACTTTGTCTGATTTTTTTTCTGCTGACTTACTGTACTCTACATATTATCACTTATACTTTTTAGACCTGTAAGTAATTTAGTTTGGGCACAAAAAATATAACAATAAAAACAAAATTCAAAAATGCATTATTGTATTTTTGTACTTTTTTCTCAGATTGCAATGGACATATTTCAATGAAATTTTGCAAGTTTAGTTGAAATGTTCCTATGAATATTCTGTACCACATTCAATGTTCCAAAGTTAAGGAAAAAAAAGATATGCATTTTTGAAAATGTTTAAAATCTTAATGTTTGAATTTAAAACTTTTTATTTCTTAAATATAGTTTATATCCATGACACATGAATAATTCTGGTACCAGAGATGTATATTTGTATCTTGGACATTTGTGCCAAGTTTCAAGAACATTGGTGCACCAGTTCTGGAAAAAAAGGTGCAAAAGTATGAAAAAAAAATGATTTTCAGAAACATCGAAAAAAACAAAATAAAATGTGTAATTCCACATTACCTCAGAACTTTCCTGCACAATAATCTTCTTGCACATTCTCTGGGATGTTTTGTGTTTTTCTCTGCCTTTTTCTCACCCTAGCTTCTTTCGTTGTGGCTTCATTTGCTCTATTAGAATAGTACAACCTCTGGCTGTCAATAGACTTCAGCCCTTTGCAACAGTTGTTTCCTATTTTTACTCCCATTTCTTTCAGAACTTTTAATCTACCTACTGCACCTTCATTAAAAGTTATTACTGCATCTAAAACCCCTATCTTCAGAGTTTTAAACCCAACAAAAATAGTTTTGGGTATCCTTTCCCAAATGCAATTATTTAGACTTTCATTTGCATTCTGGGTCCTACCGTGCAAACATTTTTTTAGGAGATGTGTCTGACTAAGATCCCTAAACACTGGTTTAATTATGTCAATTACTGCTGGAGGTAGAGAATGTTTATGTAAATATTTTTCTCCAGTAACTAACGACTGTTGATATCTACACCAACTTTCACTTCCCTTTGGACAAAGGTGATGAACTGGTGCATCATTTGTTGAGGACTTGTGGAAAAATGTAGCCCATATAGCTTGGTGCATACCTTTCAAGTCGTTTATATTCCTTCTGATTGCAAGGCCATAATAGTTTTGCAACAGATCTATCTCTGCATCTGTAAGACGACCTGATCCACCAATTGCCTTGCCATCACTCAATTTTTTACCTCTCATGTCTTTCTTCAGTTTACGAAGCCTACAGCCAAGCCTCTTCTGTACGTGGCCAATGCATTCCAATTTTTCAATAGTAACATTTTCCCCATAAGGTTTTGATTCATTAACTTTCATAAATGCTTTCGAGTCCCCATCTCCTAAATATTTTATATACCGTACACCACGTTCACTTTCTGATCTTCTGAATATATTCACTGCACCAACTGCTTCCATGCCACCACTTGTACCATCAAAATTTTTCTCACATTTATGAATTTCACTATTACTAGTACATCCTGCACAGTATTTAGAGAGTACATCAATATCTACCACTTTTCCTGTATCAACTGATGTAGCTGATACCACTCCGTGTAAAGAAGTGTGTCCTCTGCGTTGCCATGTCCCATCTAGAGCTACTGCAATGTCTGTTGACCCATCATTTTCTTCAATAGCTTCTACAGCAGCATGTTTCATAGACTCTTCACTTACTTTTACAATGCTCTTCTCTATTTCCTTATTATAATTAGTAAATCTAGATGGAGGAGGAGGAAGGTTCATCATACTGCAAAAACATTCAGCTGCTTTCTGACCCTTGCCAATGCACCTCATCCCATACACCATTCTAACATTAATATCATAACACTTATTTGGAGTCATGCAAGAACTTCTAGTTGAATTGTTTTCTCCACAAATGTCACAGTGCATTACGAGTTTGACGGCTAAACCTTTTCTGACAGTAATGTCTTCCACAACTGTCAAACAATCACAATTATTGCAATTTCGACAATTTGTGTAGCGACGAATAAAACCTGATAATAATTCAATATCAACAATTATGTTGCCTGAGTCATTGTCACTGTTACACATTGAATCATCATCATCACCACGAAACAGTTTCCTTTTTGAAGCACTCGATGTTCCAGTCTGTAAATGAACTTCTGTGCTCGATGTGCATGGAGTGGAATATTCGAGGTTATTTCCGCCTATTATTTCGCTCGAAAAATCACTGTCTTCACAATTATTATTTGAAGTATGTTGGTTACCTCTAAATTGACGTTTCTTGAACAGTTTTGCACTTCTACCCATTGTAAATACAAAACACAGCAAAAAAAGATCACAACTAATAGAAGCAGCTACAACACACGTGTTTATCAACACAAAAACGCAAGAACAGGTACATTCGAAAGAACAAGTGACTGTGAATACGCAGGAGAGCCAACCCACAAAATAGAAACTCATTGCATTCAGTACTAATCAAAATAAAAGCTGAAATATGAAGAGAAGCAAAGTGGGCGTGTCATTTAAATGGCCACCTCGATGCAATGCTTTCTTTAAAAATTAAATTTAAAATGAAAATATTATTTTTAAACAATGTTATATATATCAAACTATTTGTAAAAGAACATAGAATTTTTTAACATAAAAAACGAAAAATGTGATTTTTCGTCATTTTACACTACACGGTTCCCTTAAGGCGAGGTAAACTGCGTTGTTTGGGGACGTTTGAGTTAGTAGATTTTACTCTTGGATTCCGTCTTGAACATGTCGAAATCAAATAAAAATGAGTAGATAAAGTTTCGTTTTAAGTGATTTGGCAAAAAACATCTTATGTCCCCACTCTTTAAAACATGGCCGTTTTATCGATGTCGACCCTATCACATCACGCGTCCGCTTTATCTTACATAATATCTATGTGCATTATAATATTATGTTTATCTTTACGTATATTACACTTATATTTATATTTAATTTCGTAGAGCCATTTTCCTTGTCCCCCAATTATTCCACATCGTCATGATTGTAAAGTTCATTTCTACTTACGTCTGCATGACAAGCATAACTTCTAGTACAAGCGAAAATAAATTTAGGAAATGAGATGATCTCAAGCGTGGTCGTCCATCTTTAGAAACCGGAAATGTAAACTCTTTCCTACGAGATATCGTAGGCGAATTTTGACGAATTTCCTTATTTTTATTGAAGATTATTCATTTTGTTTGTGGAAAATGAAATGTGAGTAATAAATGTCAATAATTTGCGAACTGCTTATATGTCAAAGAGTTCAAATGATTTCTTTCAGGTAAAATCAGTGCCAGTTTACTAATCGATTAACGGTTCATGTTCTTACATAAAATATGTGTGAACTGAATGCTATAGAAATAAATTGGAGTATGTAACATTTATGGCACAAAAATCATAAATATTTTTCTTCTAGATATCCATTTACAACTAAAAACGAGATGATTTACTGTTGGTTAATTAATTCGTTTTATTGTGGTGGACATAATTTCGTTGATATTACATATCTAGAATAAATTATAATAAAGCAAAGCTCTTCAAACTATGGAAAAACAATCGCTCGCGACTAGTCCCCTAGTACAGGATGCGTCATCAATGTCAGTGCTTTCAAAACATTTATGTTCCTACAAAAGCATCGATGTTTAAAATATAGGTTGAATCCGATGTTTTTTAACATCGATATTTTGTGCTCAATGTTTTTTACGTTTTCGATGTTTTGTTTGTCAAGGAAAAAATCTGTAATAACAATTTTGCAAAACATAAATATATAATATTTTTTTTGATTACACAACACATTTTGGTTTGCGATGTTACACTCTATTTCTGCGTAACTCGGTAGAATGCTGTGCTAGAACGTTTGATAGCGCTTTTTCTCGTGGGAATTTCATCACCATGATCTTGGGGCATTTTCTTTTCACGTCCTTCCACTTACGTATATTTCTTTTACACCTGAGGTCTTCATTAATGTCTTTAAGAACCCCGAACGACATTTCCCTGCACAGTCGGCCATCTTGACAAATGTTACGTCCCATTTCCACAGAATGCGATGTTTTTACTATTAATAAGTAGCGTATTAAAGCACTATCGGTGAAAAGAGGGCGTTTCGATGTAGAGCATCAGTATTATTTCCTTATTGGACTTAATTTCCATTTCTGTCAATCTTGTTGTTTAGATTACTATTGTGGACAGTCTTTCAATTATGCAACTATTACTATGTGAAATTGTTATTATTAAGTCGTTTACGTGCAATTATTTGTGTTCTGATTAGGGGTTGTATTCTCTGTATTATAGACAAAGATGAAAGGTGGACCGATGAAGTAAATCATTTTTTTAAAAGGGGTCCATGGAAGAAAAAGGTTGGGAAACTTATTTATAGTATTAGGCATACGGTTTCGAGGTTCCATTTTGTGCCATTTTACCAATTACCAATTTTACCATTTTACCAAGTTAACTGTACTACCAAGGGTAGTATAGTAGTAGAGGGTGCAACTTCCTTGAAAATGGTGCGCAATCGTTTTTTCGGTCTGACCTCTTCTTCGGAGACATTATACCTCGAAACTCCTCTCCTCACAACGAAAGGAAGCGTTGAAATTGTGCATCAGAGTCGAGCCGTCGGTCACATACTAGTTGGAAAGCTTCTCAGTACTTCGCGCGACCGAAGCTGAGTGACGTATAACTTAGCACACAAAAGGTTGAATAATAACGTCGGGTAGAGTTTCATAAGTACATTAAATTATGAAATCCTTTTGCAAAATCGCAGGCTACGAACACCGCGTTTTCCGCGTTTCATCCGGCGGTAGTACTTGACCTTGCACGGGCGGTTGACAAGGAGCGGTGTCCTGTGCAATATGTCTTTAGCGCATTCGAAAAGTGCCCCTCTAACTCACCACCCCCTCCACACCTTTCGCTCGATGGTCGAGGGAGTGTGCATTGTGCACACGACTGACCACCAGCACTGAAGAGGGCAAAACCCGGGCAAGTTTCCTCAAAACGTTTGTTTTGCCACTCGGACTTTCCACCACAACGTGGAAGTGAAGGAAGCGCGTTAGTTATTTCGAGAATATGCTGACACTTATGAATGTATAATGAATGGAAACAAAATTATTACGAGAACGAATCTTTAATCGTATGGTTAAGGTTCAAGAATGCCTTCTCAAAAATAATACATATTTCACATAATCA
>JAHLJT010009719.1:0-11680 GCA_031308135.1 Acheta domesticus
TTTTGTGTCTTGTAAATAATTCATTATAATTCATAGTTCTCTCACTTCATTAACCCTTCGACCACGAGGTAATTTGCACAAGTCGAATACCAAGGGGGGTAACAAAGTTACCCCAGGGAAAATTCAATATTGTAACTTAAATACTTTTACAGTAAGTGTCGTAATATATTTTGGTTATGCAGATTAAACATTATTTTGATATATATTTATACAATATTTAGATATTTTAACAATATATTTTACGTACAGGTCTGTGTCTACTACTAAGGGGTCTCCAGTACCAAATAATGCTACTGTTAGCACACATTGTACTATTCGAATTGTGTCCTTTCACATGATACTCTTCAACTATTTCTAAACTGATGTATGCATCGTCATTTACGTTTTTCTGATCTTTTGCACAAATAATGTCGTCAACTTTATCTATAATCTCTACATTATTTTCATAATTCTCATAAAACAATTTGTACACTTCACGATCATCAGAATTTGTCTGGATTGTCCGTACTTAACTTTTCAAATCCTTCAAGACTGTAATTCTTTGACATGTTCACATACTAACGCGCACGTACTATAAAACCACTTCGTAGACGTGTTCACAACTGTATCTCCCATCTCCCGCTGATAACATAATCTGAAATCACGTTATTAATCCCGAACGTGCAATACCAACGGGGGTAAGGTAGTAACACCAGGTATAAATTCAAACCTTGAAATGACTACAGGCCAAATAAAAAGGTTTTAAAGATATTTTAGATAAGTAAAAATCAACTATACAAGATATCAGAATTATACAAAAATTATAAGATAATAAAAAATAATAAAATATGGCTTCAGGTAAGTTATCGCCCTCGGTAGCAGAACGGTTAACATTGCAAGCAAATACATTAAAATCCTGGCTTTAAATGCACCACGAATTTGAACCAATAGTTTGTCATTAACAATGAACTATTTGCAACTTGCTTTGTGCCGCCCAATGGCTCGTGAGTGATTACATGTCCTACATCATATCGGTAGCTATCAATGGCATCTATTAATCTTTCATATTATTCGTAAAATCAACATAGGGACCTAAGATCATTGTACGTACCAATTATCCAATGCGTGCTGTATGTATAATTGCATTTGTTTTCACATGCATCTGGCATCTTTGAACTGGCGCATGTTACCACGTGTTAATCTGTCCAAGATAAATGCCAACTCCCCGTGTACTGCTCTCTGTTGTTCTCCACAGCAGCAATGAAGGAATGCAAAAAAATACGTACTCATATTATTGTGTATTTAATGTTATGTTTAAATCGATTATGTAAAGTGTAATTATTTAAAGTGCACTATTCACATGCGAAATTTCAGATACGTCACAATCCAAGTATCTGTTTACGTACTACCATTACAGGTACAAGAATTACAACAGTTAGCAAGTTATTAACAAGTATTCTCGTGTCATATTGACCCTAGGTTTCCAATTGTTACCAAGTGCGTTTCAAGTGTTTTCCTAAGTTAGTATGAACTAAGGTATCCCACAATTGATTTTTTCTACTCCCATTGTATAACGCTGTCTTTGGATGGCTGCAACCAGTTGCATAATGATGGTCATTTCGATACAGATTTCATTATGATACAGGTTCTTGGCCAATCACAGAGACGCTTACAAATCAAGTATTGTCACTTCATTAATCGTTGAGAATTGTTGCAGTAAATGTTTCTTTCGAGTGAGTATATTAAAATTGCATTTAATATTATATTAAGCTTCTCATTTTTAATTTTATTTTATTTGTAGTAATTTTTACGTGAAATATTATTAAAAATAAATTGGATCGTCATTTCACTTTTATCCTATTTGACTAGCGCAGTAGTAGTCATTGAAGAGAACTTTCAGTGAGGTTAAGATCTGAACGCAAGTCATTTTGTGTTATTTGCTGCTTCTGTGTGGTTATTCTTAAAAAAACCGGCCAATTCTTTAGTTTAAAATATTTAGTGAATGGTGGTTCTTTCTGATGGTGTTGACGTTTCCAGAAATGAGAGCAAATGCGAAAATACGGAAGTCGGAATATTATTGCCGCAACTTTTGTAGTCCCTCGCCGGCGCTCTGGTAAAGCACAGCCACCTGCGGGTGTAGGGTAGTGAGGTGACCGCTAGGTGGCCTTGGCTGAATCTTGCATGTCGACTGCCAGGAAACGATTCAGTGGAGAAGTTTAACTTATAAAAGTTACCATAAGTCGTAGAAAAAGTACCGTATGAAACTCGATGTAATGGATATTAATACACGCATGTGGAGTTTACGATACTCGCTCGTACCTCGCTCGTATCGTAATATCACACTCGTGTATTAATACCCATCATTACATCATCGTTTCGTAATGTACTATAGTGATTTTTCTTTTTCTTTTAACCATCAATTTTACTTATATCGTTAAAGAGTTATTTATATATTAGGTTATAGCAATTAAATAATTACAAATTGCCTCTTTTAATTCAGTATCAGATAATAATTTTCTGCTCGCAACTAGGGTTTATATGAATGTGTGTAATTCCAGCCGAATGCCAAATTTTTTCCTCAACATTTTCTATCCACTGCTCAAAATCAGGCTTGCAATTATACTAACTTTTAACACATTTCTATTTATTGATATCTGTTCTAAATATACACCATGATAGTCTTGCATTTCTAAGCCTCCATTTGTACTAATATTTATAATGTTAATCCTATTATGTTCTCTTATATGTTTAGAACAAATAAAATATTTTCTATTTTATTCGTATACTGATATGACTACAAAAGTCATATTTATTTTCCAATCATTGCTCTCTCATTACGAAACATTTTTAGATGTATTATCTTGATATCATTTCATGAGCCCCAAATGATCACATTTAAAGATAACAGAAATGAATGATATCTCTTCTATCATGCAAAGTATTCATAATCTAGCTATTTTCTCTATTCTGTGTGGATCTTGAGCTTTGTGTCTTTTTGTTTTTCACGTTTTAAGGTAAGTGGACGCCACCAAGCGCAAAAAGTTAAATCTCGACGAGAGACAAAAGTCTTTAAAAATAGATTGATGGTACATGCGACTCGCTTCTAATAACTCGTATTGTCTTAAAAATATCGGCATTCACGAGCCGCACTATTTGGATTGGAAATTAAATCAAGTACGTCGATGCGAAAAATGTAAAGGAGAGCTGGTTTATGCGAGAGGCGGGAAGAAATTCTGCATTTAGTGATTTTGGGAAAGAGAATCCTCGTCGGACGCCAACGCCAAAATCGCTGTACAAAAATCGCTGCGTATATTAATTTGGATACTTCTGAAATATTTCGGATGTTCTAGCAATCAATATCCAATAAAGGGGAATATCAATCTTCGTTTACGAAATTGCTCGCGTAAAAAAGGTTCTCTGCAATTGAAGGCAACAGAATCACAAATTGAATTGTAGGAAAAGAAATTACTCGTGATCGCATTTTACTTTTTTTGACTTCCTCAATAATACGAATTATTTTAAAGAGTAGAAGAATTCAATGGTTGAGTGATATAATGTTTCTTCCCAATAACTTATTATTTCTGATCTGCTGAAGAAATGGAACAACAGAGATGACTCGCATTGGAAAATAATGTTTTCTTAACTAGCAATTGTCAAATTAATTTACAAAAAGAAAGTTTAATATAAGGGCATCAATATATTTTTCAAGCGAAATCAGATAGGATGTTGAATTTGATGTTGCGGTAGATCTGGTGATATTCCATTCCATTGGTCTTATATTATTTAAGGATTTGCTGAACAAGTAACCTCACGGGTTGTTAGAATTTTATATAGAGTAACTTAGTATGACACATTCATGACTGACGTATTCAACATTAATAGTGAAGTTAATAAGGAAAGATTTTTATCAGCAAATAATGTTTCCCACAATTCACATATTTTTACACAGATGAACACAATATGGATAAATTGTTTGTCAAGTCGCAAGAGCTTGCAGTGGATTTAAAATTATGCAATTATTTCTCAGAGAAGAGCCTGCTGATATTTTATAGCTCATGTACTACAAATATTTTATTATTTTATGTGACCTCTCTACTCTACTCTTCCTTTTCCTTCGCATACCTTGACAATCTACACCAAACTCTAACATAATTCTAACATGAGTACATTTGCGTGTATAGGAATGCATAACATATTCATTAAACAGAACTGTAGATGCGCGGTACCGTTCATCTTAGTGCTTTGTATACTTGGTGCCGTATAATCTAGTGCTAGATCATTTAATCTTAGTGCTTTTAATCTTCAATGCAATCGGACTCCTAGAATAACTGATACCAAAGTTTCAGGATGACCGCAATATTAGTCAGTTAAATAGAATTTTAAGCATCGTGATGCGTTGGGATGTGGAAATAAAAAAGACGCATAGAAACTCGTAGCATGCGTTTTGATTTTCAATGTTGACTGAATCAAGGGGAATTTCATGTAGAGGCTGAACGTCGAAGGGGATAGCGCTTCCTTGTTTTATTTCCCAACCAATTTACACCTGACAGCTATCGTGATTGTATTTCAGATACATTTTCAAATTATTCCGTTTTCACACGTATAATTAAAGAAAAATTGCTTAGATATCTTGTAAAATACTCGTGAGCAATCTGGTCAAAATAGCAAAATATATCATAATTGACGGTTTTATCATGAGTTACCAAGGAAAATTCACTCATATCATTATTAAATGTGAATTTCATTTGAGAGCACTTTGCATTACACGTAATATTTTGAATTTCGGGAAGAGACATTTAACTCTAATAGGGCATTTGTATTATAGCAGATAATGTATTTACTCAGTGGGATACATGCGAGAATGACATAAGATCTCATATAATCATCTCTTTCATTCGACATGTTCTATTACTCTCTGGCATTCACAAAAAGGTGCCTTACCAATTTATTAAAACCGCCACGAAGGCACCGTTCGGTTCAAAGAATCATCGCTACAGCTGACATTCCTAGTCCACATTCCGATTTCTATTAATTAAATCCCTTGAAATGTTAGACGTTACTTCAACCTGACTCTCTTAAATTAATTCTAAATTACATCGAAAATCATACAGAGGATATAATGACGGGACCTGGCAATGGAGGGTTGTATCCACGAGTGAGGGTGGTTTCTATGCCGGTAATTTAGGAGATCATTAATTTTGTGGCCGCGGTGAATTGTACTGTCCTTAGTTGTTTGTGAGGTATTCGCCGAAACATTATGGTAGTGCCATCCCATCGAGAGAAATCATGAGAGGCGTAAGGGGAGGGAGAAATTATGGGAGAAGAGGAAATGGATGGAATAGTCGTGCGAGGAGATTGAAATTTGCAGACAGCGTGTTTTAAAACTTCTCGTCGTATATTATGCAATTTTCTTATCAATACATAATTCAATGGTTTGTACGCATACACATTCTAGTTATTGGTAATAACTGGCCAGCTGTAATTAACACGGCCATCACGGAAATTGCAGTATATAGCATGATTATAATGATACAATACAATGGCACAAGGGTATCAAACAGAAAAAATGTACTGAAATATATATATATATATATATATATATATATATATATATATATATATATATATATGATACTATGTATACAGAATACACTCATGCTTCTTGTGGTCACTCGCAGTATGTGCTCATGAACTGTAGTTGAGGGCAGAGGATACATTTAAAGAAATTAGATGCAGAGATTACATTTTCGAAGCTGAATTAAGGGGCAAAGTGTTCTATAAAAACGACGAACACAGTACTAAACAAGTCTTTTGCTCTTTTCCAAATAATGCTTGATTGCAGTGTTACACAATTGACCGTTTCCGCAAAATATCCTTCAGTCTCCACGAACAAATTGCAAGTAAAAAGTTGTAATTTAGAGTCAATAATCGAGTTTAGGGTCAGTGAAAAACCAATAACTTAGTACCAAGCTTGCTTTTGGATGTTTAATTAATAATGCATTAAGTTGCAGAAATTAGGAGCAACTTTGAACCAACTAATAAGCAAATTAAAAAAATTTAGTCTATTAGAAGAACGTGGAAAATTTTGTAAAACTGTTACAATCGAACAGTTATTGAAATATGATTTGCTGACCTGTGTAAGGAGAGAGAAAAGAAATCACATTATCTGCTTAAATTATTCTATATGATTTCATCATCTATAATGACAACCGTTATATTTATTGATGCATTAGTGCATATTATATTTCAAAATGGTGAGAATTTTCTTGAATTTTCAAACATTTTACGAGTACACCAGATAAACACAACCTCATTACCGTTTCAGAATAATCGTTTAAATTAAGTGAAACGTGAATCGCTGTCGTCTGTCAATTCCTTTGGTAATCGGCTTAGTATTTGTTTGTTAAATGCATGTGTTACAGCAACCCATTCAAGCGGGATGTCGCATTTATATTAGCTGGGACACCAAGAAGAAAAAACAGGAGGAGGAGAATAAATAATAAAGAGAAGATGAAAAATGAGAAGATCAAGGAAAAAGATAAAATGAAATGGAAGAGAAGAAAGTGAAGGAGACGAATTGAGAAGATGAAAGAAAACGAAGAAAGAGAAGAAAGACTAATGTTACTAATATCAGTCAGTATTAAGAAGAATTCTTATTTATCACTAAGAAAGAGGAACAATAGAGCGCGATGAGGACGTACATCGCTGTCGTCTGTCAAATTTTATTAAGGGAATCCGCCTGCCCTTTATGCGTTTCACGATTTCGTGTTGCAGAAATCCTCATTATTACCACATGATGTTCACATTTGCTGGGACACCGAGGACGAGAGCAAGGAGAAGGAAAAACATGACGGAGAAAACGGTGGAGAAGAAGGAAGAGAAGAACGAAGGGGCCTGAGGCAATAGATCCAAGTAGACCCCTTTCTCCAAACAAAAGTTTCCCTTATTTATTGTTATTAATTTATTTGAAGTGAATTATATTTCAACTACAGTAATATATGTATATACTGTATCATCAGAAAATGTATTGAAGGAAACATATTTTGTGTACATTTTTGGGGCCCGACTTGAGAAGGGGGCCTGGGCAAGTTGCTCCAGATGCCCCATCCTCTGGGCGCCCTGGAAGGAGGAGGAATATAATAAGAGATTCTGACTTAACTATAACTGTGTTCTGTATTTACGTAACAGCTGTGGTTTTCTGCATATTCTTATTTCTCGCTTATAAAAGCCGAGTGCAGTGGAGCCCGACTGGTGAAAAGTGTATAGCTTTATTAGAAGAGACAATAGACTGAAGGCATACGACGTTAGGTTGCAAACAGAGTTCAATGTACTAAATATTAGGAACGATAAAGTAATGGA
The DNA here is from genome assembly GCA_031308135.1 of Acheta domesticus. NCBI lineage: Eukaryota > Metazoa > Arthropoda > Insecta > Orthoptera > Gryllidae > Acheta > Acheta domesticus. The sequence continues at coordinate 7,339 of JAHLJT010009719.1, forward strand.
AGTTCTACTTTCATTAAATATCACTGAAGCTTGGAAAATAATGATGAATTTTAGAAGAAAAGCCAAAACACGTGAGGGAAATGTTCATAGGTACCGGTCTGCAAATTACGCACTAATGAATATAAGTGTTTTTTGCAAAAATACCAAGACGTTCTGCGTAATTAAGGATTTGCCAGGATAAATTAAATACGGGGAAAACGGAGGACAAGCCGAATACGGAGTTGAAAAGTCTAATTTCAAATCGTACAAAATCAACCGATATGGATAACAAAATAACCGATGATCTGGGTAAGAAAAAGGAACAAGAAAAAAAGAAATGAACAAGAGCAAAAGAAGAAACAAACATTAAACAAGAAGAGAACTTCAATGACGAAAGAGAAAAAAGTACCGAAAGAAGGTAGTCTTATTTCACGTTTTGTGAGTGGCCAAATATTATTCATTGTATCACAGACACAAAATCAAATGAAGACTAGAGAAAACGGATATGGAGAATTTTTCACCACAAATCTAATGATAACGAAATTAAATAATTTGCCCACAAAAATGTGAAACGCTTTCCTCCAACTACTCGACCATTAAAGAAACACATAGATACTTATAATATTTTTTCTTAGTTACGTATAACTGACTTATTTAACGTGACGTAATTTATTGTACGTAGAGTATAGATTTGTGAAGTGTAATCTAGTGAAAGGTAATAATGAAGGAGGATACTTCAAGACGTACTGTAGTGCAATGCAGTGATAGTGCGATGGAACCAAGGTTCCACTGCACTGTCAAGGTAGTGCGGTTCGGTTCTACGTTGCATAAGTCATGATATTTTTTAGTCAATAGTATATTTTCTTATTTTTACAACCTTTTGCCACTAGATCATACCTAAAAGCGTTTTCAAGGAAATACCGCGTGTTTATTTATCGTTCACCGACGATTCGGGCCGCGTCGTCCGGGGAGGGCGAGGACTCGGTCGCCCAGCGACTGATGACCCAATTCCTGTGCTGACATACGGAAACTGTCGCTGCACTTATCTTACCTTAAAGAAGATGGTAAAAGCGATGTTCGTACGCTCGAATGCATTCTTGGTACTTCCGGAACACATTCTTATTCTCTTTCTGATGAAGCGTTGTTTCATCTCAATAGATACAACAGATAAAACATCCGTTATTGGAATGCAGAAAACCCTCACTGCTTCACGAAGAGGGATGTGCGTTGCGTTCCACAAAAATTATAGAGACTAATTTTTTCAATACCTCCGTTACTGTTGATATTTACATAACTAATATATTGACATTATTCTTCGAACCACCAACACCACAAGAAAGGCTATATTGTTACTTTCAACATGATTTAGCAACTGCTCACACTGCCGTTCGAGCCATTAACTTTTAAATACTGTTTATAGTGACTATCGACTGACTATTTGTCGTGAGTTATAGTCTCCTAGATATACCTGATATGACCCCATTTGATTGTTTCCTTTGGGGTTCTTGAAACATCAGATGTATGCAGAAAAAACGTATTCGGAGGAAGAGCTCTGGCGCTCTATCGAAGAGAAATTCGCAGCAATTCCTCGAGGCTTATATCAAAAGTAAATCAGAATATGTTTCCGGAGATGCTAAGAATGCATTCGAGCCGAAGGACACCGCTTTCAACACTTCTACAAAGATAAGTTACGCGCAGTGATTGTTCCCGTGTGTCAACACGGGAGTTGAGTCGCTGGGCGACCGAGCCCCGAGCAACGCAACCCGAATATTCTGCGAACGATAAAATAACACCGGTTATATGCACTAAATGGTCCAGAGCGGCGGTCCCGCAGAAGCGCAGGTGAGGATCACTATCCCCGAAACCTCGCGGGCACGCCGCACCGCGGACTCCTCCATTGAGCGCGGTCGTAAAACAAACACAATCGCAACCTGTCTCTTCGTACATCTTACAAGATCTAGTCAAAATAAATATTGTTTTATATAAATCACATTTCATTAATCTAATATATCCATTAATACTTTTGTAATTATTATCCACTGATGTAATTAAATATTGTGTTTTATCAGTAGATCTTGCTCATGTGGTTGGAATAGCTTTGGAATACTCTAACTATAATATTTCTCATATTCCGAGCACGAATATTGGTCAGATACCACAGTACAAAAATGCTGAATCAGCAATTTAGCGCGTAGCTTAATTCCTGAATTTTAATTCACCAATGTATCTATCGCGAATGAAGAATTTTCTAACAATGAACCACAGAGAGTAACTCTGAATTTATCAGATCAAATATTGCAATGAGACTTCATAAAAGAGAGAGGACTTAACACAAATCTCAGATTAAGCTAGCATTATGTCAGTAGTTTCTACACAGAAATAGCGACTAAGCAACTGTAAATTTTGACTCCTGACCTCTTACAGCTTCCGGGAAAAGTCAGCAAATCCGAGGTACGCACGTCCGACAGACGGAGGGTGAAGCCGCTGCCTCAGAGCCCAGCGTCCAGCGCCTCGAACGGCGCTGACCTACAACTTCCGGTGGGCGTTGACGCGCGCCGGAAGCGATGCAGAGTGCGCCAAGTCTTCCAAAGCGGGCGTTGGGCATGGGCCGCGGAGGTGCGGGGCGGGGTGGCGTGGAGCTGAGAGGGGCGGTGCAGACATACCATGAATATGTACATCCGGTTCATTCATATTCACCGGCCGCCGGCTGCTGGCCCTGCCTGGCTGCCGACGCGCCTGACCCCTGGCGCTCAACTGCCCGCTGCACACAGGCGCCACTTGATTCGATGGGCAGTATTGATTACAAAGCAAAGTACTAATACGTCGGTATTTGATGTCGATGGATGTCACATTCATTACTGGGGGAAGACGGGGTGGGGGATAGCTACTTTATAGCCTCTACTTTTCTGACTAGGAGATCCCAAAAGTGGCTTGCCCTTGGCAATGAAAGAAATAGTCATTAATCTTATTATAATGATGATAATAATGAGTGTCATACTCATAGCTGAGCAGAGACTATGGCGCATTTGTGCCCTCTCCTGTCCTGGAAATTTGATTGTGGGAGCCTTTGGATTCACTGCCTGAAGGATTTCTTCCTATGACAATGATGATAAATGCCATACTCATTTCTGAGGGGAGGCGAAGGAAGAAGTTTCAGTTTTTATGTCTTCATTTTCAATAAGGGGGAGCACCGTGGGTGTTTTCTTTGCTTTACACTGCACGCGTACAGATAGAGGTGGTAAAGAAGGAAAAATGAAGATCATTGGTTTGGGGTGGAATGATGGTTCAGACCTGTTATGTGGTGGTATGAGAAGCCCAACCACGAAAACACCCATCTCCTTAACTCAGAAATTTTGAAAATGTCATTGGAGGTTTTATGTAAAGTATCAGACAAAATAAAAATATACATTTAAAAATTAAGGGTCGCTACATCAGACAGATCAATGAGGGAATTTCAATTTTGATGAAAATCCTGCACATAGTTTACCCGTTAGCGTGTTCTCGGACATGAGGACGGACGGACGGATCGGACACACGGGTAAAATTGAATAGATTAAAAATGGACTAAGATAATTTCCTAAAATGAGAAGCAACTATTTCCATTCCACGGTGCAGTATTTGGAAATTGACTCTATGTACTATTCAGAAGGGAGAAATTGAAACACGAAGTCAGCTCGTTTCGAAGTCTGGTAGCGTTTACGATACAGCAAAGTCGCCAAGGTTTCTAGAATTTATTCTCCCTTTACTGAATTTAAACGTCGTAGCTCCCAAAGAGAATTTTTAAAGATTTAGGGAGACATATTTTAGCAAATCAGGTTTTTTCTGGCGTTTTCGAGTAGTTTTTTAAACAATTTTTTAGTTGACAGTTTGAGCCTGAACCAATTTTCTATCTTAAAATACTTTCAACAAACGTATAATTATTTAAAACCTGTATTGATTTAATGTTTTTCTTAAAGGCGCTTTATCCAGAACAGAAATACATGTTAAGATCTATTGGTTACATAATATACAAGTTAATGAACATCATCTTAATTCAGAGAAAATTCTTGCATTACTATTCATCTGTCGATCCACTTCTAACGATATTCTACCTTAACCAATACATTTTGGAGGATAAATTATCTTTCTACAGTAGTTTAAAAAATCGTGAAAGAAGCTATCAGAAAGTTATAGAAATGCAATGACGGACGTGTATTCTTGCGACTGATGCGATCTTTGTAGTGGAAATATAACGAGTCCATAAGGTCAGCAGAAGTATTACGCAAAGATTAAATTTAACACTGGATATTTTGCAAGTGAATTATTTGAAACAATTGAATGGTATTTATTTTGAAGAAAGAATAAAACATTCTTTGATATGGTC
>JAHLJT010009720.1:0-15544 GCA_031308135.1 Acheta domesticus
AAGTAGCCACCATAATGCTCAAGCAGAGTTTTTTCAGAATTGAAGAGGGGATTGTAAAAGTTTGTGTTAGTTTTCAGTGCTTATGTGTCCATGATGAGTTCCTAATTGGGGCAGGAGAAAATTGAAGGATTCACAGAAATTTCTAATTAGTTGTTGAGCCTTTATGAAATCTGTCAATGGTGGTGTTAGAATGAGCTACTATGATGAAAACTTTTCCTGTTTTCTTCAATTTATTTTCAAATTGAGCTTTTTTTCATCTCTGCATCACCATAGCGCTGTCTAACACTAATGAAGCATTGGAAAACAAAGTAAGAAGAGAATTTTAGAACTCGTAACAAAAATTATGCAAGAATAAAGTTTGGAAGCCCTTTGGAAACTCGTTTATGAAATGCCTTGTCAGTTACGGACCATAATGTTTTCACTGTAAACCTGTGTAATCCTCATTATTAATAAAAGATTGAGATAGTTTCACAAATTAATATCAATAGTTGGAATTATGTTTACATTCATTAAAACAGAAATATTGTGGATTCTTAGGTTACATTGCTTGTAAATTCTAAGTTTTGTGAAGTTAAGTTAAAGATTTGTAGCCTGCAAGCCCAGAATAAAGATAACTTAGTTTGCCTATTTCTGTGAGAAAATGTCTGTTTATATAATTGTTCCTAAATATTTGATTCTATTTTATTAGTGTCAGATTTTGTGAAGAAAGTAAGTTGTGTTCCTCCGGAGATTTTGTGGGTTTCTTTTTTCATAAGAACTGGGCAATAAATGTTGATGTAAGAATGTCAGTGGGGTTTTTAGGGAGGGGCGGGCGGGTCGGTCTGTCCCGGTTGACAGTATTTTAGGGGCCACAACAATTAAAAAATTTTATAATTACAGATTATAGCATAGATTTTGATGAAATTATAGGTAAGATTGCCGTCTTTAAATCATATAAATAAATTTCATATGCAAATATCCTTGTATTTTGATTAAATAAAGTATAAACAGTTCTGTAATAGACATTTTTATATTTAATTTAGGAAGGTGATACCAATAGTTTTGCCCATACTGACACCAAATGAAGCTACGCCACTGAGGAAGGTCCACATGTATTTAATGAGTTGGGGAAAGGATTGGAATGTTGCTTAAATAGCTTGATTGAGGATTCTAAGATGGAAACTCTAAATAGGCTTATTTGTATTTAAATTGAATGTTATAAAAATGGCTCCTAATGTTATAGTGAAAATCCAGTAGAGTAACCTGCTGTAATAAAGAACCTTGCTTGATTGATGTTTTGTTGCCCGATGCAAATAAGAACATCAACGAAATTCAGAAATATGTTTTTTAGTAATGGTAGAAGAACGATCTGTGACATTCTAAGGTGTGCTAAAGAAATGTCAGTCTAGTGTTTAAATATTTCAAACCTGAGACAAGTTGTATTCAATAATCTGTCACTGATTCTCATCTGATTTGGGATTATTGCTTATGCCGTTTGACATTGGGCAAATGCAGTGGGAGTTTAGTTGTACTTCTATGTAACAAAGGTAGATTTTCTGTCTTTCACCACTGTCTCATACGCATATGCTCTTTATGTATAGATAAATACCGAATGAAATCTTGCAATTGTAGATTTAGCTTTAAAATTTTTTCAAATTGCAAAACTGTTCATCGATGATATTTGTTACAACAAAAACTATTTTCAATTTTTTTGTGGCGTCTGTTAAAATACAATTAAATGGCATTAAATTAATTGATTGAAATATGCACCAAGGTTTAGGGTAACACAGAGTTAATTTTGTGGGATCACATCATTGGTTAGTGTAGTTTGAATGAGGCTCTGCATATTTGGGCAAAAATATCCTTTGTTACAACTTGCCTTTTCAAGTAAATTAAAATTTTCGAGAAACAATAATTTTAAATAAAGTAAATTAATTGGTTGGCTACATACTCTTGAACATCACTCTTGACATACCACAGATTGTTGCTTTTTGCCATTAGAAAATATATTTTGATTTCATAAAAAATATTGTGAAAATATTAGTCTTGACTATTGTTGCATTGTTTCTGTAAAGTAAGAGTTTTGATTTGCTGATCTGTGAGCAAAGTTAATCTTCTTTTTAATATAAATCATGAATAAAGGTCCCCCATCTCGATCAGGTTTTTCATCCAGTTTCCCTGGTCCTTGAGCAAATGCTGAGATTGTCCCGTGTTTTGCTTCTGGACATAAATGTAACTTCATTATTTGTGCACGTCTTCTGAATTTCACTGGGAAATATAGTTATTCAAATTATCGTTTTTCATATTATCGCGGCAAAAAGTATTATTCTTTCATGAAGAACATGAGGGTTCAGGGCAGAAATTTATAGCTAATTTACCTTTGAAAATATATTTTATTATATAGGAGCGAATATTTTGTCAACAAAACTCGAAAAAAAACTCTCTTTGCTCACATAATGTTAATAAGTTGTGTAATAAGTAAGTGTAATAAGTTCTCTCACATTGTTGATATTTACATTAGCGGCGATTTTTTACATTATAATATTTACGAGTGCATAGGATTTAAGTAATTTTCTACAAAGGTTTTTGAATGTCAACAGTTTTCTCTGAAAACTAGATTAAAATTACGTATTTTCAGAAACCCTCAAATGCCATTTTCTTACAAATCGCTCTAATTTTTTTCTTCAAACTTTCGAACGGATAGTGCTAATTGTACTCTTTAATATGACGTAAAGTTCATTTTGGGATTTTTTTGTTTTTTCAAAAATTACAGAAATGTAATTTTTTTGAGAGGTTTCTCAAATTCTTAATATGCAAATTAGTAGCAATTTGTGAATATAAGTGGTTCAAATGAATTTTTTTGATTACTCAAAAAGTTTCTGTGAAAAAGAACTTCCAATTTTCTCATTTTTAGTGGCGCATAAACGCAATTACGGACTAGGTTTTTGTGTTTAATATTCTAAAATGTGCGTCGTAAATTAGAATTTGCAATTTTGTATATTTTTTTGATCGTTTTTACATTCGACCTTTTGCTATTCATTTACACATTAATATTTAAAGAAATGATTTCTTTTCAAATATTGGAAATAAAACTACTAGCTCTTTAAGGGACTTTGGACAGTGCAGGAAACGCAACAATTGAATTCCGTTCCGCAGTCGCGAATTTCTGTGAATTACGTGTAACTATTGTGACTTGATAGAGGTGTACGGTATTATACTTGTTTTTCCCATCCAATTTTACGAAACTTTGTATTATATTTTTATGCAGTTGTGGAATTCACATAGTTTTGACAACACTGCGATGGAAACAGTGAGTTGTTCGCACTGTGAAAGATACATAGGTGTGTTCACTCCCAGTCTAAAACTTAAGCTTTTGTGAGGCTAGTTCTCACAGTTCTCGCATATAAGTGCTGCGATCTTTTGGTCTCATTTGGGTTAGGTCGTGAGTGGTCGTGTAATGTGTAACAGCCACAGTTGAAGATGTCATCTTCAGATGTGTATCTTACACTGCGACCCAAACTGATTGTGCACACCGTACGGAGAAGTGAGGAACTAGCCTCAAACTGGCTTCAGAAAATTTGCCACAATGGCGGGTAGTTACCATACCTATATATCTTCAACCGTGGTTGATCGTTTCTTGTTTGAATTGGACGTTTTCAAATAATACGAGGGGCATTCAATAATTACAAACACAAATTGGTCTGGAGACATACACGTTTGATTTGCAAAACAGGAATTTTCCTGCTTTTTAATATATTCCCCACCAATATTTATGCATTTGTGTCAACGGGTTACCAGCTTCTTTTAACGTCTGTAAATAACTTTTTATCTCAGTGTTTGAACCAATTTCCCACAATTTTTTTGACAGTCTCGTTATCTTGTAACGTCTTCCCACGTAATGCCTACTTCAGTTGACGTACAAATCAGTTTGTGCTGAATCAGGGATGAAAGGAAGTTGAGGCAGTTCCTCCCAACCCCTTTTGTCGATTGTTTCGCGGCTTTGTTGATCAGTATAGGGACGTTCGTGGTTTTGCTGGAGAATCACACCTCTCCTCTGAGATTCACGACGTTTCTCTAATGTTAATGGCTTCACCTTGTTCAATAGCATATCTAAGCGATAATGTCTTTATTATTCGCAGTTGTTTGTGATAATTACCAAAAAAAACAACTCTCTTCTACAGCGTCCCCAAACACTGTCAATATGGCACTTGCAGATGCGGCCAGAACGATGTTTGTCAGTCACTGAGCCTCGACCACTTTTAAACTGTTCTGCCCACTTGTGAAAATTCTCGCTGTTCGTACAAATTTCATCATATACTGTAGTCGTTCTAGAATATGTATTAGTTGGTTTTTTCACCTTCATAAGTTCGAAACGAATCGCAGAACGTTGTTCATTCAATGTGCAATTTTCAAGTGGACTCCACATCGTTCAACTTTATATCAAGGTTATAAACACAACAATACTGATCCTTGAGATGGCCAGGGCTCATCCGAGTGATGCCAACTTAAGATCCTAAAATTACCAAACTTGTCCTGCGCACTGTTTTTTTTCTTCTCCAGACAAATTTGTCTCTTCAATTATTGAATGACCTACGTAGCTAAGGTGTTAGTGGGGCAGGAAGTGCAGTATTTCAATTCTACGTAAGTGCTTCCAATAATATGGGAAGGTATGTACTGTTCGAGCACCACTAGTTTGGGAATAGGTTTGAAATGTCCTGACACTCACGGTACCATATGGTTAGTTTATTTTCTGTTAGTATTTTGTTTTGCCATGCTTTTGTGCAGGAGGAGTTGGAGCCTCCAGTTGCTGTATTCGTTGGACCACAGGTGAAGCAAGAGCCCGCTTGGAGTAATGCAGAGAAGGTAAGAGTTGCTTTCAGTTTCCATTTCGACGTCTTAGGTTCTCATAGCGTGGTTTCTGGTTTGTTCTCTGCACTGATTCCTAGAGTTGTCATGATTGAAATTGCTGCAGAGTGTATCACCATATGTAAAGTTCCTAGATCGTGTGGCGTATTGACAAACTGTGAAAAATGTGTGTGTTCATTTTGTCGAACAAGCGAGCTAACTTCTTCGAAGTGTTTAATTTTTAGTTATCATTTTCATCATGTCGTTATAGTCATACATCGCATTCCAGGGAAAGGTCTCCCACTTCATGGGTTGTTCCCCCCCCCCCTTTGAAAACCCATGGGGCGTTTTGTTACACTTGAAGTTGTGCCAGTCCTGAAGAGCATAACACTTTTCATTGAATCATGACTCCCATACAGCTCGACAACTAATTCATCGGTTATGGACTAGAATTTCATTATAAATAGAAACCATGCTTAATGTGTAATTTCTATTTATATTGTAAACGATAGAAAATGAATAATATATTATGAAACGATAATACATAATTTTGAAAAATAGTATATTCTGATACGATGATGTAATGATGGGTATAAATACACGATGGGATATTACGATACGAGCGAGTATCGTAAACTTCACACGAGTGTTAATACCCATAACATCGAGTTTCATACGGTACTTTTCCTACGACGTATGCGAACTTTAATAAGTTAAACGTCTCCATTGAATCGTTTCGTGGAAGGAAATGCAGCATTCAGCCAAGGCCACCTAGCGGACACCTCTCTACCCCACCCCTACCCCCCGCAGGTGGGTTTGTTTTGCCAGATCGCCTGCGAGGGAGTACAGAAGTTTGGCAATAATTCCGACTTTACTATTTTCGCTTTCCTCTTTTTTCTGGAAATGTCAACTCCACCAGAGAGAACCACCATTCACTAGACATTTTAAACTAAAGAATTGACCTGTTTTTTAGGGCAACCACACGACAGCAACATACAAGACAAAGTGACTGCCGTTGAGATCTTAGTCACTCAAATGTTCTCTCCAGTATCGCCCAGTGCGCTGTTCAAATAGATTCAAAGTGAAATTACGATCCATTTTATTTTAAATATTTCACGTAGAATATTACTAATAATAAGAGCAATTAAAAGTGAGAAGCATAATCTAATAATAAATGCAATTTTAATATACACATTCGTGAGAAACATTTACTACAAGGATTCTGAATGATTAATGAAGTGCAAATACTTCGATTGTAAGCTTCTCCGAGGTAAGTCAAGAACCTGTATCATAATGAAATCTGTATCGTAATGGCTATCATTCTGCAACGGGTTGCAACCTTTAAATGACAGCATTACGTAATGGGAGTAGAAAATCACCTTTTTGTTGTCAGATCTCGGAAAATTATATTTCCGTTCCAGTCTTTCTCGCACGAATATTTATTCTTACGAGGTAAGGTATTTTTACTCTTTCGATTGAGCTCTGTTAACGCTGCAAATATAGCTTCTTATTCAGATTCAGATTTAGATTAATGTTCAGGTTGGGAGAGCGCATCATTTGGGTAATGGCGAGACGAACGTTATGGAATGCTCGCTCGCTCGCTCGCTCGATCTCTGGAAAGACACAATGTACCCCTCTTATTAGAAGATAATATGAAGAAGTAAGCTATCAGAGAATAAATCGTTTACCTTTTTACCTCATTCTCGCATGAAACGCAAAGCCTTCTTTTAATCTGTATTCCACAAAATTTCACTCGTGCCTTTTTGCGTGGTTCCCGCTTGAAAGCGCTTGTTCCTTGAAACGTTTGGAGCGGCAGCAGTAGTGGCAACTTTGATAGCTTAAGGCTAAATGTACCGAAAAAAACTTGTAGGAAAATTCAATAGATCGCAGCACCATCAGCAAGAATTTACTTTACCGATAACGTCTGAACAAATGGTCCGATTTTCGATCTGTAAACGGCATTTGACTCCTGTTTATAATAGAATTTACGCTACGAAGCCCTTTTTCCAAAAAAACTAGCAGAAACTCGATTTTTAAAATTTTTCTCGTACTTCCGGGAACAATTTCAAAAATGTGGGCTTATAGCGCGATGGCGACACGCTTCCAGAATCCAACGCCGTGTCAAACATGCAAATCGGATAAATAGGAGCGACGGTAAGTGAAATTTCGAAAAACACCTCACCCCACTCCCCCTTCCCCTTCCATGCCGCCGGGACATTGTTGGCCGGCGGCGCGGTCACGCCGGCACGGGCGAGCCGGGCGGCGGCCGCCGCGGCGCGGCGACGGGCAAGAAGGCTGAACTTTCGGGGCAGCAAGCCAGACACCCCGTGACTTCGTTGATGCTTCCGTCACTTCGCATCTCAAGATATTTTTCCCCACATATGAAACTAGTGATGCTGTAATAGGGGTAAACGGTCTCGTATCATCTTTAATAGTAGTATAAAACTATTACCTTATTCACATATTCCATCTTCCTTCGAATACCATCATAAGAATGTCTGAGGTATCACTCAAAACACCGATCCCGCTTTGGTGCTGATTTCAAAAAGAAAAAATCGAACTAATTGCGTAAATATCACCCATATTCCATCTCCTCACATCGTATTTTAGATATATTGTACTTCTAAGATCTTCCATTACCATTTCACTACCGGAAAAAAACAAGCGGAGATAACGCAAGAGCTCTTTTATCCTACGATTCGATTTATCATTTCAAAACGGCGTTTGTCACCTTGATAGAATTCACCTGGTTAATCCTTTTTCCAGTAAAATAACCGAATCGAATTTTTAAAACGTTTTCGTACTTTAGGACAAATTGCACATACTTTCTCATAGTAATCTAATATCTTTGGTCTGTGCCAGTTTTACCATCTTTCCCCATCTTCTGACATCTTGCTGACATCTATCGCCGCCCAAAATACATTTTTTGAACTTTTCTCATTTTTCAGCTTCTTAATGGTAGATACGAAATATTACTTTTAGGATATTAAAGAAGAGTAAAACTGCGTTCTATATAGGAATTTTCATTGATAAATTTGGAGCCGCTCTTAAGAAAATGGCTTTTAAGCGTTACTGTAAATGCGAAAATGGAAGCTTCGGAATTTTCACAAGAATCTTTCGAGTTTTCGAACAACTTCATTTGGTGACATTTAAAGCACTTCTACTCACAAATGTAATAATGTATAAAATTTCTGGAAATGTGAATATTAATGGCGTGAGAGACACTTAAAAATACATTTATTTATTTTTTGAAAAATCAAAAAAATACAGCCAAATTAATTTTATGTTAACTTAAAGAATGCAAATAGCATTCGTACGAAAAGTTTGAAGAAGCAATTTGAGAAAATGGCGTTTGAACATTTGTGCAAATTCGGAAGTTTCAGTTCATTTTCACAGAAAACATCTGAGTTGTCGAGGAACTTTTAAGACATAATGTAAAGCACATGTACTCGTAAATGTAATAGTAGGGAGTTTTTGCACCCTCGAACGTTACGTACTATCGATCTTCTGCTCATTCGCAGTGCAAGTTTCGCATCACTTTGGTGCATCTACGCATGCGCAAAAGATCGATAGTGGCAAAAGTTCCCTAATTCGAGGTGGCAAAAGTTCCCTAATATGAACAAATCGCCGTTAAAGAAAATATTTACTAAATGAAAGGCTAGTCAAAGAATTACATTTTTGTAAGTTTGAAAAAACAAAGGAATAGAGCAATATGGCGTTTATGTCATCTCAGAGTACATTAGGTACTATCCTTTCCAAAAGTTTAAGGAAAAAAGTTGAAGTCGATTTTGAGAAAATCTTGTTCTTGTAATTTTTAAAAATTGCACAAATTACCCTCAATATTGCGCGAAAACTACTAAAAATTTCAAAAAAAATGTGCATGACCTTATTGAAAGAACTAAGTATGGAGAACAAATATAATTTTAAGGGAAAATCTCTATCTTCAATTTTGTAGTTGTAGGAAGACGCTGAAAAAAAATTCGAACTTTTGCAATTTTCCCAAAATCAGTCAGCAATGAAAATAAGAGCTATGCCACCTGGAGTGTATTTTACTTTATTCTTACAATTAATTTAAGGAAAGTATTTGGAGTAATTTTTGATTGATTGTTAGTGATTTTGGGCGCGTCAACTGCTTTGGTCATTAGTCCAGTAAGTGCAATGCATGTTTATTTATTTCATCGTGAGGTGGAAGAGATGTTGCCCGCTATGCCGATGGCAAGATCCGGCGCTGACCTTCCGTCCACAAGCGGGGCTTCCCAACCAGGTATCTGCCACCAGCGGGGCACCACCCCAGCCGGGACAAGCTCTAAATCACCGACCGATTTACCTGTCGGCTTGCCGGGTTCTTTCTTAACAAGGTATCTCCCACCAGCAGTGCACGGCCCACAGCCGGGACAAGTTCCAATCCTCCCACTGGTCCTCCAGCATATATGGTAGTGTTGTGCAAGTTAGTGTGTGTGTGTGTGTGTGTGTGTGTGTGTGTGTGAAGATAGGACAAGGAAGAGGAAAGAAATATCGCGCGAGGTCCGTTTGTTAGGGTATTTCTCCGGCATTCGTTTGATGTTGATCGGAGAAACTACGGAAAACTTCCAATCAGAACAGCCGGTCGCTAGAATTTTCCTCCAGACATCGGTTGAATTCTACATCTAACTGACAAGCTAGTGTTGAAAAATCCTGCCATCGTCGGGACTCGAACCTAGCACCTCTCGGCCAGAGGCATTGCAGTGACATCAGTTGATGCACTGAGCCACCTATCCTGGTTGACATTTTTGAGAAAATGTTGAAAATGTCCCTGGGGCTTAATAAAAAGTATCTCCAAAAATTAATGAATGTTTTTAAAAATCGCAGAACTTCGACTCAGACCAGATCGACAGGGGTTTATTCAGTTGGGCAAAAATTCTACACATAGTTTAGGCGCTAGTGGTGTTCACATACGCCCAGACAGGCAGACACAGACAGATGGACGGACGAACGGACGTTAAAAAGTCAAAACACACATACACCCTTTCGGTATCCAGGGGACCCCAAAACGAGTACTTCCGTTAATATCTCGAAATAGATTTTCCGCAGCATTACGTAACTTGAGTAACTAACACGAGAAAGTAACTGGTGGTGCTACAGAATGGCACAGACTTTCCCGTATTAGTTTTCAATTTCCTATAGTCTCAGCCAGCTATTCGGACTTTGTCGTAGTAAAATTTACTATTTTGTTGGCATGGGCTAGATTTATGGCCTTGCCCCATCTTGCCACCTGCCATTTAATGCACCCAACTTATTTTTTAGGTTTTCTCAATTATTCGGTTTCCTAAAGGTAGATTCAAAATATTGCTTTTAGAATATTAAAGAAGACTGAAACCTTGTCCTTTACGACAATTTTCATTCATAAACTTGATACCGTTTTTAAGAAAAGGGTGTTTAAGCGTCTGTGGCAATGTGAAATATGAAGCCCTTTTTCACAGGAATCTTGAGAGTTTTTTTAAAATTTATTTTAAGATATTTTAAGCTCTTCCATTCACAAATGCAATAATGTTTACAAATCGCTGCAAATGTGCATACAAGGCATGCGAAATATTTAAAAAATACATTTGTGTAAATTTTGAAGAAAAACAACAAAATAATACAACAAAACTTTTTTGTTTCCTTAGACAGTGCATTTCGCACTATACGTACAAAAACTTTGAACAAAAAATTTGGAACCTTTTCAGAAAAAATTGGCGTTTGAGCGTTTCTGAAAATGCGAAATTTCGAGTTCATTTCCAAAAAAATTTTTAGTTTTCGAAAAACTTTAAATGATATAATTTAAAGTACGTGTGCTCATAAATCTAATAATGTGAACAAATCGCCGATAATGTAAATATAAACGACGTGACAGGCTATTCAAAAAGTTTCATTTGTGTTATTTTCGTAAAAACAAAAGAATAGAGCAAAATAGCGTTTATGTCATCTCTTAAAGTACATTTCGCAATATCCCTACCAATAGTTTAAAGGGAAAAAATGGAGCCGATTTTGAAAAATCTTGCTTTGTTATCTTTTAAAGTTGCATATATTGCACACAAGATTGCGCTATAACTACAAAAATTGTTTTAAAAAAATTCATGATCTTAATGAAAGAACTAATTATGTACAACAAATTTCTTAGAAAGGAAAAGTCTCTATCGTCAATATTGTAGTTGTAGGAAACGCCGAAAAAATTCAATCTTTTGCAATTTTCGAAAATTCAGTTATCAGTGAAATCGGACCTAAGCCATGTGTATTTTATTCAATTTTTACGAGAAATATAAAGAAAAAATTTGGAGCCATATTTGAGCAAATTTTTAAAATATCCGGGGGGGGTTCGTGTAATGTATCTCCAAAAAGTAATGCACGTTTTTGAAAATAGCAGAGCTTCGAATGACAGTAGATCGACAGCTGTTTTTTGTTGTTGTTTTTTCCAGTTTGGAAAAATTTGTACGCAGTGTAAACGCTAGTGTTGTTCACATACACCAGAGACACTGACGGACGTTTTTCCGTCAATCAATTTTTCGGTATTAAGGACCCACAAAACATGGATTCTGGCTACACCACGAGTTACAGGAAGTAATTTACTATACAACAACACGATTTATCCACATTTTCATTATCAGGACTCGGCTTTGTGAGTTTTCCTACGCACGATATAACTTTCTTTTCGTATGAAGATTGAGAAGAGAGATAAAGTAAAATAAATGTTCACAATTTGAAATTCCATTAATAAAATATTAATTATATCGAATTTAAAAGTAACTACTTTTTCTGCCTACTGTTTTTTTATTTCTTTCTATCAGCAATGAAAACAAAGAGATGCACGTAGAAAACGCAGACACGAACAGAGAATCTTTGAAGCACTCTGTTCGAAATCTTTACATGCAGCACATAGGAATGTCAGCAATTCTGAATTAGTATTAGACAAAATATGCTCATTGCAAAAATATAAACATATTTAAATAAAAACTATTTTTCAAAATTAATTAAATATATTTCCGGAAATAATTTCAAGAAAATTTGGTAATTTGTGAAAATACCTTAATAATTAGCAAATAATAAATATACTGTTAAGCAGATATTAAATGATCAGCAAAATATGTAAAATACGTAATACAGTACAAAATTTGTAACGAAAAATTTAAATATTTTGTTAGGATTGCAACAGTTCGCCTAAATTACAAAATGAGAACAGTAGACAAAACATATTTAATTACATTAGACCCGGACTTTAGCCATGAGATCGACAAGCAGTACCGCGAAACAGAATTTTGACGTTACTGAAGATCATTTTTTTACATGACTAGAGAAGTCTATTTATCCGATTTCAGTGTATGATATGGCGTTAGATTCAGGGTGCATCTCGCCAGCGCGCTATTTTACCACTTTTTCAAATATGTCCGCAAGTATAAAAACATTTTAAAAATTCGATTCGGCTATTTTACTGGGAAAAGGATTAACCAGGTGAATTCTATCAAGGTGACAAACGCCGTTTTGAAATGATAAATCGAATCGTAGGATAAAAGAGCTCTTGCGTTATCTCCGCTTGTTTTTTCCGGTAGTGAAATGGTAATGGAAGATCTTAGAAGTACAATATATCTAAAATACGATGTGAGGAGATGGAATATGGGTGATATTTACGCAATTAGTTCGATTTTTTCTTTTTGAAATCAGCACCAAAGCGGGATCGGTGTTTTGAGTGATACCTCAGACATTCTTATGATGGTATTCGAAGGAAGATGGAATATGTGAATAAGGTAATAGTTTTATACTACTATTAAAGATGATACGAGACCGTTTACCCCTATTACAGCATCACTAGTTTCATATGTGGGGAAAAATATCTTGAGATGCGAAGTGACGGAAGCATCAACGAAGTCACGGGGTGTCTGGCTTGCTGCCCCGAAAGTTCAGCCTTCTTGCCCGTCGCCGCGCCGCGGCGGCCGCCGCCCGGCTCGCCCGTGCCGGCGTGACCGCGCCGCCGGCCAACAATGTCCCGGCGGCATGGAAGGGGAAGGGGGAGTGGGGTGAGGTGTTTTTCGAAATTTCACTTACCGTCGCTCCTATTTATCCGATTTGCATGTTTGACACGGCGTTGGATTCTGGAAGCGTGTCGCCATCGCGCTATAAGCCCACATTTTTGAAATTGTTCCCGGAAGTACGAGAAAAATTTTAAAAATCGAGTTTCTGCTAGTTTTTTTGGAAAAAGGGCTTCGTAGCGTAAATTCTATTATAAACAGGAGTCAAATGCCGTTTACAGATCGAAAATCGGACCATTTGTTCAGACGTAATCGGTAAAGTAAAATTCACTAAACTTGGTGCTGCCACGTGGTGGCGACAAATTGAACTAGTGTCGGTACATTTAGCCTTAACCCGTTCTCATGGAACGTTAATGCGAGCATACTGAAGCTCGTTCCCTGGGTGGAGCGAGTACTTTGAAGAGCCTGTTTCGCCGTTTGAATTTGGCGACAATGCTGTCATAGGTTAAAAACGGACATCGAGTGTGTCTAAATAATTTTCTGTGTGCCACAGTGCTTGGCAGCGGAACCCGGCAGGGGCTGCCCCCTGGCGAAGGGAGATGAAACTATTACAAGTAGCCCGCTAGATCGAATGCAATACGACGAAAACAAAGAAACTTCATATACCCGCTCTTTTCGCAGCAAGCACGCGGTTTTGGAGGGAATTTTTCAGTCACAATCTTTTTCAGTTTCAATCTTTCAATCCGATGCGGTACGTTTAAAATGTAAATTCTGAGCTAGTAATCAGGCCAAAGATTGTTATTAATAACCAATCTTCGCCACGGCGCCAAATATAAATCATTTTGATGCCAATGTGCCAACTAGCAGCAACACGTCATTATGGTATTTTATCCAGAATGATAAAATAAACATCAGAAATAGCGTATTATTGTTATTTAAATGTTTCAATCACTGTATTATTTTTATTTGAAACGTAATATTTCCATGCATAATGATAACTCGCAAAACATGCTCGAGCACATCGCCTCATTGTGGACCATTGCCCGTTGCCTTCCTAGGCAAGACTAGTCCGTGTCGTTCCCCTCCCACCGAGCTCCGGATGCTCGGCTTTCAGGGTCGAGCGATTTTCGCTCGGTGGGTCGCGGCCGAGCGAAACCCTGTTCCTGTTATCTGACGCCTAGCGGATTTTCTTTGAACTGCCGCTGAGCCCGAGTAAAATCGTCCCGTGCAGGACCCCAATAAACGCGTTGCTGTTTCTCGGCTGTGCAACGTTAAAGAGCGTTTACTGTTTTCGATGTTTTTCCATTGTATGAGTTTGGCCACAGACACGAGTTTATACTTTGGTTTTACTTTCTTGGCGCCTGGGGGGTTGTCATCAACATGGAATATCTCACGGTTTTCCGCGTCGTTCTCGATCTACCACAAGGAGTCGCATGATCGCGACCGCATCGAGCAGTGCGGGCGATCAAGCGACTCCTAGTTCCACAACCGAGAACGACGCGAAATACCGTGAGATATTCCATTTTGATGACACACCCCCAAGCGCGAAAAAAGGAAAACCGAAGTATAAGAAAATTGTTGAAGTAAAAAACACTGAATTACTTTAGTAGGAGTATGTGTGTATTACTGTTAGTATGTGTGTGTATTAACAAGAGAATGTGGCAGTTCGAATAGCTAGCCGACACCAAAGGAAATAAAAAACTTATATGATAAAATCCGTGTCATTCTGTATCATCACTAGTTTACTTTCCCACTACCGTTGTGGATATTGTTATTTAATGCTACGCGCAAGAAGTCCCGATTTCCGGCAGAAAGACCCTTATTACAGTACCCTAGCAACGAAAAAGTAGCTAAATCTAGGGGAAAATCATGTAACTGTCACTGCGAGAATCCATGTTTTGTGCCTCCGTCATACCGAAAAATCGATTGACGGATGAAACACCTGTCTGTACACAACGCTAGCGGCTAAACCGTTCCGCCAATTTTCTCGAAAATATGTAATCCCCATTCGATCTGGCTGAATCGCGGCACCTTGAATTTGAAACTGATATTTTAATTTTGGGGTGTACTTTACATGAAGCCCCTAGAACATTTTCAAAGACAATGGCTTCAACGTTTTGATTAAGATTTGTCGTTGGATAGTGTGAAGGAAATTTAAGAGAATGGCGCATGTCTTATGTTGGTTGAAAACCCTGATTTTTCGAAAATTAAAACAAATTACAATTTATTCGTCGCCTTCCTACAACTACAATTATGAAGATGATGAAACACCTGTCACATTTTCCGCAACATTTTTCAACACCTGTCACCACAACATTTTTCTTAATGCAATTTGTTCATGAAAATCATATCTAAAAATAGAATGTTCAATTTTTTAAACGTGAGTATATTTTGCGAAATTTTCTGTCATAGGCAATTTTTATTTTATTCAACACAATTCACACACAGATGCACTATCGTACATACTGGGAGACCAGTCCGTGGCGTAGAACTTGCCTCGGCTAGGACCAAAACCCCGCTAGCCGACGATAGGTCGGTGCCCGTTCTCGCCTCTAAGCTGGAGAAGATCAGCATCGCCCCCGAGAGGAAAAGACACTCACGGGACTAAATATCTTGGCAGTTGACGCACGCGGAGTTACTAACAACCAAAGAGTCTGATGTAATTTTTCCATTGATTGCAATGCAGATGTCAGTTGTTTTTTTAAATATTCATTTCGTGGATCTAGGAATAACCATAGATC
>JAHLJT010009721.1:0-27282 GCA_031308135.1 Acheta domesticus
GAAACACATCAAATGCCTTAATTTGATTAAATGAATATTATTTTGGTATAAAGTTTCTTTCGAGAATTGTTATTTTTCATGGACCAAAATTCTGCGAACGAAAAGGGGGGGATTGATGAGATGGAGATGTCACTGAATGAACTCGTCGACGGCGTCACCCGATATTGTTGTGCTCCCCCGACGCACTGGACAGCTGAAGGGGCTAGGTACATGTTTTTCCTGATATGTATGGTGGTCAGTTGATTTCACGAAGTATGTATTGTATGAGAATAAACTCCTGTTCTTGTTAAATGTTATTACGATATACATACTTCATTAATACTAAATAACATTTCGTCAATTTGGAAAAATCCTGCGCTTGGTTTACACACTAGTGGTGGTCACGAACGGAGAGACGGACGGACAGATAGACGGATGTTTTGCTTTCAATTGGTTTCAAGGACTTACAAAACAAGGATTCTGGATACACCACGAGTTAGAGGATATTTTTTTCTTAATTTAGCAACTGATTTTATGCATTTTTTCGTTATTAGGGTCCGGCAATGAATTTTGTTCTGCGGAAAACTTGCCGTTTTTTTCCGGCAGCATTTCACAACTTTCCCTATACTACGTATATTACATTGTATACAGAGTGTCCAGAAGCTCCCGTTACAAAAAAAACCACAAATTCTGTGATGCCAGACATGAAGAATGGCAGGTCCAGTTTTTCCCAAAAACATTTTGTCTTTGAGAAAATTGAGTTTAAAAATCACTTCCGGGGCGCGAAATTCAAACCGGCTGCAACGACTCTGCAGACAGCGGCGTTACCTTCTGCGCGGAGCATTTCCTCGTTCCTCCGCGTAAACGGTGAAACAGTCGAGTAATATTCTTGAAAGCATCGCGTTGCTTACACTAGAATACTTAATAGTATCAAGTATTTGCAGGTTCTATTCAATAAATATTTTAAATGTACGTACAGAATATCGAGTTTTGTTCAAAATGATAGCCACGGTACACGGCGGCGTAAACATAAATTATGAACACGATCCAACATTTATGAAAAAGATTGAATCTCCTGGAATGCTCGAATTGTTATTTTTAGCACATATTAATATGAACTAGTGCTTTGGGCTTAAGATTGCCACGTAAGTGATAGTCTCCTGAAAATTATTCTAAATATCGTGATATACTAAAAGCGTTTTGGAAATGAAATATTCGTTTCCTGAATTCCCGTTCCATGAAAATACTGAGTTTATCTCTCGGCGCGGAATTTGAATTGATGTTATTTACAGATTTTGTGGTGATGCAGACTGAACAGTGCATTGAAGAATCTTTGTAGGGGCACGTAGGCCATTAACCTAACCCACAGGTTAATATCAACAGAGATGAAATTGCGTCGCCGTATGTGCCATGCAACAATGAATAAAAAATACAAAACTAGTATATTACTGGTGTGAAAGGGTAAAAGACTGAGAAAACTTGTGATGTTGCATTGCGTGATGTACAAATACTTCTAGCAGGCAAACGTTTGACCGTGGTTCACTGAGGTTACTGGACGACTGCCATTCGCAGCTCGTATTATGGTTGGTGTCCTTGCATTTGTCACTTGCTAGGCCGCGTCACATCGTGGTTTATATCGTATGGCGAACCTCCCACCGCCGCCTAGTGATTCGCCCATCAGCCGCATGTCAGTTTTGCCTCAAAACAACAGATTGCGCAGTTCGAAACCCGGCCCGCACAATGGTCATGGCTGAAAAAGCACCTGTACGGAGTCATCTTTCCCCTTCCCTCCCCTCCGCACCACCCCCAGCGTCCCGCCACCGGCAGCGTATACTAAAAGCTAAGCGCAGTCAAGGCAAATTAGTAGAAATATCGAGTTTGAGTGTGAGAGGCCAGAATAAGCATGTTTTCAATTAATGAGAACTGCGACATGTACTTAGTCTTTGGCGAGTGCCGGAGCAACGCTCGTGCGGCAGCTCGACTGTACGCCGAGAGATACCCGAGCAGAAGACACCCTTCCCACTGAGTTTTTCTGCGCCTCGACGCAAGAATACGTGCGTCGGGGTCAGTTTTACCGTGGCGGAAATGTCGATGCAGGTGTGTCTCTCATCTGTCGCTACAGAGGAAGCAGTATTGGAACATTTCGAACAGGAGCCTTCGAGCAGTGTGCGAGATTTCGCGCGAATGGCTTATTTATATTAATTTTTTCCTCACAACTACAAGAATTCAATTTTCACTGTGAAAATAATTTTATGCATTATCAGATATGTTTTGGAGAAAAAATATACAGAGCAATAGAGTTGCAGTTATGATTTAATTTGCATATTGTTTATGTTTATTCCTGCTTTCCATAAAATATTCTTTTGAGATATAAATCCCTCATAAGTAACTAGTGGTGCTACAACAGCACTTACTTTCCCGTATTAGAGGAAACAGCTAAGTAGAACTGTAATATTGCACTTTATGCGCTACTAACATCTTCGCTTGGAACTCACTATTTCCATTGCAGTGTTGTCAGAACTATGTGAATTCTACAACTTCACAAAAATAGAATGCAAAAGTTTGTAACCCTGTATTGGAAAAAGAAGCCTGATACCCTGGAAATATAGAAATGCCTTCCATTGGGCCATGATTAGGAAAGAGTATTTTAAAACCATGCAACAAATTCTCTACTCACTACAAATGGTACAGCATTTGGTGCAAAACTAAATATTTGCCTGCAAATATCAACATAAATTAGACAATTATAACTCCTTTTCATACAGCTCCATTAGGTCACAACAATGACACTAATTCACAGATATTCGCGAGCGCAAAGTGAATTCCATTGTTGCAGACCCTGCATTGTCGCTATTCTGAGAGCTATTAATTCTTTTACTTATTTCAAATATTTCAAAATAAACAATTTCTAAAATATTAATGTGTAAGTCTATAACAAAGTTCGAATGTAAGAAACGAAGAAAGAAATAATATACAAAATTGCACATTCTAATTTACGACGCATCCAGCTGTCCGAAGCGCAGTAAATTTACAGCGGCCTATTACGTTTGTCACAAAATTAAAGAAAAAATACTCGTATTTTGAAAAAATTAAGCATGACCGTATTTATTTTATTTATTTATTTGTCAATATTCGGAATTGCCACATACTCTTTCTTGCCAGCTACCATCTATCATCGCCAAAAGTACATTTTTTTTGTCATTTTCTTAATTTTTTCGGTTTCCTTTTGGTAGAACAGAAACATTAATTTTAGAATATTAAAGAACACAAAAACCTAGCCGTAAATGGCAATTTTCTTTTAAAAATTATGTGCCGTTTAAGAGAAAATGGCGTTTTAACGCTACTAAAAATGCGAAATTTGAAACTCATTTTCACAGAAAATTTTTGAGTTTTCAAAATACTTTATTTGAAGTTATTTGAAGCACTTACACTCACAAATATAATCATCTTTTCAAATTGCGGATAATGTGCATATTAAAGATGTGAGAGATCTTTCAAAAAATTTACATTTATATAATTTTTGAAAAAAACAAAAAAAAACTCAAATAAACTTCACACTATACTAATGAGTAGAGCCCGGATAATTATGTAATTACATATTTTCCTAAGGTAACTCCAGCAAGTCCAGTCAACGATTTATTCACGTTTCACATCGTTTAGTGACCAAAAACGTTGAGTTTTTAGTACATATATTTACATATTTTGCCCGAAATTACATATATTTACATATTTTACACAAATGAACATATTTTTACATATTACTGAATTTTTCCATTATCCTACATTTAAAAAAATTAATTCATTATTTTTCCGATCTGTTTTTCATAAATAATCATCCAAACAAACAATTCAGCACGGTCAAACATTTTTTCTGTAGCCTCCTTTCTAAAATGAAGCATTATGCACTGAAATGAGTGTATCCATAAATGCCAACGGTATTGGAAGTAAAAGGGGAAGGCGACGATGCAATCCATAGCTTCTGTTCTGTTAGTTTTCAGCGCGAGTACCGCGGAGAACAGAAAGGAAGTTTGATTTGTGAAAATGATATCTTTAGCAGGCAATATCGCGCACCCATTTCGCATATTTTAGAGGTCTCCTTTGACCTTGATACCCTTCACCAGAAACTACACGCACCAGCTCAAGAAAGGCCGTTGACATTTTTTCTTTCCCTAATTTTTACATGCGTCCCTCTACCATTGTTCGTAAATTATCTCTTTGGACCAAAAATCTTAAGTAAAATCTCGCTGTGAAACTGATGTGCAAGGGAATTGTATTGGCAAGGTTGTGATAGGTTTAAAGAACGTTTAAAAGTGTAAGTCTTATTTTGTTAACTTGAGAAGTGTTACCCAAATTCAACCATCAAAACGTTTTAACGATACAACGGAATTTTTGTGGCCTAATGAAGTTAAACATGTCTTCCTTCCGGTACTAGTGCAGCGCCGTACATGTGCAAGGCAGCAGAAGCCCTGCAGGTATTTTTCTGAAATTACTACTTCTAACCTATCTTGTGCATGCGTTTCGTTTGCAGAACTGATTAGATCTCAGTTTGATAAAGTTGACGCATTAATTTCCAATACAAAAAAGGATTAACGAGATGGGGCACCTGAATTGACGCTATGAGCTACAACACTCAAAATTTTGACTTTGAAATACAAGTTATACATCAATTCGATTCTGAAGCTGCAGCATCTATAGCCACATCGAAGCAATTGTTTGATATTCAAAAGCTGAAGAACTATATTGCCCCCTTTTTCAGTAAGCACTACAATTAAATTTTTGTAAAGATCTTCCCTGGAACTTTCTGGTAGTTTTGAAATTATCCAATCAGCAGACGGTTCTTTAAAAACTGTTCATTTATCATTCGAGGGTCAATAGGGAGATCGAGTGAAGAAAAAGTGGTCTTCCGTTCTGGAGAAAAACCCAAGATTCGAAACAATTTGTGCTATTAGTGCAGTGCTATGAGGGGACAATTCCGTCACACTAGATCCAGAAAATACGGAGAAGACTAGAAAGTGTATTTGACATGAATATTTAGATGCGTTTTTAAACAAATCCTTCATATTTTGTAACTCAAAATGCAATTTGTCACGTCTCCTTGAAATTCTCTTTCTTTAGAGACCCCATTTACAAAGATTGGTTGCGTGGTAGAGCCGCAAGGGGAAGGTATACTACTGAAATAATATCGGAGACGATATATGTTTCATATTGATACGGAGATCGTTGTAAATAATAGGATTATGAGAACTATAATGTTTAATTCTGGTCTTTATATTAAGTACACAGAACAATATAAACTAAGATAAAGGTATTTTAATAAAAAGATATTGATATGATGATACTTAATGTTACATATTTCATACTTTTGAGTACATATTTCTGTATATTATAATACATATATATATGTACATATTTTCCCAATTTTTAGTACATAATTATCCGGGCCCTACTAATGAGTGTAATTAGCACTATCCGTTACAAAAGTTTCAAGAAAAAAATTGCAGCCATATACGAGAAAATGACGTTTGAGCATTTCTGAAAATGCCGAATTTGAGCTACTTTTCACAGAAAACGGTAGTGTTTTCGAGAAACTTTACTTGGCATTATTTAAAGCATATATACTCGTAAATATAATAATGTAAAAAATCGCCGATAATGTAAATATTAACGACGTGAGAGACAAGAACAAAAATTTACATTTTTGTAATTTTTGAAAAAAAACAACCCATAGACCAAAATGGCTTTTATGTCATTGATAGAGTACATTTACCACTATCCCTACCAAAAGTTTAAAGAAAAAAATTGGAGCCGTTTTTGAGAAAATTTTGTTTGTGTAATTTTTTAAAATTGCACATATTGCACGAAAAATACCAAAATTGTCAATACCTTTATTAAAGAACTCAATATGCAGAACAAATTTTATTTGAAGAAAAAATTTCTATCTTCAATTTTGTAGTTGGAGAAAGACGCCGAAAAAAATTCGAACTTTCACAATTTTCGAAAATTCAGAGCTGTACGTGAAAATCGGACCTATGCCATGTTAAAAAGTGTATTTTCCTCTATTCATACAAGAAATTTAAAGAAAAAATTTGGAGCCGTTTTTCAGAAAATGTTGAAAATCCTCGGGGGGCTTCATATAAAGTACACCCAAATTTTAAAGAATCTTTTTCAAAATCACAAGCTTCGACTAGAATCAGATGGACTGGGGAATATCAATTTTGAAGAAAATCGACCGAACGGTTTAGGCGCTAGCGTTGACCACAAACGGACAGACGGACAGACGGACAGACGGACAGACGGACAGACGGACAGACGGACAGACGGACGGAATGCCGTCAATCGATTTTTAAGTATAAAGAAGCAACAAATCATGGATTTTGACCACACCACGTGTTAGGGGATTTTTTTTTCTTAATTTAGCAACTGGTTTTATCCACTTATTCGTTTTCACGGCCCGGCAATTAATTTTTTTCCGCCGAAAATTGGCCATTTTTTCGCGCAGCATTACATAACTTTCCCTATACAACGTATATCACTCCGTGTATACGTACGTATACGGGAAAGTAAAAAATAACCAACATAAAACTATGTATTTATTAGGGTGTTTTCATGTAAAATATACAAAAATTATCCAATTAATATTTTTCACTTCAAAAAAGTATGGAGTTATTAAATGAAAAAGTTATAAATTGATTAATTTTTTAAACAAATGAAAATATTGAACATGTAGAGATATAACTGAAAGATTTAGGACTTGCATGTAAAGTATTTCTAAGTAATTTAAAGTAGCAAAATATGCATGTTCTAAAATATTTAAGTAGAAAGGATAATGATTCTGCATTAAAATAATTTAAAATAAATTTAAAAAATTAAATAATTCAAAAGAAGGTTTGGGATTAAAAATTGATTGTACTGCATAATTTTTTTCCTCTTTGTCGACTTTTGTTGTACATTATGAAAATATCAAAGAAAAATATTGAAAATTACAACACTGAAGGAGTGTAGTAGTGAACTGTTTCCACTCCCTTACATTCTGTACTACGTAGTAACCTCGAAGAATTAAATTGAAGAAATGGTCTTTACTCATTTGTGTACGTAACTGCTAACTACAATGCAAGCTCGAAGAAACAAAACAACTCAAAGAATACTTTTCCCGAGTAGCTTTCAACTGCCTTATGAAATGGTTTCACGAAGTAACTCCAAGATTTGGGAGAAAGACATGCTCTCATCTTGCATCTGGAAAACCAAAGCGGCGGGTAGAATGGTCATTCAACTTCGAGAAATGGATAGTTGAGGACGCTTGCCTTAACTTCGATGTTCCACGTAGAACAGTTTAGCATATTTTGCAATAGCAGTTATTTTGGGAAGCTTTCGCTGCGGCAGCACGAAGTGCTCTTACTGTACCACACATTACTTAAGCTAAAATAGTATTTGACGCGTGGTATTGAAGTTCATGGATGTTTTACGGTACGAACAGATACTTTTATTTAGGAAAGATGCAATATTTTTGAGGGGGGAAATATCTATGTCCATCAATTAGGGCTACATCTTACATAAACCGTCCAGCGGTTACTAAGAAGTTTAAAGCTGGCTATCGTTAGTTTGAGAATTCAGAAAATGACAGCTGGGAGAATCAATTCAAATTCCAACGATAATCAATAAACTCAGTATTTTCATTAACGAATATTTTATCTCCTAAATGCTACTTAGTGTATCATCAAACATCAATTCAAATTTCGCGCCCAGAGATGAACTCAGTATTTTCATGGAACGGGAATTCAGGGAACGAATATTTCATTTCCAAATCGCTTTTAGTATATCACGATATTTAGAATAATTTTCAGGAGACTATCACTTACGTGGCAATCTTAAGCCCAAAGCACTAGTTCATATTAATATGTGCTAAAAATAACAATTCGAGCATTCCAGGAGATTCAATCTTTTTCATAAATGTTGGATCGTGTTCATAATTTATGTTTACGCCGCCGTGTACCGTGGCTATCATTTTGAACAAAACTCGATATTCTGTACGTACATTTAAAATATTTATTGAATAGAACCTGCAAATACTTGATACTATTAAGTATTCTAGTGTAAGCAACGCGATGCTTTCAAGAATATTACTCGACTGTTTCACCGTTTACGCGGAGGAACGAGGAAATGCTCCGCGCAGAAGGTAACGCCGCTGTCTGCAGAGTCGTTGCAGCCGGTTTGAATTTCGCGCCCCGGAAGTGATTTTTAAACTCAATTTTCTCAAAGACAAAATGTTTTTGGGAAAAACTGGACCTGCCATTCTTCATGTCTGGCATCACAGAATTTGTGGTATTTTTTTGCAACGGGAGCTTCTGGACACCCTGTATATGTATATTAGGGTGTCCCTTATTTTCCGACTTTCAAAGTTTTGACTGCTCACCCTCCAATTTTGTTCGAATGACCTTAAAACATGCCTATACAAAATTTTGTTGAGATCGGAGCATTCTAACCCGTGTCGACTTGAGCGCGAATTCGCGTGACGGACATGTCCAGAGCTATCACCAACCGCTGAGTCAGGCCCGAGCACAACAATACATTAATTTTAATCGATCGTGTCACTTGTGTTTAAAGGTTGCTAATCTAACATAATTTCATATGAAAGTGTCATATGCAGTGCCGAAGAACGTGTATTTTTAATAGGAGATAGTATTAATTATTTATATAAAACTCCAAATAACTGGACACAATTTACCATGAAATAAACAAGTGTTTGAAGTTTTATTTTATAACATATAGGAAGTAAAATGAACAGTTTGTGCAAGCGCTAAACTTGTGGTTCGTGAGTGCATGATATTTTGGAAGAAAGCAAGAAGTCCGACAAGAGCTAATCAGCATTGTTCACGAAAACTTAACTTGTACTATTCGAAGTGAAGAAAATTACAAAACGCAAGCTAGTGTGAAGATATTTCGAAGCACCGTGGACAGTTTAGAAATAATTTTTACAATCTATTTGACATTGCACATCCGAATGCTTTACATATGATGTACGTTGGAAAAAGACAGGATGTTTTTATTTCGGCAGAAAGAGTCAGGACGTAATAGCTATCTTGCAGGACTAGACGAACATCTTGCGTATAGAGAAGAAAGGGTGCAACAAAGATCAATACAATAAGAAAAAAGATTACAAATTCTTTGCTGTGATAAAACTGCAACAAACACTTGAGGTTTGAAGAAGTATACGTCTTTCTTGAAGAAAATTTGGACAGGGCATCGTTCTTTCCGTGCCGTCATCACATATTCAAACTTATTTTACAATGTGTGTTTGAATGTAAAATACGTAATGTAGCCAGCAATCGTGACACCACTTTTTCAGCATTTTAAGGAAATATAGAAAAGATTTAATGCCATTAATTTTAAAAGTGGCAAATAGAATATGGGAATGTTCTTTAATGAGTCCGAAATTAAAGAAATGTGGAACTTTTATGAAAGTAACAGACTAAATATACGTTTTCCCGGGGTAATGCATGTAGCTCGATAGATGGCAAGGGATAATTAATATTTCAAACGTTTCTGCTAAGATCAGAATCCAAACTATCTTGTGTAATTAAAACTTCCTTAAAGAATATCTCTCTTTTGATTGCAACTGTTTATGTAAAACCGTGGCTTTAGGACAGTGCAGCTGTAAAAACTCCTCATCGAGATGCTTTATAAAATTTCTAAACTCGCTTGAAAGGATAGATTCCATCATTTCAAAAGCATTTAAAAATGTAGACACCGTAAATAGTGTTTCTTAGAAGAATTGTCTGTCGTACCGCTTTCTGATGATGAAGTAGACGTTAAGAATCAAAATCCAAATGGTAGTGAATTTAGCCTGAGTATATATCTACACGTGGAAGAGTCTTATATTCCTTTTTGTGAAAAATTGGATGGAGAACAATATGGTAAGCTCAATTGTATCCCGATGACCATTCTTTAATTTTTATTTCGAGCACGCCACTTCGGACCACGCAGGGATGCTGAGAATACAGTTCATCGGGGGGGGGGGATCAGCATGACCCTGGATCCGATTGTTACTTCCCAGGGTTGTTAGCTCTAGGTATGGAAAATGAATGATTATGATGATAGTAAGGGGCGAAAGGACGCACATATGACATACACAAGTACACCCATTCCCGAGGCGGGACTCGAACCCACGAGCCTGCGGTGCAAGATCGCCAAGACACTACTGCTTTAGCGATTTCGGCCACGGGGCCGGCCAGTTCTTCAATTATTAATTCGTTAATATACAATATATCTCCTAATTCACGTTAATCTTAATTTCAATAAAAACAATAGCCGAATTTGTGTCAACCAAAAGCAGATATGTTCTCTTGCTTGAAGTTGGATACTAGTTTTATTCAAAACTGTCCTTTGACCTGGTAATGCAACTCTTCATATTTAGAAGCTAAAAGTTTATTTATAAAGTTAAAAGCTGTGAATGTCTACGCTGAAATGCCTATTGGATTAATGTATTGTTTTCATGGATTACTGGACGACTTTCATGAGGAGCGAAAGCAATTTTTTGTGTTGTTCAAGAACATCGTTCACTGTACGCATTTTGCAAGAATGAAACACTGAAAAAAAGTATCCACAAGAAAAGTTAAAACTATAACACAGTCTAAAGATTGAAAATGAATTAAATTGTTATATAAAATTATATATTAAAAATATATCAGTAGTTTTCCATTCACTTTACCCAACAAAACCAATGATCCCTAAAATTCAAATTTCGCGCTCAAGTCGGCACGGGTTAATATCGACATATTGTGATGAAATTTTATTTTCGAGTTAATTTGACCAAATGGAAAATATTTAGGGGGTGAGCCCAAAAAAAATTGCAAAAAAATTTTTACGGGCAATATACAGGAAGGTAAAATGTGGATAAAATCAGTTGCTAATGTAAGAAAAAATCCGTGGCGTGGTTAGAATTACTGCTTTGTGGGTCCTTGATACAGAAAAAACAATTGAAAGCAAAACGTCTGTCTGTCCGTCCGTGAACACCACAAGCGCCTAAACAATGCTTAGAATTTTTCCAAATCGATGAAACCCCTGACCATCTGGCTGTAGTCGAATTTTTGAGATTTTGAAAAACTTTCTAAAATATTTGGGGATACTTTACATGAAGCCCTCTGGTCATTTTCGAAATTTTCTCAAAAATGACTTCAATTTTTTTCTTTTAATTTCTTGTAAGAATACAGTAAAATACCCATATTAAGGTGGTGTAGGCCCGATTTTCATGGTTAACTCTGAATTTTCAAAAATTGCAAAAGTTGTAATTTATTTCGGCATCTTCCTCCAACAACAAAATCGAAGGTAGACATTTTTCCTTCAATTAAAATTTGTTCTTCAAAGTGAGTTCTTTCATCTACATCCTGTTCATTTTTTTGAAAATTTAAATATTTTTCTGGCAATATTGCACGAAATTTAAAAAATTGCAATTAAATTAAATTAAATTGCAATTAAAAAATACAAAAACTATATTTTCTTAAAAACGGCTCCAAACTTTTTCTTTTAACTTTTGGAAGGGATAGTGCCTAAATGTGATGACATAAACGTCATGTTGCTCTATTCTTTTTTTTTTTTTTTTCAAAATTTAGAAAAATGTAATTTTTTGCCATGTCTCTCACATTGTTAATATTTTCACTGTCGACAATTTGTTCACATTTTTATATTTACGAGTATCTTTGCTTTAATTAATGTCCTAAAAAGTTTCTCGAAAACTCAACCGTTTTCTGTGAAAAGTGGCTCAAAATTCCGCATTTCCATAAACGCTCAAAATCCATTTTCTCAAAAATGTCTCCAATTTGTTTCTTCAAATTTTTCGAACAGATAGTGCTAATTGAACTCTTTAATGTGAGGTAAAGTCCATTTTGGAGTTTCTTTCAAAAATTACACAAATGTTTTGAAAGATCTCTCACACCGTTATTAAGCACGTGACCCACAATTTGTAAACACCATTGTATTATTTGTGAGTAAATGTTCTTTAAATGACTTCTAATGAAGTTTTCGAAAATACAAAAGATTCCTGTGAAAAAGAGCTTCATATTTTGCATTTGTAGTAGCGTTGAAACGCGATTTTCTAAAAACGACTCCACATTTTCCAAAGAAAATTCCCATTTATAACGAGCTTTCACTCTTCTTCAATATTCTTAAAATAATATTTCCGTTCTACTGTTAAGAAACCGAGAAATTGAGAAAATGTTTAAAAAAGCAATTTGGGTGGTGGTAGATGACAGCTGGCAAGAGTATATGGTAACTCCAAATACCTAGCTGAGACCAAAAGAAATAGAATTATAATATGGGAATGTCTGTGCCATTCTGTAGCGCCACAAACTTGAAATTGTTAACCCTTTCACTGCTAACGACGCACCGGTGCGTCAAGCATTGCCGTGCCCATAGTGCTAATGACGCACCGGTGCGTCAGAGCTCTCCGTGCCATCACTGCTATCGACGCACCGGTGCGTCGCGCTGCTTTTTCGGATTCTCTTGTCCGTTGTTCGGTCGCGTTCGAAATTAGGTGATTGCCACGACATGGGTCCTGTTCTGGACACATTGAAATGTATTTTGGTGCCTACTAAATAGCGTTTTAATGCCTCTGTTGATAGATTTTTCACGTGTTGTGGAAGGCACGGGCTGCTTGCACCGTGGGCCGTGCTGGGTCCCGCGCGCGTTTCCGGCCAAGCACGCACAGGTCAAAAGATTATTTCAGTACCAGAATAGAAAACCCTTTTGTCTATCCACCCTCCGTATTTACTTCAACACATTTTCCGGGGACTGCTTCTCATTCGTGATTTTGCTTTCCTGGTGTACGGTACGTGTCTTGATTTTCGATATATAAATTAGACGTTTGGCATTGTTTTTTGGTACGATCAGGTGCCGGTCCAAAGCTAGGGTCTAAAAGAGGGAAGGAAAGTGTACGTTGTTTTGATAACTGAGAACGCGCGGAAGAGAAGACCGCACGAAAAGTATTCAGCACAGGGCGTGCGGCGGCCGCCGGATGGCTCAGCACAGCGCGGCGCGGCGGCCGGCTCTCGTACCGCATAGCAGTGAAAGGGTGAGTGAGTCTGTATTTGCAAAAGTACTGAGACATTTTCTAAAGAAACTTTGCTTTATTCGATCAATAAAAATTAAAATAATATGCTGGAGAACATTTCGATATTCTCATAGGAGCTTCATGTAAATATTCCTCAAAATTAAAGAGGTCTTTTGATTGATGTGAACTGATGAAAGGGAGATTATCCATTTTAGAGAATATCTAGAAATCGATTTTGGACTCTGTGCGCTGCAAAATAATGTTTGTTTTTACTACCTGAATGCCCAATGCTGTAAATGTTGCAACCAACACTTTTCCAGATTTGGGTTTGATCAAAATAATGGTCCAGACAAAGTCAACGTCATACTTTCCTCGAAACTTTTTCGACAAATGTAACTCAAATTTTCAATGATTTTTTTAATAGGAATATTTTCATATATTTTCAAAATAGCAAAAATTAAGCCAATTCATAAAAAACAAAAATTAAATTCACAATTCTCAGCCAATATCTCTTTCATCATTTTGTTCAAAAATATTTGGGAGGATTTCCTATTTATGAATGGAAAATTTTCTGAGAATAAACGAAGGTTTTACAGATTTTCAACACGGATTTAGAGAGCAAAAATCATCGACAACTGTAGTGTTTTATTTTCTTAAAGGTATATGTTTAATTAGTGATTTAAAATGAAAGAGTTATTGAAATTTCAATTGAGCACGGAGCCCCGCTGGGTCTTTATTTTTTACGGAAACGACATGCACTCGTCCTGCTTGCTCCATTAGCAGCGGAAGAAGAGTTTTACTTGCTAAAGACAAGAACGTCTTTTACAACAAAATAAACAGTAAAAAGTACGATTTCACAAGTTCCAAATTGTTTTCGTAACAACATTTTAATAGTTAACGAGCAAGAAACCGTTTCTATCCAGTTTTGTATCGCAAACAAGCAATCGCCTGCGACACAAAACATTAACAATCTGCATATGGCTGATGTAAAGAAAACAAAATTTCTGGGCTCCTCAATTCAGTCTAACCTCAAATAGAATATCAGTATTAAAATTTTGAACCCTAAACAAAGAATTCCGTAATCAGAATGTTTTTATACATAATAAAATTAAGTCAGCATTCATTCAGCATGTTGTGTTTCACACTTCAGATAAGGCGTAATATTCTGGAGATGCAATCATTTATAAAATAAATTTAAAGACGATAGTTTTTGGCAGTTTACGATAAAATAATTCACTCGCAGGTGAAGGATAAATGTGGAGATAGAGAGACTGGGGAAATAAAGGGAACAGCTTGGAGACGCATTTACAAAAACTGTTTCACTGTCTCTCAGAACACCGGCTCAGGTACGAAAAAATATTAAAACTTCATCTCAGAGCAATGAATTTATTTCTCTTTTTTTAAATTGCTGGGCAGTTTACAACAAAGGCAAAAACAAAGCATTTCTAGTCAAGTTCTTGGCTGTTCAGTAGACGCCGCGTCCTAGGCACCAGTGAGAATACCAGCTAAAACGTTGGAAATTGTGTCTAGAATGCGGCGGCTTTCGTACAGCTAAATAGTTACTGATTCCGAAATCGGAAGTCTAGGCTCCCACATCTGTAAATGTTTGAGACTAGAGAAAAAGTTGTCATTTCTCTGACCAAAGTATTTATTCTTGTATACGTATAAATAACTATATAAAATCCGGGGATGTGCTGAAACTCTGCACTTTGTAAATAATAATTGAAAATTGAGTTAATGTAGCACTGAACTGCGAACGCACATCCTTCGAAATGTGGTTTACAGCATTATAGACCGGGTACTGTGCGAGAGAGCCCATTCCAATGTTGCTGAATGTTGAAATAAAAATGCACAGAAAATAAAATAGTACCTTTATTTTATTGTGAAAGGTTATTTTGGTATTTTCCTTCAATTTAATTTTACATTGATTTCGGCTTCTTTTCCTGTCCACTCATGCTGTGGAGAAGGGGCACCCAAAAGAACTAAATATGCAAAATTGTAAAGAAGAATTATCATAAAAGTCGTATTTTGTAGAATACTGCCTAAGAACATAATCCGCGTCCAATGTCTTCCTTCATTTCCTCATGTCTTTCATATATCAATCATTTGCACCCAAACTGTGCCTCATCATTTCCCTTTTGTCATCTACCCGTTCCCAAAACTCGTTATCTGTAAGAATTTACTTGTCCTCAAAAAAAGCCGTGTCCTCGTAAGACACGCAAACCTGGTTTAAAAGGCCTAGGAAACATCGCTTTCACGATATTCCCGTGTGTTGCAATATTCTTTGTTTGTACGTTATTATCTGCAAACTTCGAAAATCTGTACGATGTAGGATGAGGTGTATGTCTGTATTCACCAGCATCACACTTAAAAGGTTCTGTGTCGATGGTTTCTTTTAAATTGCCAAAACCATCGTCTTTCCTTAGCGAGTGACATACTTATGCAAAGAACCTTAAAGTTTAAAAAAAATATAATTTGTAACTACATTCTATGTCAGAATATTACTGGGTGCTACCACAATGCATATAAATCTATAATAAACTCCAAAATAAATTCACAGAACTGTTTCAGTCATTTTCAAAGTATACTTATAGTCAAGGAGATTGAATGTGGGGGACAGGTTTTTATTATTTTTAATTGCAGTCCAACAGTTGGAAAAATCTGAAAAAAAATCACAACAATTTGCGTTTTAAGAGGAACTTGTGAGATTTTCTGGAGCCAGTTCCAGGGTTCTAAGACACAGTAAAAATTACTTTCTTCCCATTAAATTAACAGTGTTAAATTGACAAAAACATAAAATTCAAAAACACGTTTTAGGCTGAAGAGGCGTGTAGGTGGTGGGACGGGACTAAGGAACTTTTCAAAAATATATTTTTTGTGTCAGAATTATAGTGTAAGTACTCCTATGTCATTTGGTTTAGGGGAACTTTTTACCATTATTACCAGGGGTACCCTTTACATTTGTAAAAGTTGTAAGTTGCAGAAATGGATTGTGTGAATTCCGCGATTAAAACATATTGTCACCCACCAATAAAATTTCTAAATATTGTCTTTCGCATTAGGGATCACATAAATCTCTAGTCAGAGGACGGCATTTTATCGACGAATGACCGAAAATCTAATTACAATTGTCAGTAGGACTATTGATGCAGTATTCAAAACACAGCGTTTGAAAACTCCAGTCGTTTCATCATTTCTATCTCTTTATTTGCTAAATGTATTCTCAGGTTAATGCTGAAATATTTAGTATCAGTTCTGGAACCTACAGACTTAAGAGAAATGCAATAGTAACCCTGAAGATTTGGTCGCAAAGCCAACAGCGATGACACACATTTTTCCTTCTTCCAGGCCATCAATGCCTACTTGCGTATTAAATGTCACTGAAAAGAGTGACGAAACATAAATGAATAATGAATTTGAGGCCATTGTGTTGTTTAGACTTTCTTTGCAAAATTGTCTCTGCGTGAAATACACTACATTAAGCCATTCTACGTCAAATCGCACAAAAAAGACCAAAATTTGACCATATTTTTATTTATTTTCTAATTTTTTCTATTTGTTATATGGATCAAATGAGTGAACACGTGTATTTTTATTTTTTTCTAACTTTATTATTTTCGGAAATATTCTATAATGAAATTTGCTAAAGATGACGCGCATCACTAACTTAAAAATATCATACATTTGAATACACCAATTATGGAAATTCCGTTCAAATTCCATTCAAAACTTAAAAACATGTTTAATTTTTAACATTTGCAAAATATTTAATTTTTTGAATTTTCAATTTTTTAAAAATACTGAAATTTTGAAAATTGAATATTTTTGTAAACTCGATGAGCTAAAAAATTTTTAAAAATTATTTATAAATGTACAAGAGTATTGATATTAAGTCCACAAACAATCAAAGTGGGATCTCAGTAACTTTAAAAGATATTAATATTTTACGAACCAGTGTGTAATAGATTGCTGCAATAGACACGTTGTTTGCGTTATTGGTCGTCAGCAGTAATTTAAGTACTTCTTGAGGTGGTAAACCTTCATGATTGAATTTATAAATAATAATATTTATGAGTATTAATATACATACAAATAATATTAATATATTTATAAATAATTTATAAATTTATAAATAATTAAATTACATATTCTTGATTCAGGTTTTGACAGACATTTTGAAATTTTCTGGTCCCTCACAACTCACTTTAAATACAAGTACTCGCGTACCATAGAATTCCTGAACTTTCGTCACAATGCACAGTTTTAATGCCCTACCGAATTTACTTCAGTTCTGGACAAAATTCCATTTTCTTCAGCCAACGTTTTAGATACTTTTTATCATGCGTTCGGTTCCTGCAAAAAGTCGTTTAATTTTATTGTATGTCCGACTTTCAAAAATTGTCAAAATTTAAATTTTCAACGTCATGCCATCTGTTGAGTGAAAGTAATCGATAAGTTACTAAATAGTATCTTTGTCTGATTTTTCAATGGACGTTGAAGGATCTTCAATGTGAAAAAAATTATCTGTGTTGGCACTTGTGCTTTCTCAAATTTCTCATGGGGATGTCATTTTGTTCCAATTTTCTTTTCGTGGCGGGGGGTTCCTCCTATTGCAATTAAACTCATGTTTATCTTCTCTTTATTAATTTCGCAGACACCTGACGAACTATCTGAAGAGCTTGAATTGTCACTTCCTTGATTTCCCCTTTTTTCACTGGACGTTCTGCTACTTTCGTTAATGCCACGGGAGCCACTGATCTCGATGATATCTTCATTAAGAAAAGGCCGTTTTGGAAGCCTATTCCCTTTCTTCCGAAATGAATCACAAATTTGCCAATCTAATGACTCCTGTAAATTCACCAGCACATCGTGGTTTACGCGTCTTGGAGATTTTCTTTCTTAAAAATCGTGATCAGAACGTTTAAATGGATTGAAACATCTATCTCATAAGCTGATCGCCACTCATGTTGCACAGTGTACACACGATCCACAGAACAAATACTAGCACTCTTATCTTCATAAGTATTGCGTATTGCGATTAATGTTGAGAAAATTTTACCATGTCCCTTGACAAGTGGTCGATTGTACTTCACGAGCAAGGTCAGGAGGGGCACCCCGTCCCTAGGACGCAAAGGGACTCGCAGTAAAATTCGGTACCCTGACACGAGGAAAAGCATTCGTTTTGCTGTCACCCATCCCTTCTGGGGAAATAGTGAACATATGATTTACTAATGTTTCTTGAAACCCAAATTAGGCAGAGGGCCATTCTTTTTATTGTTCGTCGGGCTTAGTGTCCAAGACTGATCGAACACAATTCGTTAGTGCAGGGGCAGGAACCACGCGCCCGAATACCATAATTACAATTGATTTTTTTATTTATACGTGTTGAGTGCTCACTTTTTTCTTGTAATGTTTTGTAGAAAATTGAACAAGAAATATGCCTATTTTTTTAAATTTTAATCTGAGAGAGTTCATAAAGAAATTTTCGTTTCTTAAAATTAATTACAAGTTTTTAATGAAATATTTATTTTTGAGAAAGTAATTTACGGATGAATAAAATACACATATCAAAAAATTAAACGAAACAAACCAGTAATTTTTATGTTAAGTACTTTGAGAGCGTCAAATAATCATATTTTGCAAAGTACGCGTAAATTTCAAAATTTAATAAAGGCAAAACTACACAAATAAACAATTGTCAGGTAAATAAAGAAACACGTGCCCCTTTTTTTTGATGTCCAGAATGAATGCCATATATTCGTGTCATTTATTTTTTTTAAATAGTCGTGTCAATTCGAATGATATTTGGACGTGGAATGGCTCGTATTTCAATTCGTTTTGCTCTCAATCATAAGAACATAGGTGACCCACAAGTCACCCGCGATGTTACCCACAAAATATGTATGACACAATTTCATACATTCTGGGGGCAGAGTGAACATCTGAAATACTAATAACTGAATTAATTACAATAACTGAACCATTATTATTCTCTGAGAGGAAGATATTTTATGAGGCCAGAAAAATAGTTAAGGAAAAGGGTCTAGCTGCAGTATGGATGCGGAGAGGAATCACTTTTGTTAAACAATTACCTGACTCTGTTCCTATCAGAATTACTTCTTGTACTGATTTACAGAAACCTGTCCCAATTGTGACTGCATTGTCCTTGTTCTACCATCCCAAAACAAACGAACTAATTATGTTACCAGTACTGCTGCATCTGAGTTTTCTATTGCTCATCTTAATGTCCGATCATTAACGGCAACATTTATCTGATCTGCGTAACTACCTGTACTTATATGACTTTGATGTATTCACTATGTCTGAAACCTGGTTAAGTGAGAATATTCCTGACTCTAATATTCAGATAAATTGATATAATCTTATTCGTTGTGATTGTCCCTCTAAGTAGAGGAGGTGGTGTATGTGTCTGCCTCAAATCTCAACTGAATTATTCAGTGCTAGATTTAGCTCCTAGCTCCTCAGATTCAAGCGCGCATATTGAGGCTGTTGGCATATTGATAGATGGTCTGAGATGCTCGTGCGACAACTTGCCTTTAGCAATTGTCACTGCATATAGGCCGCCTGGCTACTTGCCCCTCAGTCTTTTTTTTCAACGTAGAGTCTTAATATCCAATATTGTGGTAATGACATCTCCATAGTTTGCTTAGGCGACTTCAATGTTGATATAGGTATCACATCGACGCAATTATCTTCTGCTAATGGTCTTGTCGCTGATTTTCAAAAATTCTTTAATTTTTCACAAATTATATCAGAACCCACTCGTGTGACTGCTACGTCATTGTCAATTATTGACTTGTTATTTGCATCTGATTCCTGGAAGTGACTGATGTTGATGTATCGGACTCAGCGGGCATTAGTGACCATCAACTAATTTCCTGTGAAATTAAATGTCTTCCTAAGCAAACGTTGCGGCACACTGTAATGTTCAGAGATCTACGATCTATACCGATTGATAATTTTAATGATGTGGCTACCAATGTTAGCTGGGATGATATTTTTGACGGCCAATCTATAGATGAGAAGGTATCTATCCTAGCTTCTCCTATTGTACAGCTTGTTGATATTTCTGTCCCTGTTAAAACTGTTTCTTTTAGACGTTCTATGGCGCCGTGGATAACAAAGAATGTTCGATGTATGATACGCAAACGCAATCTGATGAAAAGGAATATGAAAAAATCTCACTCAACTTGTGAAAGAGAATATTATAAGGCTAAATATCAAATGCTTCGACATGAAACATTGCGTTTATTACGTTCTGACGAAAAAGCATACTTTGACTCATTATCATCCCTAGAAATCGGATATTCTATGGAAGAAACTTAAGCTAGCTAACGTTCCTGCGATGTGACAATTTGGTTCCTACAACTACTT
This sequence comes from Acheta domesticus, assembly GCA_031308135.1. NCBI lineage: Eukaryota > Metazoa > Arthropoda > Insecta > Orthoptera > Gryllidae > Acheta > Acheta domesticus. The sequence goes on from JAHLJT010009721.1 coordinate 20,417, forward strand.
TGCTTTCGGATCCTGATTCCATAAATAACCACTTTGTTGATTCCATCCCTGGTGCTCGTTGTTCAACTCTTCTCTTCTCCAAGCGACCACGTTGTGAATTTCACTTCCCCTCTTTACATTCAAGCCAATCTCTGAAGAAGATCTATTTAATGTTGTACACGTCACTTAAACTGACAAGTGCTGCTTCGGATGGCATTTCTGGGAAACAGGGTTTTACTGTGCCTGCCATTTTGCTTCGTTCATTCTTACCCATATAGTCAACTATTCATTAGAAAAGTCTGAGTTTCCGTCTGCGTGGAAAAACGGTCTCGTGATTCCAATACCTAAAGTTAAGAACCCATCTAGTTACTCTGATTTTCGGGCCAATAACATTAGTTCCTTTTCTGTCAAAGATTCTTGAGAAGTGTGTTGAGACACAAATTCAAAGATTTCTGAAAACACATTCTCTTTTACCTCACAATCAGTCTGGATTCAGACGCGGTTACAGCACTACATCCTCACTAACTCTACTGTCTGATATATGCTTGACAGCGTTCGATGGAGATTTGGTATCTGTTGTTTGTCTATTGAACTTCTCCAAGGCATTTGATACGTTAAGTCATGACCGTCTATTATCTAAACTGCGCTTCCTTAATTTCTCAGAATCTGCAATTGAATGGTTGAGTTCTTACCTATCAGCTCGCTCTCAGTCAACGGTCGTACGCACCCTGGATGCTACAAAAACGTCATCTCTACGTTTCTTATCTCGAGGGGTACCTCAAGGCTCCATTCTAGGTCCCCTTCTGTTCAACATCTATGTTGCTGATTTAATGTATCTATCCTTCAACTCCGTGATTCAGATGTATGCAGACGATACTCAATTAATTTATTCCTTTCACCCATCTAATCTTTCATTGGCTGTTGATTGCTTAAATGTGGATCTTGCTAATATTCATAAATGGTCTATGGAGAATGGATTAATTTTAAATTCTAATAAATCTGTGTATCTCTTTTTAGACCCTACAAATCGCCTAAGAAATGCAAATACGGATAATTTTCAGTTGTTAATTGATGGTCATTCTATTGGTCATGTTGATCTTGCTAAAAATCTTGGTTTATGGATGGACAGTGGATGGAATTTTGATCATCATGTGTTAATCAAATGTAGAGCAGCATATTTGAGATTAAAGTCCCTATATCAATATCGCAACCAATAAACACAGTCAACCAAGCTAATGATGTGCAATACTCTCATACTGTCGTTATTTAATTACTGTGATATTGTTTATAGCCCTGTACTCTCTCAAAAAAAATTTTGCTAGAGTTCAATCTATTCAGAATGCGTGTTTGAGGTTCTGTTTCAATGTTCGGAAATACGAGCATATATCACCATTCATGGATAAATCAGACTGGTTGACCACGAGACAGAGATGGATATTTCACATATGTTTACTGGTACACTCTGTGCTCTCCTCTAATTCTCCTTGTTATCTTCGGGATCGACTTAAACTTTTTTCACAATTTAATGAGTCTGCTTCACGTACTACCCGATTGCCAATTTCCTACTTGCTATTCCCGTTCATCGTACTACCAAATTTGAGGCATCCTTTAGCTATCTTGGTCCACACTTCTACAATTTAATCCCTCACAAGCTTAAAACCCTTCCCTACAAATCATTTTGTGAAAAACTTTGTAAATTTATTAAACTTAACTTTTAATCTTTCTTCAGTGTTTCTTGATGTATTGTGTTAAATTTTTTGTAACCTTCTTGATGTATATGTTTAGCATTACTTCAGTGTTTCCTGTGATGTTATATTGCCTCATATTATCTGCTATACACTTACAATTATATTGTACTTATGTAACTTTTTCAATTTCTAACCCTCATGTATTTACATTTATGCTTTTTTTCTACTTATGCTTATTCTCTTTTGATGTTATGTTTATGATCTTTTGTATTTTTCATGTGGTTAGTCTGAAAAGCAGTAATTTAATTACTGAGACTCGCCGTTGTACTTTTTTGTGCAATAAAGTATTATTATTATTATTATTATTATTATTATTATTATTATTATTATTATTATTATAAACCCTTATCAGGCAGACGGTCATTCTTTTTTGAGTTCTTCAGCACTTTCATCAAAGACTGACCGAACACAATTCGTTAGTGCATGGGTAGGCAGAGCGCATCCTCATACTTACAATTGATTTTCTTAGAACTGTATGTGTGGAGTGCCCACTTTTTTCTTGTTGTATTTTATAGAAAATTGAATAAGGAACATGCCTATATTTTTTTCAATTTTTTATCTCATCGAGTTTATATAGTAATTTTACTTTTTTTGAAACAAAATACATTTTTTTAAATGAAAAAATATTTTTTGAAAAAATTATTTACAGAGGAATAAGTACACGTTTCAAAGTATTAAATGGCATAAACCAGAAATTTTATATTTAGTACATTCGGAGAGATAATTGATCTTATTTTGTGAAGTACCTGTAAATTCCAAAATTTAATATAGTCATAACTACACAAATAATGAATTTTCAGGCAAATAAAAAAAATACTTGTCCCTTTTTTTTATGTCCAGACTTAAGAAAAAAAAACGTTTCAAAGTATTAAATGACACAAACCAGAAATTTTATATTTAGTACATCCGGAGAGATAATTAATCTTATTTTGTGAAGTACCTGTAAATTCCAAAATTTAGAATAGAACAGAATAGAATAGAATATTTATTTCGCTACTTAGGATACATGAAATAATTCCGGTGGTAGCGTTTTCGAATCAATTAATCTACATAAAACAAACATCAATCTACTACATATATACAACAAATATACAAAATGAACATTAAACAACATTACTGAATACAATTTTATAAAATTAATGTATTAACCCTATGCTAAAGCTAACCTTAATATAAAATAACAAGAATAATACAAAAAAAAATAAAAATTTAATGTTAACATATTCTAAAAAAACTTACAACTTATTTAATCTAATTTTAAAATTTTTGACATTCTGAGGGAAAGTCTCTAGCACTGCTGCAGGTAATTTGTTCCAATTTTCTATGGTTCTATTAATAAATGAGAATTTACCTACATCTGTTCTCCTGCCGAAGTTTGAAGCCATGATCTTTCCGCGCGACGTATGTTGGTTTGATAGTCTTGCCCGAACTTCACCCCACGGCCGATCACCCCTTATTGCTTTGAATAACGTACAAATACGCGATTTGTCTCTGCGTTTTTCCATGGGTTCCCACGATATAAATCCAGAATTTAAACGTCCCCTTCTAACAAATTTTGCGCCATATTTTTGTACTTTTTCGAGAGATTTTATTTGCCCTAGACGATATGGGTCCCAACATATCGAGCCATATTCCAATATCGGATGTACTAAAGATGTGTACCCTAATTCCCTTGATTTTCCACTCCTTTCCTAAGTACTCTAATCACAAAATGCAATGCCTTCCACGCCTTTTTCACTACATAATTTAAGTGTTCTGCCCATCCCAGATCCTCATTTAGACAATTCCCAAATATTTACAGCATTTAGTTCTCGGAATATCCTGATTTCCTAATTTAAATTTAACGTCGTCTGTCTTTCTAGAACGCGCGAATCTGATAAACCTGCACTTACAGGGATTTAATATCATTTCATTTGTGGTTGCCCATGATTCTAGCTTTTCTAAATCAGCCTGCAATATTTCTGTATCATTTGTGTAATTAATTTCCCTATAAATTACACAATCATCTGCAAAAAGACGTATTTTTGATTCAATTCCCTGCCAACTATCATTAATATACGCTATAAATAACAACGGGCCTAGCACACTTCCCTGTGGCACACCGGACGTTACTTCTGCCCTCGATGAGAAATTTGTTCCAATTCGCACCCGTTGAATACGCGAGCTGAGAAATTCTCGAATCCATAGGGCAATTCTTCTATTTTAAGCTTACTAATTTTTTGTATTAATTTATCATGGGGAACGAGGTCGAACGCTTAACATAGCCATAACTACACAAATATTGAATTTTCAGGCAAATAAAAAAATACGTGTCTCTTTTTTTTATGTCCAGACTTAAGAAAAAAAATATCGTACATTTTAAAAAATGTCGTGTCAACTCTTGTGCGATTTGACGTGGAATGGCTCACATACGAACATAAACTATCAATTAATAGGGAGTTCATTTTAGAGCGTTGCATTGTTTATAGTGGCATCCCGTTTCAACAATAAGACATATTTTCATTATAATTTTAAAGAATCAACTTTAATTCATTTTTTCAACTTTAATTCAATTTACTTAAATTATTTTATAAATACATTTATCTTGTTTGAAATAATCCTCACCTTAAAATAGTTTAAAAATTTAATTGTTTATATTGTTTACAATATTTATTAAAAATTAGAAAATAAAAAATTACAAATATGCAACGCAATATCACTGAAAATGTGTTAGTGGACATATCCAATAACACGATTGGCAATTTCTATAAAATGTAAAAAATGTAAAAAAATTTTAAAAAATATAAAATAGAACAAAATTTAATTTTGCAACGATATTTACAGAAGAAGCTTCCTATTTGTATTTCATAGATTATAGGGATATAACTTTCCGAAGTTTTACAAAATTTAGAAACAATATTGACAATTACAATTTTGAAATGTTTTATGTTTTACGTTTATGATCTTTTATGGGTTAGGAAAAACAGTGAAGTCGTAGGCTTCCGCGGCCGGAGTCAGGTGGATGATCTTGGCTGTCCGGGTGACGCCGCGTCGAAGGCTGTGTTGCCGACGTTTCGGCCATCTTGTCGTGGTCTTCCTCAGGCTGGAATGCGCCGGGATGGTCAGCGGACCAAATACGAACAGAAGCCGCACGCATTCTAACACGCGCCAAGCTGCCGCAGAGCAACCTCACAAGGCCGATATACCTCTACGGCCGATTGTGAGCGCCGTGAACTCTCCTACGCATCCGCTGGCACGCCATATTGCCAACAAACTACGCCCTCTGACAGAAGATGTGGCGTCGGCTGTCAAGAACTCCAACCACTTCATCAACCTGCTGCAAGGCAAGCGGCTGAAGAATACGGACATCCTTGTCAGCTTCGACGTGACATCTCTCTTCACTATGGTCCCGGTTGACGAGGCAGAGACGGTCATCCGAAATAAACTTGAAGCCCCACAGTGTTCCAACAGAATGGGCAGACCTCGCCCATTTTTGCCTGTCTTCCACGTTCTTCCAGTTCCGGGGCAACGTGTATGCTCAGATAGAAGGCGCGGCCGTGGTTCCCCTCTTTCGCCGATAGCTGCCAACCTCTTCATGGAGGCCTTTGAAAAGGAAACACTTGAAAACGCCAGACTAAAACCCGCCATGTGGGTCAGATATGTAAAAGATATGTTCGTTATTTGGCCCCTCCAGAATTCTTAGATCACATTAACAGCGCTATACCAAGATTAAGTTCACCATGGAGGTTGAAAAGGATGGCCAATTGCCTTTCCTCGACGTCTTGGTAAGCAGGCGTGACGACGGCAGCCTAGGACACGCGGTTTATAGGAAACCAACGCACACCAACCGCTACCTACATGCAGACTCGCACCACCACCCTGCGACAAAGGGAGTTCTGAAAACTCTCGCCACTCGAGCAGTCCGAATCTGTGATGAGGCCAGCCTCCCTGCGGAACGGGAAACCCTTAAGAAGACCTTCGCGGCAAATGGCTATAAGGGGCCAACCATCCAGAGAGCCCTACGACTCACCCGCCACCCGACTGGTCCAAGAGAAACCAGCAACACAGAAACGGAACACAAGGCAACAGTGGCTCTGCCTTACATTCGAGGCATAACAGATAGGATTGACAAACTTTTGAGACGGTTCAGGGTGAGAACTGTTTTCAAGGCCCACCAAAAGCTCGGCCAATCTCTAGTGCGGGTGAAGGACCAACTCCCGCCACTCCAAACAGCAGGAGTATACGCTGTGCCTTGCAGCTGTGGACGCGACTACATCGGCGAGACTGGTAGAACGGTGGAGGAAAGGCTGCGCGAACATATCCGGCACTTCAAACATAAGAATGTTGAACGCTCCGCTGTCGCCCAGCATGCGTGGGAAAACGGGCATGACTTATTGTTTGAAGACACCAGGGTGCTCGCCAGAGAAGACCGATGGTGGCCCAGACGCCTCAAAGAAGCTATGGAGATCGCCAGACACCCCCGGAACAACAACGGCGACGCGGGATTGCGTCTCCACGATGAATGGCGGCCTTTGCTACGGGCCACCGTTCGGTCTCCTGCCGTACCGGACCGCTCCACGCCGTCCGATCCCGGACCGCACCTTGCGGACCAACCGCGAACCGGCCTGTACCGTCGAAGCACTTGTGGTCTTCTAGGTGGCGGCCTGCTCCCTTGCAGGAGCTCTTCCGCCGGAGTTTGGAATGTTTTAGGGGGTTTATTAGTAGTTCTGTGGCCGCCCTATGGTTGTCCCATGTCTGGGCGGCACACGTGGGTTCTTGCAGTCACTTTTGGTGCGTGTCCGTTGAAGTTGTTTGAGCAGCTCCAAAGAAGAAATGGAATGGCACTCGCCTCGCTTCACTCTTTGCCAACGGTAGTTCTTAGGGGTTTTTTTTTTTTTTTTTTTTTATATATAATTTAATTTATTTATTTATTTATAAAACAATAATACATAATTTAAATATTTACAATATTTACATGTGTGGTGTTAAGATAATAACAATAAAGAAAATAAATAAAGGAAGATGAATAATAATTAAACTGAGTCTAAATAGATAATTTTGAGCGAATGAATTTAGAATTTAAACAAAACAAAACAACACTGATGGAGTAAGTTTAACGAAATTAATTTTGACGAAGCGATTTAATGGTTCCAAAATAAA
>JAHLJT010009722.1:0-41533 GCA_031308135.1 Acheta domesticus
GGTGGGAGATCGTCGGACGCGCGTTCGGCGCCCCCCGCCGCGCAGACGCCACGCAAGCGTGGCTACATCAAAACGCGATTCCTTTGAGTAATCGATATCAAGTAATCGCCGCGACCGAGAACGCCCCGGTCGCATCAAATCAGCCGCCCGCCGCCGCCCCCGGCCCCTCCTCCACCGCCGCCGCCGCCCCGCAACCCGCCCGCGCGCCCGCTCCTCGCCCACGCCAAGCCGTGGGCGAAATATGCATCCAAATGCCTGTAGATACGGAAGCTCTGCTGAAACTACTCAGGCCAAAGATCACGATGAACCCACGCGGCACAGTGACACCCGCCTTCTTCACTTTAAAACCTGGGTGCATCAAAGACCACTCTGCAATCATTGCAGAGCTGGAGAAAATGCGCTCGTACAATAGACACGCCCAATACTTCTTCAGACGGGCAACATAAGAGAGGCGTCACAAACTCGTAATACGCGGCCTCCACGGCGGAATCGACGTGGAGGAACTTAAAGCTGAAATCGAGGGAAAGGCACAACTGTACATTTCATTTCTGAAATGAAACGCTCATATTTTGATCAAGGGGAACAAAAACTTTCATCTCGCTAGGTTTATACTTGGTCGAGATCAACCATTCCCAAATTAAGAATACGAAAGAAATCCAGGCTCTCCAAAATCTGGTAATCCGCTGGGAGGAGCACAAGGGGACGCAGCGCGCCCCGCATTGCAAGCGCTGCCAGATGTGGGGCCATTCGCAAAGCGGATGCCGCCGCAATGAAGTTTGCATGTTCTGCGGCGAGGGCCACTCCTTCGACGAGTGCCCGCGCGCCGGGGACCCCAAATGCGCAAACTGCGGCGAAGCGCACGTCGCCACTTTCGGCGGCTGCTCCGCCCTCATAGCCTACAAAGAGGCGCGCTCGCGCCAGCTGATGGGCTCCCGCGCGGCGCCCTAGTCAATTCTGGCGCCGCTCAGCCGCCCCCGCCTCGCGAACAGTTCCCCGGGCTGCCATTGGACCCACCGGCCCCCACTCTGACCCACACAGGCACCGCATTCGCGGACGCCGTCACCGGACGATCGATCGCCGCCCTCGCCGGGACGGCGCCTCTTTTGAACGCCGCGAACGCGCCGACTCCCTCCTCCTCGGGCCTCGGCGAGCTCTTCGAGCTTTTCGGCCTTTTGCAAGGCCAAGAAATCAAAAAATTAATTTCACTTATTAAATCTGCCATTGAAATTCTTAAAACCCTCGGAGACATCTTCGCAAAGCTTATCAAACTCGCACCCCTCATCCAACAGGCCTTCCCGTGAACAATTTAATCAAAATAGTTCATTGGAACGCGAACGGGGGCCTGAACAAGAAAAAAGACGAAAAACTTCAATTTATCTCTGACTATTCTCCTCATCTTCCTCTCATTCAAGAGAGCCATCTTCTTCCGGCCGATAAATTCTCTCTTCGCTTTCTTATCTATCGTACCGACCGCGCCGGCCCGCACCGCGGCGGTGGCACATTAATTGCTATCCGACGTACGATCCCCCACACGCTCCTGGTCCCCCCGCCTCTGGCTGTTATGAAATAACAAGGGAAACTAGGTAGGGCAGGTTCTCGGGTAAATTTTATTAGAAGATCAATTAATTTTGGAGAAATTCTATGCTTTATTGTTTAAGCGGCCGCCTAAAGGCAGCCTGGGGTGCTCCGAGGGAGCAAAATACAGGGACAATACTGAAAGAACGGTGCGCCCTGCGAGCGCACCAATTACAAAAATTGACACAAATTTCAATCGAAGTGGCCAAACAGGATTAGTACTTTCTTATTTACATGATTAAACAAATTTATGGTAGGCCAAATTGCCGCTATGGGCCTAAGGATACTCGCTAAGGAATACAGAAATTACTGCAGTATTGTACTGCTATCAATCAAATTGACATATGTGGCGCTTTCGCCTCCATATCTTTAAAGAATTTTTACAGAAACTACAACTGTGGCAGCCTAAGCCGCATTTACCAACACAATTTTTTTACATCGAACGGTACATACCTGAATACAGTATACTTTCTCTGATATCCAACATACAGAATTCTTTACACTGTAACAAGTTATACCCTACACCAACCCACCACCTAATTCACAATTCACCCAGCAGTTTATCAGCTAACATTCTTGGCACATGAACATGAACACGATCCCTCTGTGATGTAGACTTGTAAACAAAAAAATACGCGACGGCGCGTACCCCCGTCACTCGCCGCGGGCCTATCTGCGTCTGCTGCGAGCGTAACACCCGCTTTTATAGCATAGGTGACGTCACAGGCAGATAATTGATCGACCAGCGCGAGGCGGCGCGCAGTTTTTTGGCGCGTAACAGAGCGCACAGAGCCTACAGAAGGGCGGAGGCAAGGAATAAGAGCGAAAGTTTGTAAGTTCTCTGGGGGTCGTAACATAGTGGGGATCCGCTTGTATTTTAAACAGGCGATGTAGATGGCCGTCAACAATCGCGCGTGCGGGTCCGTGTACCGCCAGTGGGAGTACGCCAACCTGTCATCCCCTGGAGCGGTGTTGGTGCATTCGCTCAGCCTGCTGGCCACTTCGGCAGCCTCAAAGTTCCGAAGCTCCAGTGGCTCGCGTGTGACTAGCTCATATAGCTCGCTGATATTATCGTCTTCGACCGGGGGCGTTGCCGAGAAATGCGCCACTAGCTGCGCTGCCGATATTTCGCACCGCGGTCCTTCCGTGCTGGTAATGAGTCGGATCGCTTTTCGCGGGTTACGGCGATATGTTCTCGCAGCGTCGGCCTGCTCCCGGCTTCTGCGGTCTGTCTGGCTCTGCGGAGGAGGGAGTTTGCAGTGTTCTTGGACGTGTTTGGTTATCTTCGCGATTACTGCCTCCACGCGCTCCCACCCGCTGGCTGTGGGGCTCGGGCCTGCGGCGTTCATGAGCTCGCCCCTTAGCGCTTCGAGCTGCGGCGATAGGCGCCCAGCCATCTCGTGCGCCTCGATGTTCGGGAAGCGTTGCGGGGCGCTCGGCGTCGCCTGAGGGGCTTCTGCTTGTTGCTCATTGCCGGCAGTGCTTTCTTGTGTCGGAGCAGTGCTCGCTCGAATTGCTTGTCGGGCGCGGCGTTCACTTCTGGCGGTGCGGGGTCCGTTTGTATTTGTTGTTGCTGGTGGTCTCTCGTGCGTGTGTCCTTTTGTGCTGCGCCAGTTGGGTTTTCGTCACAAATTCTGCTTCGCATCCCCTTTGGTTGCAGCGCAGTAGCGGCCTATTACTATTGTTTTGGGGCGCTCTGACATTCCGGAGGGGCACGCATGTTCGCGAGTGCGCCTTCCAGTCCACTATCTCACTTCTGCAGCCCGCACAGATCTTTCGAATGCCCTGCATGTTCCTGTGTTTTCGCCTGATGTGTTGCTTGAGGTTCCCGGCGCGCATTGACCACGATCTTGCCGCCGTTGTGTACGGGCGGCCGCTGCAGCACGGGCACGCGAGGATCGCCGCACTGGGTTTGGGCACCAGGACGTGCTCGTTGTGTCGGACGGGTTGTAGTTCGGGCCCAAAGTGCGGGAGCTCGTTCGGCGTCCTATTTTCCTCTCGCTCGGTCTCGGGGCGCGGCGTGTGTGGGGGCGTCGCGGGCGCGGGGCGCGGCCGCGGGTGTCTCCTGGGGCGGGGGCTGCTCCGTGGCTGCGGGGGCGGAGGAGGCCGCCCGGGGCGGCGCGGAGAGCGAGCGCCGCGCGCGCGTGGGCGATGTCTCCTGGGGCGCCGCGGGCGGGGAGACCGCAGTGAAGGCCTCCGTCTCTTCTTCGCTGGGATCGTCGGTCTGGGTGCCGCAACTGACGGCTGTGGAGCGGGACGCCCTATCTGAGTCCGGGCTGCCGAAATCGGAGATTTCCTCCGGTAGGTCACCCGCTTCGGGTCCCAGCCAGCCCATCACCACTCGCGTAGCGAGCTGGCTGACTGATTGCACCGCAGCCACAATCGGGCTTCTGGCGGCTGGCACAGTTGATTCCGCGGAGCTCGGTTGTTCCGTATTTGCATCCATTCGGGGGCGGTGTGTCGGCGTCTGCACCATTGTGGGGGAGGGACTGTGTACACCCGCCGTCGGTGATGACGCGAGCATACGCGAACGCGCTCTGGTTGTGTGCACCATTGTTTATTCTTTGATGTTCCAGAGTGGACTAGTGCTCCCGCGGGGGAGGGTGGGAGCAATGCGACGCGGTGGCATGTGGCAGAAGTGGGCAATTTGGGCATTTTACATACATAATTACAAACACAGTTAGGATACTTTAAAATAGCCTGGTCAAATAATACAATGTTATAAGTGTAACGATTACAGCTAAATATGAGGTTAATAAAAAAGTAAGTTATTAGTTAATAAAAAAGTAAGTATATACATATACTGTCCCGGTTACAGTTGCGTCTGCAGGCCTCCTCTTCTATGGGACGTCGTGCCCATGGACGGGTGCCTCTTAATCCTCCGAGGAGATTTAGTCTCGCCGCGTGGACGAATCCAAAGTCTCTCCAGCGTAGGAACTCCCCACTGCGCACGAAGTACGCGGAGCGGGAGCCACGAGCGGAGAGAGCAGCAGCTGCGCGCCCCTGGTCTGGCTGCGCACTCCAGGCTTGGAAGTGTTCCTTCTGGTATCCCCCCGGAGTTTGCGGATTACCAGATGCCGTTGGTTGGGGAGCATCGTTTCTAGGTTTTCAGGGGTGTTTCCTACAATGATGGTGGGCTTAAGATCACCTTCATTATCTTCGAATGACCACCGGATATCCAGGTTTTTGGTTGCGATGCGGGCTCGGGACCATATTCCCCGGTTGCCGACGTGGTTAACTCGTGTGACGTTGTTAATGTAGTTGGCAACATCCTGCACGGTGGGTTCTTGTATGCCCATCCTGTCGAGTTACTCTCCTCAAATCCTCGGCCGCTTCTCGCCGCACTAGTGCGTCCCTTGTGAGTAATTTGAACGCGGTGTCAATGCTGGCCACATCCGTTTCTTTGCCGATTTCGGGGAGACAGACTCCGGCATCGTCTCTCGCTGCATATAGGTAATGCACCGACGACTTCTGGGCTAGGTTTAGTGATTCCCGCGCGAAGGCACGGATGTGCTGGTCAATCACTCTCGCTTCTTTCTCCTTATTAAGTCCAGTGACATAGGGAAAGGGAGGCGGGGGATGATAAATTGTTGGAGGGCATCCAGTTTTTGCCACGGGACCAACTTGGCGTTTCGGATGGTCTCCATCTCCTCCGTGATTTGTTGCACAAAGTTAATGTCCGGCAGGACATTGTGGCCTACTGGTTTTCCCAGGAAGCGGGTGGTGTCGGCCCCCAGCAGTCTTCTAAGTGGGGTTCCATTCACCTGGAACTTTCGCCCTATTGATGCGACGCTCACGACTAGTTGCAGCGTATCGCTCTTCTGGGCGTTTACGCTTAGCCCTATCCCGCAGCCGCCGTCGACCAGCATGTTGACCATGTGTTGCAACGTCTCAGGCTTTCTTGCCGCCAGCCAAATGTCATCGGCGTAGGCGCCTCCAGGGATTGGCGAGTCCGAGAGTGCAAGCGCACGGCGGAGGGTAGCGTGTATTGTAAGGTTAAATAACGCCGCACTTAGCGGGCAGCCTTGTTTCACACCCCTGTGATACGTAACCGGTCCCGTGAGGCCGTCCGACGCGATGTATTGCGTGTTGGCGCCGTCATACATGTCTGCGACGATTGCGCAGAAGGTATCCCCTGTGCCTGCGCATCTTGCTGCCTTCATTATGGCGCCATGGGAGATTGACCCAAAGGCATTCGTTAAATCCAGGAATGCAATGGAGACATCCTTATGCTCTTCTCTAGTATTCTTTATGAGTATTTTACCCTGTCGTCGCCCGGGGCTGTGTTGGAGCACTCTCTCCTAGTCTGGCAGCAACTTCGGCGGCCTCGAAGTGCCGCAGCTCTAGTGGCTCTCTCCATCTCCTCATACAACCCCTCAAGCTCTTCTTCACAGGGTGGGGATTGAGAGAAGTGCTGCTCCAGGGTTGCAGCTGGAATTTCACATCTCGGCCCTTCGGTTGGAGTAATCAGGCGGATTGCCTTGCGTGGGTTACGTCGGTAGGTGCGCGACGCATCCGCTTGTTGGCTGAGGCGGCGGTCTTGTTGTTGCTGGGGCGGAGGGGGGCGGTATTCCGTGGCCGGCGGGATCTTGCACGTTGCTTGTATTTCTGTTACGATGCGGTCTATCGTGTCTTCAATGCGGGCCCACCCGCTTTCTGTGGTGCTTGGGCCTGCCGCGTTGATCAGATCGCCGCGCATCGCTTCGAGTTGCTGCGAGAGTCGGCCCGCCAGCTCATGCTCCTCAAATTGAGGAAAGATGGCTTGGGCGGCCTCTTCTTCCTGTTGCTGGCCGTCCGCTTCTTGCTGTGATTACGCAGGGGCGACGCTGGCGCTGCTGGCGGCGCGCGTCTGTCGTTCCCTGCGTGCGGTGCGAGGGGGATTCACCGTCTGCGGCTGTCTCAACCAATCGCGCGCGTGTTTTTTAGCGTGCTGGGCTAGCTGGTGCTTGGTGGAGAATTCGGCTCCACAGCCGTCGTGCGTGCAGCGTATCAGCGGCCCTATAGCACCTCCCGGCGGCGGACGAACACTACGCAGCGGCACGCACGTCTGCGAGTTTCGCCTTTGCCAATTTCAGCCTGGCAGCCCGCGCACACCGTCTTGACCTGCGTGTGCGGGTGCTTGTTAGCCAGGTGTCGTCTGAGGTTGCCCAATCTTGATACCCAGGATGTGGCAGCCGTGGTGAAGTGCTGCTCCGCGCAGCACGGGCAGCGGAGGATCATGGCGCTCGGCTTGGGGACGAGCACATGATCTCCGTTCACAACGGGCTGAAGATCGGCGCCGAAGGGTGGGGGCTGGCTAGGCTCCCCATCTTCTCCGCTCGCGGGGCGCTGTGGGGGGTGGGCCCACGATGCGCGGCCTCTTGTGGAGGATGTTGTCCTAAGGAGCTTGCCCCCGCGCCTTCTTCATCCGAGGGGCGCGGGCTCCTTCTTGTTCGTCTGCCTTTTCGTCTCTTCCGCTCTGTGCCGGAGGGCCCTGCTTGCGTATCGCCCGGGAGAGGCGCCCGTTGCTTGTTGGGAATGCGGGGGCAGACGCTGACGTGGGACAGCGAGCCCACCGCTCCCTCACATCTGTGGCATATGATTGAAACTGTCGCCTTTTTGTCCCAGCCGTGTCGCGTTCTTAAATGAATTTTAAATGCCAGTTTCAGGTATCGTGGGCTTGTTTCTAAGAGTTTAACCTCACATAACGGGCATTTGACAGGGTTGGGGAACAGGAAGATGATCAGGAGAGCGTCTCCCTCCACCCCGGGCTGCGTTTTCGGCCACAAGTGCAGTGGCCTCTTTTTGCCGCTTGCGGCGCGGGGGCGGGCATTGGCGGAGAGCGCGTTGGCGGTGCGACCGACATTGGCGTCGGCAGAGAGTGCGTTGGCGGTGCGGGCCTCTCGGGGCGGCGCAGAGAGTGAGCGGCGCGTGCGGGCGGGCGACGCCGCTTGGGGCGCTGCAGGCGCTTCGTCAGAGGAGCACTCCGTCTGCGTTCCGCAGCTGACGCTGTCAGTCTGTGTTCCCCAGCTGATGGCGGTGGAGCATGACGCCCGGTCGGAGTCTGGGCTGCCGACGGTCGATGTCTCCTCCGGTATGTCGTCCGCATACTCGGGGCCGAGCCATCCCATCACAACTCGCGAGGCGAGCTGGCTGACCGATTCTACGGCGGCAACAATGGGGCTTCTGGCGGTCGGCGCGGTCGAGTCTTCTGGGCTCGATGTCTCAGCAATCGCCTCCGCGCGGGGGCGACGCGTTGGTGTGTGCATCTGCGTCGGCGAGGGGCCGTGTACGCCCGCCGTGGGCGAAGCAGAGAGCTGACGGCTTCTTGAACGGGTGGTGAGAACCATCGTCAAAAAATCTGTCAACTACTATCTTCAAGTAAAGGAAGAAACACTCACGGAAATCCACAAGAGAAACGCAAAAGAAAATCTAAAAGTATGATCCACCGGTCACTAATCAGCGCTAGTGTTCGAGAATCTAAAGTTTTCAAGAGTACTCGCTTGAGTAGGTCTACGAAGAAGTGCACCAGGCCTCATAATGCGCCTTTTGATATAGCGCTCGGTCTCCGCGATACCTGCGTCCTTTGGTGGGGGAGGACGACGTCGAGGTTCCTTTCGTCGTTGGTGCAAATCAGCGACGGGTTTATTAGGTCCCCGTCCTCCGCAATCGCCCAACGCACTTTGAGGTTCTTTGCCGCCACTCTTGCCCGCGTCCATACATTCTTGACCCCCATGTGTCGGACTTGTCGTTCGCTATTTCAGTAGGCCGCGATGTCTCTGCCCTGATGCCAGTCCTCTGGGTCGTGGTTAACTTGAGATCTTCCGTGGCTGCCCTCCTGACCGTCGGATCGTTCGTTGTTAGGAGCTTAAATGCCGAGTCCAGGCTGGCAACGTCCGTCTCTTTAGAGATTTCCGGCATACCGACCCCTGCCTTGTCACGTGGTGTGTAAAAATAGTGCACCGATAAATTCGCCGGTAAGTTTAGTGTTTCCCGGACGAATGCCTTTATGTGCTTGTCTATAGTGTTAGCCTGTTCTTTGCGGATAATGTCCAGAGACATGGCAAATGGCAGCTGCGGGACAATAAATTGCTGTATCGCATCTACTTTCTGCCAGGGGGCGAGTCTGGCTTGCCTCACTAGTTCCATTTCCTCTGTTACTCTAGTGACTAGTGAGTCATCCGGGAAGACCGTGTGACCAATGGGTCGTCCTAGGAAGCGAGTAGTATCTGCTCCTGTGAGGGCCCGTATTGCTGTGTCTTCGACGTGGAACCTATGTGCATTGGACGCTATTCCTTTAACTAATTGTAAGGTGTCGCTTTTGGCGGCGTTGACCATTAATCCAATGCCCTCCCCTGTGTGCACGAGCTAATCGATCATTTGTTGCAGCTTGTCTGGCTTGGCGGCTAGCCAAATATCATCGGCGTATGCCCCTCCGGGGATGGGGAAGTCCGAAAGCGCGAGCGCTCTTCTAAGGGGGTGTCGATCGCCACATTGAAGATTGAGGCGCTGATGGGGCATCCTTGCTTTACTTCCCTGTGATATTGGATGGGCTCCGTAAGTCCATTATTTGTGATAATTCTGGTGCTCGCTCCGTCGTACATGTCTTTGATAGTTTCTACGAAGGCCTCTCCAGCTCCGGCGCATTCCAGTGCTTTGAATATAGCTTGGTGGTTCACTGAGCCAAACGCATTCGTTAGGTCTAAGAATGCGATGGATAGGTCGCGATGCCCGTCTTTGGCGTCTTTTAGCACCTTGGCCGTCAGGAAGTTGTGCTCCCTGACGCCGTCGGTGGGTCTGAAGCCCTTTTGGTGTGGGCTCAGTACGCCGTGCTCCTCGATCCATCTAGACATTCTCTTCGCGAGCAGGGACGAGTGCAGCTTCGCAATTGTGTTCGTCAGTGCAATGGGCCGCCCTTTCGGGGCGGTGCACAGAGCGAGCGGCGCGTGCGGGCGGGCGACGGGGCGCCGCGGGCGCTTCGTCGGAGAACTCCGTGTGCGTGCCGCAGCTGATGGCGGTGGAGCGCGACGCCCGCTCGGAGTCCGGGCTGCCGACGACCGATGTCTCTTCCGGAATGTCGCCTTCGTACCCAGGGCCGAGCCAGCCCATCACAACTCGCGTGGCAAGCTGGCTGACCGATTCCACCGCAGCCACAATCGGGCTTCTGGCGGCTGGTGCAGTCGATTCTGCGGAGCTCGGCTGCTCCGTATTTGCATCAATTCGGGGGCGTGCGTCGGCGTCTGCTCTATTGTGGGCGGGGGACTACGTTCACCCGCCGTCGGTGATGACGCGAGCATACGTGACCTAGCTCTTGTGTGCACCATTGTATATCTTGAGTTGTTCCTGAGTGGACTAGTGCTCCCGCGGGGGAGGGTGGGAGCAGTGCGACGCGGTGGCATGTGGCAGAAGTGAGCAATTTGGGCATTTTACATACATAAAAAGGATACTCTTAAAAGGCATGGTCAAGATAGTACAATGATATAAGTGTAATGAGAATAGTTAAAAATGATGTTAAATAACCGTTGATCTATATAATGTATCTATGTATATCTATATAATGCAGTTCTATATAATGTTATATAATAATTGGGACAGATGGTATCCAACAATAGACACTCGTGTCGTCTAGCGCCGCTAGTATTGCTTAGAGACGCACCAAACAATTTTTTTTAAAAAATTAAGTGAATTTCACGTTTCACATTCCTTGCGAATATCACGCATTCAGACCGGTCGTACTTTGCTGAACCCTTGAAACACGCCGCTTTGCATATCGCGCAGACGACGCGCGGCACCTCCGAACGTTTGAATTGCGCCCCGAAATACCTCCTTCTGTTATGAGATAACAAGGGAAACTAGGTAGGGCAGGTTCTCGGGTTGTTTTTATTAGAAGATCAATGAAATCTAGAAAAAATACTATGCTTTATTTTCTTAGTGGCCGCCTAAAAGGCAGCCAGGAGCTCCAGAGGAGCAATTACAGGATCAATACTGAAAGAATGACGCGCTCATCGAGCGCATCAATTGCAAAAATTGACACAAATTTCTATCCAATTAGGCCAAACATAATTTTATTTACGTAATTAAATGAATATGGGAGGCCAAACTGCCGTAATGGGCCTAAGGACACTCGCTAAGGAACACAGAAACTACTGCAGTATTGTACTGCTTTAAACCAACTTGTCATGTGGGGCGCTTTCGCCTCCACATCTTTAAAGAATTATTAAAGAAATTACAGCTGAGGCAGCCGAAGCCGCATATTCCATCACAAATTTTTACATCGAATGGTACATACCTGAATACAGTATACTTTTTCAGATTTCACAACTTACAGGAAAAATCTTTACACTGCAACAAGATGTACCCTCCACCTAACCCTCCACCAAACCCTGTATTAGTTTCTTCGGCACAAGACTATTGAACATGATCCCTCTGTGATGTAGACAGTTTCTTAACTAAAAATACACGACGGCGCGTTCTCCCATCGACACGTCGCGGACCTCTCTGCGCCCGCTGCTTTTTTTTTCATTTTCCCCCCACCAGTTACCCTGGCGGGGCGGGAATTTATTCATTCAAGGGTGTACATTTTTCTCCAGCTGTAAAGCTTATGGAGCTTGGGGCTGGCTTTATCTTAAACAGACTAACTAAACTACTTAATACTAAACTTAAATCTATTAACATGGTTAGCCTCTTTGGGCCTAACCTAGATTTATACAGGTGATAAACTTTGGTTGTTTGATATTAAGTTCTTTATAAAGTTCTTTGTCTTCTTTTTATTTTCTTTTGTCACTCACACACTCATTCATTCTTATGATTATATTTACAACACATTCGCTCACTCATTCACTCTCATTCATACTCACTGCACAGCACTTTGTACACTATTTACACAACACTGATGCTCGCCACGGCGCCGACTTCACTCAAGCGTCCGTGGCGCCGCGACGTCTTCGGCCCCGGGCGGCCCAGGCCCGGCGTGGCGCGCGTCCGCGCCGCCCGCGCGATTGCCGGCGTCGATGAGCGGCGACCGCCTCCCACGCACTGCCTGCTCCCCCGCGTCGCACAGCTCAGCGAGCTTGTGCGGGGGAAGTGCGCGGAAGGTGAAGGCGACGTGCTGCGGGCCCTTTCTTCGGTGGAAGGCCCTGTGCACGCCGCTGTTCGCCGCTATGCCGGTCTCGCGCAGGATGCGCGGAGCGGTCGGCCGTAGCGCCCTCGCGAGCGCCGTTTCGGCCCGCCGCTGCAGCTCCTCCGGGAACTGGCGGCGCACGCCCAAGGTCTCAAAGACGTCGGCGTTTTTTGGGAAGCGGTCAGGGCGGAGGTTGGAAATGTGAGGGCGCGCCGCGAGGCGCGCCGCTCGGTTCTCTGCGACCCGGACGGGGCGCAGAGTGGAGGCCGGGGCTGCCGCAAACACTTCGCACGCGTACGCCCACAAGGGGCGCACGCACGCGGTGAAGAGGCGGCGCTTTAATTTGATGTTTAGTTCAGGAGAGCGGAGAATAGGTTTTAAGAGAAGGGTCCTGGTTTTCATCTTGGCTGCAAGATATCGCGCGTGCGCGTGCCAGCGAAGACCGCTGTCAAGCAGCACGCCCAAGTATCTCGCCTCGCTCTGCCAGGGGAGACGCGCGCCCGCCAAGCTCACAGTTTCATCGGGGTTTGCCCTCTTACGTGTGAAGTTGACAGCTACACATTTCTCTAGGTTCAGAGCGAGTCGCTTCCGACTCAACCAGGCAGGAAAAGTGGCGAGACAGTCGCTTAAGTATTTTACTGACTGCCTTCCGTTCGCCGATTTCGCGTAATACGCGAAATCATCCGCGAACATCAGGAGCCCGCAGCGCTGAATACCAGTTTTTGTTTCAGCAGCTAGCGGCGCGTCATTTACGTATAGGCCGAATAGGGTAGGAAAGAGAACACTCCCCTGAGGCACACCCGCTTCGGCGCGTCTGATGGATGAATATACGATGTTAACGCGCACTCTGAACTGCCTGTCCGAGAGAAAACTCGCGATCAATCTGACGTAGCAATCGCTAATCTCCGACTCCGCGAGACACGAGAGCAAGCCCTCGTGCCACACGGAATCAAAGGCCGAACGCATGTCGAGAAAGATTGCGGGCATAGAATGCCGTCTCTCAAGGGCGAGGACGATCTCCGTGCAAAGCCGCGTGAGCTGCTGCGCGGAGCTGTGACCAGCTCGGAAACCAAATTGTTCATCTCTGAGAAGCCGGAGGCGGCGTATTTCCTGTTGCAGACGCGACAGGATCAGCCTCTCGAACAACTTCCCTAGGATTGAGAGGAGACTAATAGGTCTATAACTGCTTGGAAGTAGTTTATTCTTGCCAGGTTTCGGAATAAGCGCGATGGTCGCAAGCCTCCACGCCTTCGGGAAATAACCGTTCGCCAAGCACGCATTCAGGAGCTCGAGTAGGAACTCGACTCCGAAGCCCTGCAAAGCTCGCAGCTGCGACGCCGTGACTCCGTCCGGGCCACTAGCCTTTCGGCTATTAACTCGACGGAGCTCTGCAATCAGCTCACCCTCCGTCACTCGGCGAGCCGAGGAGCGGGGGGACGGCCGGCCAATGGCGCCGCAACCGGCCGCGCGCTCCATTGGCCCGTCACCTGAGGCGGTGGCGTCCAATGGCAGCGCAGCGGCGCCTGATTCAAATGTGCGGAACTGCAGCGCGAGCGAGTTCGCGAAGATCTCGCTTTTTGCCGCGTCGTCCCACGCATAAGTCGGCCGAGGTGGTGGAACACCGGGCGCCCCTGTCCCGGCGTTGCTTTGAATCGGGCAATTTACTCCCGGTCTGCGGCCTAGCGCTCTAGAGAGTTCCCAAATGTGCCTCTCGTGAAGGTTGCATTTTGAAATAGTATTTGACCATTGAGCAGTTCTCTCATCCCGTAGAGATGAACGGAATTCTCGACTGAGATTGCGCGCCCGCTCTCCGTCAACGGGGTCGCCGAAACGGCGATGAACTTTGACAGTTCGACGCAATTCTCGTAAGATCCTTCTCTGCTCAATTGTGAGCTCAGGGCGAGAATTCACTTCGCGTGTGACAGTGGAGTTCTGCTTGAAATCCGATTTCAGCGTTGCAGTGAAGTGAGTCACCGCTTCGTCGATTTCGGCCTCCGTATTTAATCGTTTTGGCTCAAGCTGAGAATTCAGCTGTGTTGCGAAACCTGCCCAGTTCGTGTCACACGTAGTTCGAAAACTATCTTGTCGAGCTGGTACAAGGGACGTCACTACACACGTTACCGGATTATGATCGGAATCCAGTGCGGCAATTGAGCGGGGAACCACACACTCAACGCCCTTCACGATCATAAAATCGATAACACCCGGGTTCCTATTACGTACTTCCGGGAAATGCGTAGGGCTATTCGGAGCGCAGATCTCTACGCCCCGCCTTGTCGCTACAAGATTGGCAATTTTACTACCGTTTCTGTTAGCTCCGAGGCCGCCCCATGAACTATGTCTGGCGTTGTAATCACCCAATAGGATTACTTTGGAATTTAAAGCGAGAAGCGCCTCAATTCCAGCCGGATCTAAGGTTTGGTCAGGGCAGTAGACGGACACGACAAGAAGTCGGCCGCTTCCTACCCAGACGTACGCCCCGACCGCCTCTAGAGACGCCAGAGCAATAGCAGGGATTTCGGCTTCGAGTTGCGGCAGTTCGCGGCGAATCGCTAGAGCGACGCCGCCACCTGGCCTGCCAGCGCGATCTCGGCGATAAACAGCGAACCCCCGGAGTTTGAATTCGCGTTCATCGCTAAGCCACGTTTCTTGTAAAGCCAAGATATCAAGCTGAAATTCAGCTGAGAAATGTTCTAAAAGCTGGGCTTTGAAAATCGCACTTCGCGCGTTCCAAGTGCAGGCGCGGAGAGGTGCTGTTCGCATAGCTGCGTGAGAATTTCTAGGCATTGTCGGGCAAAAGTGAAAGAATGCGTTCCATCATGCTCAAGAACTGGATCTTGAGTGATGAAGGCTGTGCAGCTGCGGGTGCAGCGGGCCCCGCTCCGGCCGCCCCTGAGGGCGGTGCGCTGGCACTGGCGATCGGCGCTCCACCGAGGCTTCGCGCTAAATCACTCCAGGCCGACCCGCCGCTAGCTGCGTTACGAGGCGCCTGTTGCAGGCGGGAGGGTCCCTCGTTTCTTTCGCGCGCGTCTGAAGGACGCGTTGGCAGTTTGCAAAAACTGCATCCTGTGTAGGATGCAGCATGATGCTGCTTGCAATTGCAGCAAGTGGGTTTTAGCTGGAAATTGCCCCGTTTGGGGCAATGAGCTGTGCCGCGGTGTTCGTCCCCTGCAGGGTGACCCTCGCCCGTGCAGAGGCGGCAGCGCACAGTGTACTCGCAGTTGCGAGCAATGTGGCCCCACCGGCAGCATCTCAAGCAAAATCGCGGTGACAGTGAAAGATTCCAGCTGCTTGATAAAGTAGATCTTTCGCGACGCGGGGGTGTCACTGAGGGTGACAGTGAAAGTGCCTGTAGGCACCTCCACACGCCGCGTTTCGGTGCCTGTTGCACCTTGGGCCACACCGGAATCGTGGTTTCTGGCAGCCACGATTTCTTTTAGCAGTGAAATCTGTTTCACTGCTTTGGGAACGACGCCGAGCTTTTTGAGCTCGGAATCGACGTTCTCCGCGGTGTAGCCCTGCGGAAGGCCTCTGATAAACACTCTTAGGTGTTTTTCAGCGTTCTCAGCGGGCGGCGGGTGCGAGAAGTTGAAAATTTTCTCGCTGCGAGCGTATCGCTCCGCCTCCGCGTATGCTGCACGGTCGAAAGTGTGCACTTCGTACACAATCTTCCCGTGCTTGCCGGTGACCTTCGATATGGTCGCCTTGTACCCTGTTAAGGGTACAAGAGCCCGGCCGTGCTGAAGCACTTGGGTGCCGCTGATGTTCAGCCTTATTGAATAAGGCCATTTTGGTGGTCGTGAAGCGGCCGGGGGGCGTGAAGCGCCCTCCCGAGGCTCTTCCGCGGGCGGGCCCTGCGCGGAGGCGCCCGCCCCGGTATTCGCCGCTGCGGGCCGACTGCGCTGGCGCGCGGAGACGACTTGCCAGCCGTCTGACTGCTCGCCGCTAGAAGAGGGGGATGGGACGGGGGATTGCCGACGACCAGAATCCGTGGGCGCACTCACCGTCTCCGTAGAGCTTGGCGGCGGGGCTGGCGCAGCTGCGTGGGCGTCGGGGGACCCGGGTGGGCCGTCCGTCGCCTGGGCTGCGCGCCGGCGCCGCCTCCTTCTAGTTTTCTTCGTCCTTCCTGGGCGGCGCTAAATTGGCGAAGTAAACGTCAATCTAGCTGACTAATGGAACAATATAAAATATTTAACGTTAATAAATTGAATGTTGTACATGTAAAACATTTTATCTTAGGAATACAAATGTACAAAATGTACACATTAGTTGTTTTTACTTTCTAATACTTATCTCTACATGTATTCTCATACCTGTCTTTACGTTTCGTGGGAAGTAATGTTATCATGACTGTCAGTTTCTCTTAATATATTATCCGCGATATATTCAGTACCTTCCATTTGCAAATATTTCTTGCAAACAAACATTGCAAGGCCTACTAAAATACCTTTTTCAGAATCATTACGTCTTCAAACGTACACCTCGAATGGTAAAGATATGCTTGAATTTCTCAAAATTTAAATCATTCTTAAATGGAAATCGCTCCTATTGTCGCTCGTTTTCTTCAACTTGCCACTCATGCAGTTACACTGCTCTTTATACACTCGTTTCGTTAATAACTATAAAAACTTTAAATGATAATTTTGTCGGTGTTCCTACTTTGGGAACATCACATCATTACTGAAAGGTGCACGGCGATGTGCTTCGATTTTTGTACGCCATGAATGTCACTAATTTGATCCAGACTTAATATTATAATTTCCTTTTCTTTTTTATGATAAATTAAAGAAACCTTATCTACAATGTGTATCATTAAAGATAAAACTGTAACAAGTACTTGTTTCATTGGGAAAATTTGTATCATTAAATATTTGTAAAACATTCCGCTAATTCTATACATGCACTAAAGGAAAGTTAAATATTATTTCATGATTAAAAGCAATTTAAAAGAAATGTTATTGTTAAGGTAAGTTGATAAAATAGTAAGGTAATTTAGACATAGTTTTAGTTATTAAAAAGACGCATTAAGGTGGCTTTGTTAAATAATAATCTTAGAGGGAATAACTTGTAAGTGGTAAAATACAAGGAAATGTAAGGAAAGGGGACGATAAGCTCTCAACTGGCAACAATAATTTAGATGGAGTGTATAGGGCCACGAGCAGCAATCAACGTTGTGTACAATTATTTGAAGTGAGATTGTATCGTGATCGCTCAAGTAATTGATCCCTCGTCAATTTATTTGTTCATGCCGAGTATACAAAGGGACCAGAATGCTGCAATGGTCCACTGTCTTCTCTCTGGTGCTCATCCCCTACATTCCTGTTTCCACCTGATTGCCAAATATATAGTGTAACTTTAAAGCAGTGATACTCGCGGATGCCTGAACCAAGAAGATATATAACGATTTTGTAAATATTTAACTGTAAAGTTTTCGAAGTGGAAATTAAATGTACACTTATTTTGGATTGAGAGTATTTTTGGAGTTATATCTAGATACCTTCTCTTCCCTGAGACACCTACGTTGCCGTAGGGGCCCCATTTGCACGACTCACGTAAATGAACATTTTCTGAAGTGTCCCACCTTCGTCTCTCTCGCGGGTATTCGTTGCCGATTCGGTGCGACAGTGAGAGAGAGGAAGATGGGAAAAGGCACGTGGAGTCCACATAGAGGGGGCAACACGACAGTGGCGCCCATTGTTCAGTCCGGCGAGTTGTTTAAGGCTGTCTCAGGCGAAGTGGAGGCAACATTTGTCAAATCCAAAATGTAAGCACGGCTCCTGGCTAGATAGGGCGAAGCGGTGAGGGAAGGGCTTGTGATACTGAGCAGGTAGATAGAACTGTTTAAAGAAAAAGTTCCATTTATTATAGACAAACATGTGAACATTTAATACATCAAATAAAGTTGAAGTTCGTACGTGTCAGAGAACTGTTCGTCTCCATCTTCAGGTACAAATTTCTTTGGCTGTATCATTCTTTAGAATAATAAATGGAACTTTTATTTATGTAATTATGAAAGTCAATCAGTAAAAACTTAAAGATCCAACTGTTCCTGCGCGCGAGGCTGGCAAACGCTTCCCTCGTCAAGAATGCGTCGAGGCGACTCAAAGCAGCGCAAGCGGTCTCCTGTGGGAGGTGCGAGGCGGAGGGCACGAGGGACTGCGCAGCGGCGCTCGGAGGAAGAGGGGCAGAGGCGGCATCTGGACCAGCAGGAAGCCCGTTCCGAGTGCACTCTGCAGTGTGTCCCAACAGAGCAGAACATTTGGAGCTAGCAAACACTTCTCAAGACGGGGTTCGCTAGAAATAACCCGCGCACAAGAGACTGAAATACGCCAGATCCGTGCGGAGGTGAAGCTTAATGCTCCAGAGGTCGTCAGCAGTTAAAGTGACCCTGGATAAGAAGATTTCGGGACACGTGACCGCCCTGAAATTTCGGATAACCGGATCGCCTGCCGAGAACCCGTGCGGGGAATTTCCTGTGACGCCGCGTGGCCAAGGGCGAACATCTGAAGGCGTTGGAGGCGAAACGACTCCTAGCCGTTAGCAGTTGCGCTCAGCGGGCGGATGCAGTAGCGCTGCCCCGGCGTCGGCATTTTGGAACGTCCCCAACTGCCTGCGCTGCGGCGGTGGAACAACCTCTTTCGTTTTTCAATGCGTTGGAAAATCCGTTCACGACTAAGCAAGTTCCAGATCCAGTAAAGATTCAGCTAGTGCCCCAGACCCTGCAAGGACGGGCTAAAGCGTGGTATAAGGCGGTGATCTACACTCCTGACCCAGAATGGCGGGCGACGTTCTTAGAAAGCTTCTGGGACACGGAGCATCAGCTGAAGTTTGACCCGCAGGTTTAGCAAGAAAAATATGCTCAATCCATAATTATGCGATACATTATGTCGCTCTTCTGAATTCCTGCAATGACGACATGCCCCAAACGGAAGTCATTCCGATTTTTTCACGACAGCTGCTGTACTTCCAACAGAATCTACTGAGCACGTGTTTTCCCATCTTAGATGAATAGGCTGAATCGCTTAGGCAAGAGAAAGATCGTGATCGGCTTGCCTCTTCATTTGGGGATAACCCTGAGGTCCCAGATCGCGAAGGAAGGAAGTCGTAGCTCGCATCATGAGAACAGCAAAAGGCACCATGGAAACGACAAAGTAGCGTGGAGATATTGAAAGGCACTGGAGAAGGAACTTGGAGAGCGGAAGATGAACCAATTCGTCAAATTCATCGAGTGACGAAGGGATTTGCGACAGGGGGAATGGGCGATGAATGAAATTCAGGCAGACCGTTCAACAGAAGGAAAGATGACAGCTGATTGTAAGATGATACGGTCTTGGCCACAATGCGGACTTCAGAGAAAGAAGTATCCTCGTCATAGACTTATTTGCGAGGACATTGAGAGAGTACCAGAATTTTGGACGATGAAAACGAGAACGGTGCAACGGAGGAACGCCAAAGTTCGTTTTTGCTAACCGTGTGGCTAGAAGTTCCAGAGAGGGGAGAGACTTTTGGAGTTACTCTCTGCTTTAGGTAAAAGGACTGATGGCGATATCTTCGGAATGAATATTCGTGCAAGGTACGTGGCGGAACTGGACTTCGGAAACAAAGGGGAGATTTTTATGAACGAAAATATTGGTCCGTAATTTTGAAGATGCCCCACAGGAGATGAACATGCAGGAGAAGCGGTTTGAGACAGCAGTGGCAGAAACAACCCCAAAAGTAGTGGCACGGACTTGTAGTAATGCACATCGGAAGAGTTCTGCGCAGAAATTCGATGTTGAGAATAGCAAAAAGTCATTTTGGGCGATAATCTACTGCAAACGATGTTCACCAGGAATAATTGAATTGGAAGTGCGTGAGCAGCTCATCACCCGGACCCCGGTCGTCCTTCCCTGTGCCATTCCGCAGCAGAGTGTGACGCCGTAGGGGGCGCTTTCCAAAAGTGGAAACGTGAGAAGTCGCAAGAACGCACGAGTGCCAACTACTACAGGAGGAAAAACACTAGAAAAATTGTGCAAAGCGGCGGAATGCAGAAAAACCTGAGGGACCGTCACTCAGCCCGCGTTTAGTTGGAGGTCTAGTATTAGAAAACCGTTGTTTCAAACGTTGACACGAATCAGTATCACAATTTCTTTCCTTTCTGCCAAATGTTTTATACATTCTGAGAAAAACTCTTATTTTAGGCTATATCAAAAGGAACGTAATTGCGTGATTGTAATGAGCAATTGAAATGCCTTGGCTTTAATGATGAACCAAAGCACCACGACTAAACAGTGATATCGAAATAGTTTTCTCGGAATGTATAAAATGACACTTACACCATTCTGGTTTTCACCCATTCAAAGATAGAAAGTTTTCCTCATCCAAATGCATGTTTACTGACGAATGGGGAAGGCATTGCGATAGGAAAGTATCTTATGTGGAATATTGTTCCTTATAGATTATGATTTAATTGTAAACATTATAATTGTTTTTCATTATGTGTTAAATTTTTTCTTTGTTGATTTTTCTCTTGATATCAGTGATGGGAATTAGCTGCAAAAACATTGCAGTGTCGAAAAAATATTTCGATAAGTGTGCAAACATTCAAAAGGTGACTCGTCCATTTAACGAAAATTGTGTTGTTTTTACCTAGAATTTTATTTTCACAAATAAAAGCAAGTGATATCTCAGACATTAAGTACTCTTAGTACTTATTCGTTGAGTGTAAGACGGTGTTGAAAACTAAAACTAGTGCTATATTTTTCAATTTTAGTGAAAAAGTGTGAAATGAACGTGTCTCGTTTTGAATGTTTGCTCAACTGTGGCAGCCATGTCATGAATTGTGTAAAAAGCGAACCAGGCGTGTGAAATGAACTCCAAAGAAAAGGAACTGCTACGCTTTGTAACTCTACCTACAGAAACCATGTCATGGACTGTTTTCTTGTGTTTTGTGTTAAGTTGTTTTTTGTTTTTTCATTTCTCAAAGAATATGTTTCATATGCCTTAATTTATAAAAGTTTGTTTGTATGTTTAGATGTATTGGAATTGAATATATATTGAATATATAATATAAAATGAGCTCTGGAATTGAATATATAATATAAAATGAGCTCTCGGGTGGCAGATAATTTCGAAAAAACAGAATATTGTTGCAAACACAAAGCATGACAAATTTATTAGTTGATTTGAGAATGAAAAGCAATGTTAACAATTTGATCCTTTTGATTTCAAATCTGGGTTTTGGGTGTTGTGAAATGGCACGAGCTTCGTCACTCAGTAAATATTTACATTCTTATTACTTCCTATGACCACGCCTGTTTATCATTGAAGACATATACTGCTTTGTGATGCGGATAACTTTTTAAACGCTGTCTGTCGGCTTGATATTCCATGACTAGCGCTAGGCATTGTGCGGGCCCCGACCAAAACAACGGATTTGGAGACTAGTAAATGAACAAACGAATAAATGAAACACTTTCAAGAGATGAATTTTTCGGCCTTGGGAAATATCCCCGTACCATTTCACAGGCCCCACATTATTACATAAAGGTGCAAATAGATGTATTTGGGTGTTTGTACGACATGGATGTCCCTAAATTGAATCAGACTTCGAAATTATCATTTTATTTTCCTATTTATTCAAACTAAAGAAACTATTTACATAAAAATGTAAAATATTTATGACAGTAAGTAATAGTTCCATTTGGAAAATTTGTATCATTAAATATGTGTAGATCATTTCCCTGCTTTTATACTAAAGGTAACTTAAATATTATTTCGTAATAAAAATCCATTTTAAAGAAACGTTATTATCAAGACAATATGATATGATAAAATGATAAAGTAGATATTGGTTTTCGTCATTAAAAAGACGCAATAAGGAAGCTTTGTTTACAAAAAACATTGAAGAAATAATTTGTAAGTGGAGTCATTCCATATTAAATCAACACAGTTTTAATTAAAATTTTACATCACCATTTTAGATTCAGATGAAGTTTCACATATAGGTAGTATGAATGAAGAATAAGAAAACTACAAATTTTGAGTAAAATATTTCCACCCGTTTGTGAAATACAGCCATGTTAAATTGTACAAAATTGGGTTTCCGAAAATTTTTAAATTGATGTAGAACCTCTCCAAATTAAGATAGAGAGCTAGAACAGGTGTCATTTTGCAGCTTTCTTGGTCATTTTATGATGTACAACTCAATAGGGGTTGGGTTAAAAACGTTTTTCAAATTTAAATTTAAATTTTTGATTTTGAGTTTTTTCAAAATGCTCATTTTCAAAAAAATTGAAAAAATTCTAAAATAATCCGTATATGTTTCCAAACAGATGGTGCAAGTTTAACATGGGACTGCAATGGGTTCATATGGTAATCGTTACTTAAAATGCACAATAGTTACTTACTCTTAGATTTTACTGTTTTAAAATTCATTTTATTTCAAATTATACGACCTAATATATACAAATTATTAATTTAGTGTTTTTTGCTGGCGAGTGTGTTGTGTTTTATTGTTATTGTGAGCGCTAGAATGAAAGATTGTAAACTGACTTTGGAAATAAATGTAAGAAACATTTTTGTTTATTTGGATTGTGAAAATTAGTAAACGAAGGTACTCCAGGATGCGTGAACCAAGATGATTTGTAATGGTTTTGTTTTCACTTAGTTTGTTAACTTAAAACTTTTCAAAGGGAAAATAAATGTACACTTACTTTGAATTCTGAGTATTTTTGCCATTATCTACCTTCTCTTCCCTGAGCCTCCTACGTTACCGTATGTGCGTGATTCGCACGACTGGCGGGAATTACATTTTTCTGAAGAGGGAGGGAGAATAAGCACACAGAGACCACGTAGAAAGTTTTGGAACCCTTCAGTTCATTAATAACTTTATTTTAATTGCTTTGCTCGAATTAATCTTTTCTAATTAACAAATCAATTAAAATAAAATAGGCAAACTTCAAAATCAAATACTTTTTACAAAATTTCATTTTTTAGAAGTTTCCTTGATTGTTTTGCTATTATGGCCTTTTAAACTAAAGTTCTAAAGTTTACCACTTAAAATTAAATATTTAGTTAAATTAAACCAACACACCTTCAGAAAAACAGACTAAAATAATAATTAGAGGTACGGCCATGATAATCGGGCATTTTTCGTAAACATGTTTACACTACATCGCCAAATTATTCAGCCATTTTTATCACTGATTATTTCCTACTAACAAGTGTCATTGGAACGCAGTACTTTAAGAGTGGACTTGTAATAGAAGAAAAATCTTTAAGAATTTTACTTTGAAGATAATTAGAGAAATTGGGGATTATCAAACATAACTGATATCCACAAGATAATTATATTCGCTTCGTCAGTAATACCAAATATGATTGCGGACTTAATTATTCATAGAGTTAATTTTGGAACACTTAATGGAAGCATTCTATAACTAGCATAAGATTTTGACTTTTACCTCCAAAAATTACCCTGCTATTAACTAGAAGAATGGTTGAAAATAGAGCAGCTATCAGAGGAAAAGAATATCTTATCCTTCTTTAACAACAGGAAACGAACATTCTGGTGCATCAGTTTACTTAGCTTTTTTCACTGCATTTGGCAGGTATTTTGTCAATTTAAGGAGTGAAGTCATAACGCTCATCTTCATTATATGCAAAATAATCTCTAGATCAATATCATCAGTATAATATAATTTCACTTCGAATCAGGAAAGATACTTTTAATTTCATGGATTCTACCAAATCAAGACATTGTTGGAAATGAGATTGCAGACCTCAAAGCGAAAGGAGCAACTAGGAGTGCACTTCACTGTGATCTAGCTGAGACAATTTCATGCTTTCTAGGTACTTCGAAGCTTGTAAATGGTAAACAGACTGTTTTAAGTTACACTCAAGAACCAATTGTTATCTCGACGATGAGATTAGGCCTCACACAAAACACCTCATTCAGAATACCCCATAACCCCTATCTGTATTTTGTGAACAGGTTTCTGTGTTTACCTACTTTTGTATGATTGTATAAATAGTTGAGAACAGGTAAGTTTATCTAGGGGAGGAAGATTTCAAGAAAGTCCTACACTGTCTGAAATTTCTGCATTAATTTTAATGTAAAAGTACATTAAAGTAATTATCGTGTACGTAAATTAAATTTAATGTACACGTGCAGTAACTTTAAAGTACGTGTGCATTAAATGTAATGTTCGTGTACAATTAAATTTAATGTATGCATGTAAATTAAATTTCCTGTACGTGCGCATTAAATTTATTTTACGTGTATGACAATTACTGTACTGTACTGTAGGCACATTGGCATCAAAATGATTCAAATTTTGCGCCGTGGCCGGAGATTGGTTTTTAATAACAATCTTTGGCCTTTATTACCAGCTCAGAATTTGCATTTTAAACGTACCGCGTCGGTATTCCTTCCAAATCCGCGAGCTATCTGGGAAGAGATCGGATATATAAATTTCTTTGTCTTTCTTGCCTTTCGACGTCTTTGCATTGGACCTGGCGGGCCTACTTGTTAGTTCATTTCCCTTCACCAGGTGGCCGCTCCTACTGGGCTCCGACGCAAAGCACTCTGGTACATAGAAGATTATTTAGTCACACTATAAGGTTTATGTCACGTAAGATATGACCCGAAACACAAAAAAATACCAAGCTCCCGGAAATCACCCGCCATACTTACTACACTGGCTTAGGTACTTTTGATTAGAATATAAGTTGGAGGAAGTGGGTGCCAACCCTAACTTAAATACCCCACGTAATGGAAGCATTGCAGTCAGGGACTTCTCCTTGGCTGGTGACTGGCATGCGTGCGTACAATTTAAGTTTCTGCCAACTCCTCCTCTAGCAGAAAATAAAATTGCATCGAGAGCCTATGCGAGTGAGCTCGACCCCGTATTTCTTATTTAAAAGCTATTACATTGCGTTTCCAATGCGCGATTTGTTTCCGAGGGGAACTTATATTGTATATTTTGCGTGGCATTATCATACGAGATTGTAATACGAGAAACAACTCTCCAGTTACGCAGAAAATGTTATTAACGAGTTGATAAAATTTTTCTGAAAGGAAAAAAATTCTGGAAAAGAAAACTTCCTGACAGCAGCGTCTTAGCGAAAGTAGCGAAAATTGAGAGAGGTATTACTCGTTCACTTTACATTTGCAGACGGCAGAATTAGGAACTAATATTGTTTTCAAAGTGAAGGCCCGAACACACAACCGAGAATACACGAATGGTCCCGATGTCAATCAGCATCTGACCAATCATCTGTCTCCGAAGGCAGCACAAGCGCTACGGAGTCCGTAGTACGGAATTATGCCTTTCTGACAGTGAGCTGAAGTCGCGCTCTGAAATGATTAAGATAATATACAATAAAATCCACACGCTATTCACAACATTCACGTACAATATTTTTATTTCTTCTTTGCACTTATCTACTACTTAATGGTTATGTTCTTGCCCCTCCGGGGTTCTGTGTGCTGCTCTCCGCCATCTATACCATATTAAACGGTCAGTATATACTGCAGACGCGCGTTTCTCATTCAGTCGGCGGTGACCTCATGTAAACAGATCGCAGCGCTCCGTCTGCAAATGTAAAGTGAACGAGTAAGCTATTAATGTCACAATATTATTGAATTCTTATTGCATCCCAATTGCATCATCTCAAGTTGCTCGACCAATTTGAGAATGATGTTTACAGGAGCGCGCCACCGTCTGTGTTTACAACCGAAAAGATAGAGACGGAGATAAAAGGATACTCAATTCAAAATTAAAATGGTACCGTGCCAAACTATTGCGAAAGAAAGCGCGATTTATTTCTTTGCAAATCTAGAATCTTCCCAATTAATATGTTAACTGTACTTATACATGTCTGCATCTCATATTGGAGTAAATAAAAGTATACTTTTCTCTGTAAAAAGATTCAAATGTTGAAACTAATTCTTTCGATGAGCAGTAACATTCATATAAATCGTTTATTTTAACTTAAGTAGTTTCTCAGAATATATATCAAATAAAATTCTTTTGTATGTAAGGAGTAACTACCTCCATAATGAAGAATATTGTTGATACGTATGACAGTGAAGTTAATGTTTTGGTACTTTATTGCATACCTAATAAACCGTCTAAAGCCTATGGAAAAAAGATTAATGAAGGAGAATACAAAATGTTTAATTCAATGAATGAGTATTAAAAATTCATTGTAAATAGAACTTTTTATAATAGTCTTGTACTAGAAAGTTGAAAAGTAAAGAAAGCAACTTAAAGGGGCAAAAATAAAACAGTCAGTGCAAATCTTGCATGATGTGTCTCTGATGTTATATTTATCAGCTGATTCACAACCTCTATGAAGGAGGCCGTGGTGATTGCGTAGGAGCAATCTCTGAACTCGCTTCCCGGTCCTGGCGACTTTTGTTAGCGAAACTGACTGTACAGACCCGTGTGTTCACTGTTAGTTCCACAACGCGCGGCAATCACAGCCTTCATTCTTCGCTTGGTCGAGTTATAATAAGAATTAGACCATGATAACATGTCTGTTGTCATAGTTATTTTTCCTTACTATGTTACAGAGACATCATACAACAATTTTTCATAACATATAAGAAGAAAAGGAATTACAAAAATCTGTTTCCATGTCACGTCAGAAATGTGGAAAAATTCAATGAAAGAAGGTTATGCAGAATTGTTGATATTGCAGAAACTTAACCATAAACACTTGACACCTTGTAGCAGCTACCCACAATCAAATAAAGTACATGTTGGTCCCCAGTGATTTTTGGAATGTGAGTGCCGAAATTACTGGATTGGAATTTAAGACAATTTTTTAAATTAAAAATTTCTCTCATTTTTCACTCAGTCGTTTCTAACAGAACTTTATTTTGTTTGGTTCAAAAACATATGAAGTGTAAACAAAGTGAACATGCAAAGTGAAATAAGTGAATAAGCAATAAGGTTTACTGTGATATTGATACACTTGCGACAAATATGTACCCTCGCCGCCACATAGAATGAGCAACGGCATATTCTGAAGTCCGAATCCTTCTGCACATTCTGGCAGCACTGTACGGAGGATAACGCCATCTGGTTCTTTCATAGTTAACTATTACAAAATAACATTCTCTACCAACTGCCATCTCCTGAGAAGCTGATAGGGCAGATTTCCCCCAGGTTTCACCCAATCATCATCTCTAGTATGAACGTTCCCTATGGATAGGTGTGTTCATCCTAAAGGTGCGTGTCCACTAGAGAGTAACTAGCGCGAGCGAGTCTCGAGAGAAGCTCGCAATACCCTGTCCACTTGCGAGCGATTCGCAGAAATGTCCGTCTCTCGAGAGTGCACTCGCCGCGCCCTCTCGAGATTACCTCTCGCATGCCTGTCCACTGGAGAGCAGTAGGCTCGCGATGGAGATACGGGAGTTAAGATGCGGCGAAGAAGAGAGCAGCGGTGGCTTTCGTTACTTGATTTGCTTCTTGCAAAACAAGAAAAGTACTCAGCGAGAAAGTGGATTGATCATGAAGCACAAATGAATTCTTGTCGACACTTGTCAAAGAATTTGAAATTGAGGATGCGCAACATTTTAGACAACGCACATTGTTTAACCTAACCTCAAAATTTCAAGAACACGCACAAAAGGTAGTTTCTACTGGTAGGTTACATTTTAAAACATTTTACTTGAATACAAATAGAAATAATGACATAATAAGAGCCAGAGACTATTTCTTTGCTAAACTGATTCTGTAAAATATGAATTTTCTTCATACGTTTTCATATAGGTACGTATAAACTGAGTAATATATGTAGAACAGAGAGTTATGTAAAGCTGCGAAAAATCGATTTCGATTTCAACGTCAACTAATGTTTTGTGGTGGCTTGATACCAAAAAAGTTTTTTTTTTCATTTATTTTCAAAACGTCCGTCCGTCCACCTGTCTGAAAAACACTAGCGCCTAAACTTTTTGAACTATTTTTCCCAAAATGAATATTCCCCGGTCGATCTGCCCCGACCCGAAGCTCTGTGATTTTGAAAAACATTCTTTAAATTTTGAGGGTACTTTACATGAAGCCCATGGGACATTTTCAAAATTTTCTTTCAATTTCGTGGAATATGTACGAGAAAAATAGAATGAAATACATACGAGAGTCGGTGCCATTCCATAGCACTAATTTACTTCAATGATATATTTCATTTCTTGTGCAATTTTAACTAGTGCATCGTCTTTTCCCTCCATTACCAAGACGGAAATGCTGTACCACAGAACAAAAAATCCCTCATTTAAGATCAGACGCGTAGTTTTCTCATCATTTGTTATTGAAATACACGGGATTGTCTCCCATTTATTTATTATATTATCCTTTTCGCATCTGTCCACTGCTTGGTAGCGGCCACAGTGAGACAACAAACACTGAAAAGTCGCAGACGCTCTCAGGCACTTCCAGCACGTTTCGAATGCTGAGAGCAAGTCGGTGCGAGTCCTCGCACAGGCATGTCCACTAGCGAGTAGTTCAGATGGCGACCGCTCTCCGCGAGCATCACATTACTCTCGGTTGCCTTCTCTCAGAACTGTGTCCATTGGCGAGAAACACTCTCAACACAAACTCGCGAGAGCGTAGCTCTCAAGTGGACACGCACCTTAAGGGTTGGGAGTATTGGCGCAGAAGGCACAGGGGGCAGGGGGTCGTTGCGTCCTAGAGCAAGCCATTCGAGCGCCTACAAGCAATATATCAATCAAGTTAATATTACATTACACATTACAACATAAAATATTCAGCGCATGTAATAGAACTAGTGGATTTGAAAAAGCTTATGCATTGCTTTTTTCTCATAATCCAGATTTACTTGCGAAAATTCAATTTAGTAATATTATCCCCTCTTTAATGCAAAACAACTTACGTATGTAAACGAATATTCGGAAACCGACTCGAAGAAATGAAGTGTGCATAGGCGGCTCCAGGATCGATAAAATATTTGTGAGTGGGAAGTTTTGGCGAAGTAATAATGTTCAAATATCAGTGTTTACGAAATTCAACATTTTAGCAATAATTAAACTAGCTATTTAGTTTTTTTTAGCTATTTAGTTATTTTTGCATTTCTTGTTAAACTTGTTTTTTTGCACTATTCACTTCAGAAACTATTAGAGGATCGTCCTGGCTCGAATAGCACACATTTCGAAATTGTTTATAATATGTTAATTGTTGCAAAATTGTTAATTCGCAGTTTTTAGTTCTGGGACATCAGGGGACCCTTCTAACTTCAGAATTTCAAAAATTGGAAATTGTTTATAAATTTGCAAAAAAATGTTATTTTTTCTAAACTGCCTTTAAACGAGGTGCAAAATTCTGCAATCCGATCGGTGCTATCGCCTTTCGTTTTCGAGCTATGCAATTGTTTATAAAACAGCTCGCTGCAACGACTCGCTTAGTTTCTCGCTGTATACGTCTAAATATAGGAAGGGGGTGGGAGCGGATGGGCCGCCTCAACGCTCTCATATACTGTGGTGGAAATGGTTGCTGGTTAGGTATTGCTAACTTTTAACATTCATTTTATTCTAAATACGGCAGTGAAACTTCTGTTTGTAGATTTGAGTTGGAGTACGTATATTATCTTATTAACAAATTATTTTGCAAATTGAATGTCGAATCTTTTGCATGCGAATATGAACAGAATATATAATGCGTATTTTGTATTTTCTATATTCGTTCACCTCAGAGACAATTTGAGGACACTGTCGGGTTGCATAGTGCACATTTCGAAATTGTTTATAACATTGTTAACTGTTTCAAAATAGTTAATTCGCAGTTTTTGATTTCTGGGACATCAGGGGACCCTTCTAACTTCAGAATTTTCAAAAATGGAAATTGTTTATAAATTTGCGAAATTTGCAAAAAAAATTTTTCTTTTCTAAAACTGCCTTCAAACAAGATGCAAAATTCCGCAATCCAGTCGGCGCTATCGCCTTTCGTTTTGAGATATGTAATTGTTTATAAGAAATTAGCATGTCATAACTCCCATTTTGTGGGGGGTTCAATCTTTTCGTAGTTCCCTCACAAATCTACCTTCAAGCCGTTTTGCAAACGTAACGTGCATTTAGCGGCACTCATTTTCACTCGACCGTGACAGCACAATGCTATTTGAAACTACCTGAATTTGACGCTATGAAGAGTAAACGTAAAATGAAACAAAAGTCAACAATTAAACTGTCATCAATGTTCGTGCTAATGATATGAAATATACGAAAATTAATGGACGTTCTAAACTAACACGTGAATGTAAGAAACTGACATATAAAATGTATAGAAACGAAGTAAAAAATAATACCATTCACAGTACTGAAACATACAGAAATATAACTAAAGTACTGAACGAAAAAGAAACGGAATACCACGCATTTCAAAGTAAAGCAGAGATTTCCGTACTTTATTGTATTTACTAATCAGTGAACAAAGAAGAAATAAAACATGAACGTAAATCTTAGGGCCACCTTGTTCGTAACGTATATTAAAGTGCGATATTGGGTAATCAATCTCTCTCTCTGCACATTATTGACTTTAACCCACACAAAAACCAAAATGGAATTTAAGAAATTGACAAATTTTAGAATGCAATCTCAAATTTGAACCACCATGTAAAAAGAAAACACCAGTTCAATGCTATCGGTGCCAAAAATACGTCATACAAGAACATACTCTAAGGCAACGCAAATAGATGCGTAAAATGCGGCTTTTAAAACAGATTGTTAGTTTTAAAGAAATTCGCGAAAAAACTGAACCGGCCACTTTTGGTCTTTTTTAAAAATTCGTTTCAGGGCTCATTTCTCGTCCAAATGTAGTAAATAATGAAAAATTCAACTCTATATTAAAGTTTGAAATCATATTTTACTTCCTAATAGAAACAGTTTGCATAATTTTGCAGAAAAGTGCAATTTCTGCCAAATTTTTCACGCAAGCCAATAAAAACGAAATTTCGACGAAAATTGTCGATTTGGGACAGAATTTCGAATTCGCTGCAAATCAATATCCCAGCCCGGAATCGCATGGCGAGTTCACTGGTGCAATCCGTTTTTTAAACCGATTGATAGTTTTCCAAAAATTCGCGAAAAACTGAAATCGGCCACTTTTGGTCATTTTTAAAAATTCGTTTCAGGGCCCATTTCTCGCCCAAATGCGGTAAATAATGAAAAATTTCAACACTATAAAAAAGTTTGAAATCATATTTTACATCCTGAATAGATATAGTTTGCATAATTTTGCAGAAAAGTACATTTTCTGCCCAAATTTTCGAGCAAGCCAAAATCACGAAATTTCGTCGATTTCGCCGTTTGATCGACGAAAAATTGTCGATTTTGGACAGAATTCGAATTCGCGGAAAATCAATATCCCAGCCCGGAATCGCATGGCGAAGTTCACTGGTGCAATCCGTTTTTTAAATAGATCGTTAGTTTTCCAGAAATTCGCCGAAAAACGAGGACCGATTCTGGCCGGTGGATTCGGTCTCATTTTCGTAAATTTCTCTTTCAGGGCTCTTATTCTTTGAAACGCGGCAAAAAATGGGCATTTTCTAACTAAATATTAATTTTAGAAAATTGGATTTAGCTTTCTGAGCAGAAATTGTTTGCGTATTTTCGCAGAAAAGTCCATTTTCTGCCCATTTCTTCGAGAGACTCAAAAAGGCAAAAATTCAATGGCCACCCCTCTTACGATTTTACGAATTTCCACGAAAATTCGAATTTCCTGAAAATCTGCGACGAAACACGCAATTTCACGGAGGAATTCACTGGGAAGTCCGTTTTTCAAAAAGATCGTTAGTTTTCCAGAAATTCGCGAAAAACGAGACCGGATTCTGGCCGGTGGATTCGGTCTCAGTTTCGTATAAATTCTCTTTCAGGGCTCTTATTTCTTTGAAACGCGGTTAAAAGTTGGCATTTTCTAACTCAATATTAATTTTAGAAATTGGATTTAGCTTTCGAGTAGAAATAGTTTGCGTATTTTCGCAGAAAAGTCCATTTCTGCCCATTTGTTCGAGAGACTCGAAAAAGCGAAAATCAATGCACCCCCCTTACGATTTTCACGATTTTCGACGAAAATTCGAATCTCCTGAAAATCTGCGACGAAAACACGGAATTTCACGGAGAATTCACTGCTGGAGTCCGGTTTTCAAAAAGATCGTTAGTTTTCCAGAAATTCGCGCGAAAAACGAGACCGGATTCTGGCCGGTGGATTCCGTCTCAGATTCGTAAAATTCTCTTTCAGGACTCTTATTTCTTTGAAACGCGTTAAAAGTTGTCATTTTAACGCAATATTAATTTTAGAAATTGGATTTAGCTTTCTGAGTAGAAATTCTTTGCGTATTTTTGCAGAAAAGTCCATTTTCTGCCCATTTCTTCGAGAGACTCGAAAAGCGAAAAATCAATGGCACTCCTCTTATCATCTTCACGATTTTCGACGAAAATTCGAATCTCCTGGAAACTCTGCGACGATACACGGAATTTCACAGAGAATTTACTGGTGAAGTCCGTTTTTTCAAAAAGATCGTTAGTTTTCCAGAAATTTGCGAAAAACGAGACCGGATTCTGGTCGGTGGATTCGGTCTCATTTTCGTAAAATTCTCTTTCAGGGCTCTTATTTCTTTGAAAACGTGGTTAAAGTTGGCATTTCTAACTCAATATTAATTTTAGAAATTGATTTAGCTTTCTGAGTAGAAATTGTTTGCGTATTTTCGCAGAAAAAGTCCATTTTCTGCCCATTTGTTCGAGAGACTGAAAAAAACCGAAAAATCAATGGCACCCCCCTTACGATTTTCACGATTTTCGACGAAAAAGTCGAATCTCCTGAAAATATGCGACGAAACACGGAATTTCACGGAGAATTACTGGTGCAGTCCGTTTTTCAAAAAGATCGATAGTTTTCCAGAAATTCGCGAAAAACGAGACGGATTCTGGCCGGTGGATTCGGTCTCAATTTCGTAAAATTCTCTTTCAGAGCTCTTATTTCTTTGAAACTCGGTAAAAGTTGGCATTTTCTAACTCAAATATTAATTTAGAAATTGGATTTAGCTTTCTGAGCAGTAATTGTTTGCGTATTTTCGCAGAAAATCCATTTTTTTGCCATTTCGTCGAGAGACTCGAAAAAGCGAAAAATCAATGGCACCCCCCCCTTACGATTTTCACGATTTTCGACGAAAATTCGAATCTCCTGAAAATCTGCGATGATACACGGAATTTCACGGAGAATTTACTGGTGAAGTCCGTTTTTCAAAAGATTGTTAGTGTTTCAGAAATTCGCGAAAAACGAGACCGGATTCTGGCCGGTGGATTCGGTCTCAGTTTCGTAAAATTCTCTTTTAGAGCTCTTATTCTTTGAAACGCGGTAAAAGTTGGCATTTTCTAACTCAATATTAATTTGAGAAATTGGATTTAGCCTTCTGAGTAGAAATAGTTTGCGTATTTTCGCAGAAAAGTTCATTTTCTGCCCATTTCTTCGAGAGACTCGAAAAAGCGAAAAATCAATGGCACCTCCCCTTATGATTTTCACGATTTTCGACGAAAATTCGAATCTCCTGAAAATATGCGACGAAACACGGAATTTTAACGAGAATTCACTGATGTAGTCCGTTTTTCAAAAAGATCGTTAGTTTTCCAGAAATTCGCGAAAACGAGACGGATTCTGGCCGTGGATTCGGTCTCATTTTCGTAAAATTCTCTTTCAGGGCCCTTATTTCTTTGAAACGCGGTAAAAGTTGGGATTTTCTAACTCAATATTAATTTTAGAAATTGGATTTAACTTTCAGAGTAGAAATAGTTTGCGTATTTTCGCAGAAAAGTCCATTTTCTGCCCATTTCTTCGAGAGACTCGAAAAAGCGAAAAATCAATGGCACCCCCCCTTATGATTTTCACGATTTTCGACGAAAATTCGAATCTCCTGAAAATCTGCGACGAAACACGGAATTTTAACGAGAAATCACTGATGAAGTCCGTTTTTCAAAAAGATCGTTAG
This sequence comes from Acheta domesticus, assembly GCA_031308135.1. Taxonomy (NCBI): domain Eukaryota; kingdom Metazoa; phylum Arthropoda; class Insecta; order Orthoptera; family Gryllidae; genus Acheta; species Acheta domesticus. The sequence goes on from JAHLJT010009722.1 coordinate 33,656, forward strand.
TTTTCCAGAGAAATTCGCGAAAAACGAGACCGGATTCTGGCCGGTGGATTCGGTCTCATTTTCGTAAAATTCTCTTTCAGGGCTCTATTTCTTTGAAACGCAGTAAAAGTTGGCATTTTCTAACTCAATATTAATTTTAGAAATTGGATTTAGCTTTCTGAGTAGAAATTGTTTGCGTATTTTCGCAGAAAAGTCCATTTTCTGCCCATTTGTTCGAGAGACTCGAAAAGCGAAAAATCAATGGCACCCCCCTTACGATTTTCACGATTTTCGACGAAAATTCGAATCTCCGTGAAAATCTGCGACGAAACACGGAATTTCACGGAGAATTACTGGTGAAGTCCGTTTTTCAAAAAGATCGTTAGTTTTCCAGAAATTCGCGAAAAACGAGACCGGATTCTGGCCGGTGGATTCGGTCTCATTTTCGTAAAATTCTCTTTCAGCTCTTATTTCTTTGAAACGTGGTTAAAGTTGGCATTTTCTAACTCAATATTAATTTAGAAATTGGATTTGATTTAGCTTTCTGAGTAGAAATTGTTTGCGTATTTCGCAGAAAAGTACATTTTCTGCCCATTCTTCGAGAGGACTCGAAAAAGCGAAAATTCAATGGCACCCCCCTGACGATTTTCGACGAAAATTCGAATCTCTGAAAATCTGCGACGAAACACGGAATTCAACGAGAATTCACTGATGTAGTCCGTTTTTTGAAAAGATCGTTAGTTTTCCAGAAATTCGCGAAAAACGAGACCGGATTCAGCGGTGGATTCGGTCTCATTTTCGTAAAATTCTCTTTCAGGGCTCTTATTTCTTTGAAACGCGGTAAAAGTTGGCATTTTCTAACTCAATATTAATTTTAGAAATTGGATTTAGCTTTCTGAGCAGAAATTGTTTGCGTATTTTCGCAGAAAAGTCCATTTTCTTGCCATTCGTCGAGAGACTCGAAAAGCGAAAAATCAATGGCACCCCCCCTTACGATTTTCACGATTTTCGACGAAAATTCGAATCTCCTGAAATCTGCGACGAAAACACGGAATTTCACGGAGAATTCACTGCTGGAGTCCGGTTTTCAAAAAGATCGTTAGTTTTCCCAGAAATTCGCGAAAACGAGACCGGATTCTGGCCGGTGGATTCCGTCTCATTTTCGTAAAATTCTCTTTCAGGACTCTTATTTCTTTGAAACGCGGTAGTAGTTGGCATTTTCTAACTCAATATTAATTTTAGAAATTGGATTTAGCTTTCTGAGTAGAAATTGTTTGCGTATTTTCGCAGAAAATCCATTTTCTTGCCATTTCGTCGAGAGACTCGAAAAAGCGAAAAATCAATGGCACCCCCCTTACGATATTCACGATTTTCGACGAAAATTCGAATCTCCTGAAAATCTGCGATGATACACGGAACTTCACGGAGAATTTACTGGTGAAGACCGTTTTTCAAAAAGATTGTTAGTTTTTCAGAAATTCGCGAAAAACGAGACCGGATTCTGGCCGGTGGATTCGGTCTCAGTTTCGTAAAATTCTCTTTTAGAGCTCTTATTTCTTTGAAACGCGGTAAAAGTTGGCATTTTCTAATTCAATATTAATTTTAGAAATTGGATTTAGCCTTCTGAGTAGAAATAGTTTGCGTATTTTGCAGAAAAGTTCATTTTCTGCCCATTTCTTCGAGAGACTCGAAAAAGCGAAAAATCAATGGCACTCCCCTTATCATTCTTCACGATTTTCGACGAAAAATTCGAATCTCCTGAAAATCTGCGACGAAACACGGAATTTTAACGAGAATTCACTGATGTACTCCGTTTTTAAAAAGATTGTTAGTTTTCCAGAAATTCGCGAAAAACGAAACCGTATTCTGGCTGAAGGATTCGGTCTCATTTCGTAAAATTCTCTTTCAGGGCTCTTATTTCTTGAAACGCGGTAAAAGTTGGCATTTTCTAATTCAATATTAATTGAGAAAATGGATTTAGCCTTCTGAGTAGAAATAGTTTGCGTATTTTCGCAGAAAAGTTCATTTTCTGCCCATTTCTTCGAGAGACTCGAAAAAGCGAAAAATCAATGGCACTCCCCTTATCATCTCACGATTTTCGACGAAAATTCGAATCTCCTGAAAATCTGCGACGAAACACGGAATTTCACGGAGAATTCACTGCTGAAGTCCGGTTTTCAAATTGATCGTTAGTTTTCCAGAAATACGCGAAAAACGAGACCGGATTCCGGCCGGTGGATTCGGTCTCATTTTCGTAAAATTCTCTTTCAGGGCCTTATTTCTTTGAAACCGCGGTAAAACTTGGGATTTTTCTAACTCAATATTAATTTTAGAAATGGATTTAACTTTCAGAGTAGAAATAGCTTGCTTATTTTCGCAGAAAAGTCCATTTTCTGCCCAATTCTTCGAGAGACTCGAAAAAGCGAAAAATCAATGGCACCCCCCCTTATGATTTTCACGATTTTCGACGAAAATTCGAATCTCCTGAAAATATGCGACGAAACACGGAATTTTAACGAGAATTTCACTGATGTTACTCCGTTTTTTAAAAAGATTGTTAGTTTTCAGAAATTCGCGAAAAACGAAACCGTATCTGGCTGGAAGGATTCGGTCTCAGTTTTCGTAAAATTCTCTTTCAGGGCTCTTATTCGTTGAACGCGGTAAAAGTTGGCATTTTCTAATTCCATATTAATTTGAGAATTGGATTTAGCCTTCTGAGTAGAAATAGTTTGCGTATTTTCGCAGAAAAGTTCATTTTCTGCCCATTTCTCGAGAGACTCGAAAAAGCGAAAAATCAATGGCACTCCCCTTATCATCTTCACGATTTTCGACGAAAATTCGAATCTCCTGAAAATCTGCGACGAAACACGGAATTTCACGGAGAATTCACTGCTGAAGTCCGGTTTTCAAATTGATCGTTAGTTTTCCAGAAATACGCGAAAAACTAGACCGGATTCTCGGCCGGTGGATTCGGTCTCATTTCGTTAAAATTCTCTTTCAGGGCCCTTATTTCTTTGAAACGCGTAAAACTTGGGATTTTCTAACTCAATATTAATTTTAGAAATTGGATTTAACTTTCAGAGTAGAAATTGTTTGCGTATTTTCGCAGAAAAGTCCATTTTCTGCCCATTTCTTCGAGAGACTCGAAAAAGCGAGAAAAATCAATGGAACCCCCTTACGATTTTCACGATTTTCGACGAAAATTCGAATCTCGTAAAAATATGCGACGAAACACGGAATTTAACGGAGAATTCACTGATGACTCCGTCCTGTTTTAAAAAGATTGTTAGTTTTCCGAAATTCGCGAAAAAACGAAACCGTATTCTGGCCTGGAAGGATTCGGTCTCAGTTTCGTAAAATTCTCTTTCAGGCTCTTATTTCGTTGAAAACGCGGTTAAAAGTTGGCATTTTCTAACTCATTATTAATTTTAGAAATTGGATTTGGTTTCCGAGTAGAAATAGTTTGCGTATATTCGCAGAAAAGTCCATTTTCTTGCCATTTCGTCGAGAGACTCGAAAAAGCGAAAACTCAATGGCACCCCCCTTACGATTTTCACGATTTTCGACGAAAATTCGAATCTCCTGAAAAATCTGCGACGATACACGGAATTTCACGGAGAATTTACTGGTGAAGACCGTTTTTCAAAAAGATTGTTAGTTTTCCAGAAATTCGCGAAAAACGAGACCGGATTTTGGCGGTGGATCGGTCTCAGTTTCGTAAATTCTCTTTCAGGGCTCTTATTTCTTTGAAACGCGGTAAAAGTTGGCATTTTCTAACGCAATATTAATTTAGAAATTGGATTTAGCTTTCTGAGCAAGAAAATCTGTTGGCGTATTTTCGCAGAAAAGTCCATTTTCTGCCCATTTCTAAGAGATACTGGAAAAGCGAAAAATCAATGCCACCCCCTCTTACGATTTTCACGATTTTCGACGAAAATTCGAATGTCCTGAAAATCTGCGACGAAACACGGAATTTCACGGAGAATTCACTGGTGAAGTCCGTGTTTTCAAAAAGATCGATAGTTTTCCAGAAATTCGCGAAAAAACGAGACCGGATTCTGGCCGGTGGATTCGTCTCAGTTTCGTAAAATTCTCTTTCAGGGCTCTTTATTTCTTTGAAACGCGGTTAAAAGTGCGCATTTTCTAACTCAGTATAATTTTAGAAATTGTATTTAGCTTTCTGAGTAGAAATAGTTTGCGTATTTTCGCAGAATAGTCTTTTTATGCCCATTTCTTCGAGAGACTCGAAAAAGCGAAAAAATCAATGGCACCCCCTTACCATTTTACGATTTTCGACGAAAATTCGAATCTCCTGAAAATCTGCGACGAAACCCGGAATTTTACGGAGAATTCACTGGTGAAGTCCGTTTTTCAAAAAGATCGTTAGTTTTCCAGAAATTCGCGAAAAACGAGACCGGATTTGGCCGGTGGATTCGGTCTCATTTCGTAAAATTCCCTTTCAGTGCTCTTATTTCTTTGAAACGCGGTAAAAGTGGGCATTTTCTAACTCAAATATTAATTTTAGAAATGGGATTTAGCTTTCTGAGTAGAAATAGTTTGCGTATTTTCTTAGAAAAGTCCATTTTCTGCCCATTTCTTCGAGTGACTCGAAAAATGCGAAAAATCAATGGCTTCCTTCTTCGATTTTCACGATTTTCGACGAAAAATTCGAATCTCCTGAAAATAAGCGGACGATACACGGAATTTCACGGAGAATTTACTGGTGAAGTCGTTTTTCAAAGATCGTTGTTTTCCAGAAATTCGCGAAAAACGAGACCGGATTCTGGCGGTTGATTCGGTCTTCATTTTCGTTAAAATTCTCTTTCAAGGCTCTTTTTCTTTGAAACGCGATAAAAGTTGGCATTTCTAACCCAATATTATTTTAAAATTGGATTTAGCTTTCTGAGTAGAAATAGTTTGCGTATTTTCGCAGAAAAGTCCATTTTCTGCCCATTTCTTCGAGAGACTGGAAAAAGCGAAAAATCAATGACACCGTCTTACGATTTCACGATTTCGACGAAAATTCGAATCTCCGGAAAATCTGCGACCGAAACACGAATTTCACGGAGAATTGAGTGGTGAAGTCCGTTTCGAAAAGAACGTTAGTTTTCCAGAAATTCGCGAAAAACGAGACCAAATTTTGGCCAACGGATTCGGTCTCATTTTCGTTAAAATTCTCTATCAGGGCTCTTATTTCTTTGAAACGCGGTAAAAGTGGGCATTTTCTAAATCAGTATTAATTTTAGAAATTGGATTTAGCTTTCCGAGTAGAAAATAGTTTGCGTATTTTCGCAGAAAAGTCTATTTTCTGCCCATTTCTTCGAGAGACTCGAAAAAGCGAAAATTCAATGGCACCCCCCTTACGATTTTCGACGAAAATTCGAATCTCCTGAAAATCTGCGAGGAGGAAACACGGAATTTACGGAGAACTCACTGGTGAAGTCCGTTTTTCAAAAAGATCGTTAGTTTTCCAGAAATTCGCGAAAAAACGAGACCGGATTCTGGCCGAAGGATTCGGTCTCAGTTTCGTTAAATTCTGTTTCTGGGCTCTTACTTCTTTGAAAACGCGGTAAAAGTTGGCATTTTCTAACTCAATATTAATTTTAGAAATTGGATTTAGCTCTCTGAGTAGAAATAGTTTGCGGATTTTCGCAGAAACTCCATTTTCTGCCTTTTCTCTCGAGAGACTCGAAAAAGCGAAAATTCAATGCATCCCCCTTACGATGTTCGACGAAATTCGAATCTCCTGAAAATCTGCGACGAAACACGGAATTTCATGGGGAATTCTCTTGTGAAGTCCGTTTTTTTCAAAAGATCGTTAGTAGTTTCCAGAAATTCGCAAAAACGAGACCGGATTCTGGCCGGTGGATTCGGTCTCATTTTCGTAAAATTCTCTTTCAGGTCTCTTATTTCTTTTGAAACGCGGTAAAAGTGGGCATTTTCTAACTCAATATTAATTTTAGAAATGGGTATTTAGCTTTCTGAGTAGAAATAGTTTGCGTATTTTCTTAGAAAAGTCCATTTTCTGCCCATTTCTTCGAGCGACTCGAAAAGCGAAAAATCAATGGCTTCCCCCTTCGATTTTCACGATTTTCGAACGAAAAATTTGAATCTCCTGAAAATCTGCGACGAAACACGGAATTTCATGGAGAATTCACTGGTGAAGCCCGCTTTTCAAAAAGATCGTTAGTTTTCCAGAAATTCGCGAAAAACGAGACCGGATTCTGGCTGGTGGATTCGGTCTCATTTTCGTTTAAAATTCTCTTTCAGGGCTCTTTTTTCTTCGAAAGGCGGTAAAAGTTGGCATTTCTATTACTCAATATTTTAGGGAAATTGGATTTTAGCTTTCTGAGCAGAAATGGTTTGCGTATTTTCGCAGAAAATTCCATTTTCTGCGCAAGCAAGATCCACTCGCCAAACTTTAATATAGTGTTAAAAATGCCATCATTTACCGCAATTGTACGAGAAATGAGATTTTTTTTTAAAAATGGGCAAAAATGGGGTGGCCAACCTAGGGACAAGTTTTTCGCGAATTCTCGAAAACTAACAATTTAAACGGCAAAACGCATTTTACCAGTGAAATATATATAGTATAATACAATAATATTCCGTGCTACGACGCCCGACTTTTAGGAAAATCAAAATACCTTCGGAAATTTCCAAATTTTGACCGAAATCTTTCGTTCACCTTTTTCGCGAATTTTTCGAAAAACTAAACAACTTGGTGGGAAAAATGGGTTTTCACCAGTGAATTTGCAATAATATTCGTTCTGGGACACTGACCTTTCAGGAGAAATCGAGCTCCCTTAAAAATCGCCAAAATCATAAGGGGGCCATCATTCATTTCGCTTTTTGTTTTTTTCAAAAACGCAGTTTTCTTCGAAAATACGCAAATTTATTTCTATCAGAAAGCAAGATCCCCCGCAAACTTTAATATAGTGTTAAAAAATGCCATCATTTACCGCAATTTTACGAGAAATGAGAAATTTTTACAAAAATGGGCAAAAATTGGGTGGCCAACCTAGGGTCAAGTTTTTTGCGAATTTCTCGAAAACTAACAATTTCACGGCAAAAACGCGTTTACCAGTGAATTCGCAATAATATTCCGTGCTACGACGCCGACTCTAAGAAAAATCCAAATACTCGGAAAATTTCCAAATTTTGACCCAAAACTTTCGTTCAACCTTTCTCGCGAATTTGCGCGAAAAATAACAATCTGGTGGAAAAAACGGGTTTACTAGTGAATTTTCAATAATATTCAGTGCTAGGACGCTGACTTTCAGGAGAATCGAGCTCCCTTCGAAAATCGCCCAAAATCATAAGTGGGGCATCGTTAAATTTCGCTTTTTGTTTATTTCAAAAAAACGCCCTTTTTGCAAAATACGCAAACTTTTTCTATTCAGAAAGCGAGATCCCCCCGCCAAACATTAATTAGTCATTGGTGATCACTACCTACGATCAGATTTTCGCGAAATTTCTCGAAAATTAAAAGTCGGATCGAAAAAAACGCACTTCACCAGTGTATCGCCATAAAATTCCGTGCTAGATGCACAACATTGGGAAAATGAAATCGAAAATCGAAAAAATTTTCCGTTTTTCGCGAATACCTCGGAAAACGGGGCGTCAAATCGCCAAAAATGGGGCAAAATTGTGATCACTACCTACGATCAGGTTTTTCGCGAATTCCTCAAAATCTAAGAGTTCGGATCGAAAAACCGGACTTGACCAGTGCATTCGCCATAAAATTCGTGCTAGGACGCAACAACATTGGGGTGAAATTCGATAATCGCAAAAAATTTCCGTTTTTCGCGAATATCTCGGAAAACCGGGGCAAAATCGAAAAACGGGGCAAGAATGGGATCACTACCTACGATAAGGTTTTTTCGCGAATTTCTCGAA
>JAHLJT010009723.1:0-78109 GCA_031308135.1 Acheta domesticus
GTATCATTAAATTGAGGAAGCCATCATGTGTCTGATTGATTTACTTTACATTAAATACTTGTTAGAAACTTGCTCTATTTTGAGCTCTGTATTTTCTGAGACTCACGTACGATGATCGTATGTAAAAGGATAATTTGTAATTTGAGGTGCTGGAAGACAAGTACACATTTTGTTTTCAACTTGAGTGTCAGTCAAGTGTGTGAATAAAAGGGAACATAGTTACTAAACACTTATTTGAATTTCTTTACAAGTTGGGTATGTATTTTGCCAAAACGTCTAAGTTGTACACTGGAAGAAGAATAGATCTAGAGGAACATAATTCCATGTCAAGTGTAAATTCCATGTAAATAATGAATATTTGAAGTATAATTTACTCTCAACATCTTTCATGATGTATGCTAGTGTAAATCAAGTATTAATTGAACGTATGAACTGACAGGACATGTGACAACATTCAAACTATCTTCAGTTTTTGCATTGTGTGAGAAATGTTTGGTGAATGGTGTGTTGCATTATGTGAGGTAAGTTTCCTATTTTAAAAAATTACTTTATTACTTGCAATGTATTTGCAAATAAACTAAAATGTATTCATTTACAGATTTGGTACGTTGTTGCGTGTGAGATCTGTGAACTCTTGCATCAGTGTGCATTATTTATGCATACAGCACTTCTTGATAATTTGGATGTGCAGTACCAAGTGTTCCAGTGGTAAGCAGAGAATGCAATAGTAATAGTGATGGGCAACCTGCAGACCTCTAAACCATATCATGCAGCCTATAGGCATAAACTGTTTTGGCTATTGTATATTCTACTCGTAAGGATTTTGCTTTTCTCTTTTACATTCCATTAACCCTCCGTTACTCGTGCATATTTTTTGTAACGCGATTACTCGCACGTTAGATTTTTTGTATCAACTGTTTATGTTGTATTTATTGTTTTATTATGAATAAAATTTTTACAGTAATATTCCCAGACGTTTGTTATATATTTCTATAACTTGTATAAATGAAATAATAATGCATAAATATGATATGCAGGTTCATCATTCTTGCTTATAATAAGGAATCGAATCAAAATCACAATTATGAAGGGAAGTGTTATACAAAGTAAATTTATTTAAGAAAGGTAAATAACAGAATACAATTAAAGCAATACACAATATATTTTTACAATATCGAAACAAAAGGGAACATTTAGGAACTAAAATAAGCTTCTTCAGAACTAAACTCATTGCAAACAAAAAGTCTTTGCTTGTGGGTTGGAGAAAACATAACAACAATGATATGTGAACCTGGTTTGCCTCTTTGGACAAAAAGCGTATCTTCTTTTCTCTCTTCCCTGCTCCCCGTCATATCATTACTCTAAAAAGAAAACAAAACTAACAGAAACTACGGCGAAAGGATGGCGGACGATATTCTTGTTGAATGAATGTTACTTTTGATTTAAGGTATAAAAAACGAGATCAAGGTGTGACACTAAGCTGTTCTGAACTTCACGCAAGCCTTCAAGACACAAAAACCAATGAATAACTGACAGAAGAGTGAATGTGATAATTGTGTCGTAATATAAAGCAGTTGCTTGCACGTGAGAAAACATCTAACACTACGCGCCGTGCTAATCAGCACCTTCTCATATTGCTTCCCTTCGCAGAACTGATAAGAACGATGAACAGATGCAGAGTTCAATCATATGTTATTGCCCAAGCGTTATCTCTGTACGTTGAAAACTGCCAATGTTTGTTATTGAAACAAATCCAGAATTGTTAGAATTTTTTCTAACAGCATGAGTAATGGCGGGTTAATGGACAATACATGAACAGGAGGGAGAAATTGTAACTGTGAATCTGTACCAAATTAATTTGTGCTTGTCAGTTTAGTCTGGATTGTGTTCTGGTTCCTCATGTTTCCACAAGTTTATCTTCATTAGATGTTTAAAAAATGTATCAATAAATTAAGTTAAACTTTCTGAAATCTTACCAATTTGCTATGTACTTGTTACCTGCTTTGCAGATCTCTCTTGGAGATGGTGCACGAGGTACTCCTGATTAAGAGCTGCTGATGTTAAATGATAGGAATGTATATGAGAAATATCAAGCACAAAATAATTTGGTAACTGATGATGTTTATTTTTAGTTTAAGTTGTGTCTTCAAGTTTTTGGGCCATCATATACCTTTTGAAGGTTTCAAAAGCTTCAGCTGCCTTGGTATAAGAGGGCACAGGAATGTCTTCTGACTCACTATCACTTTCATTCTCACTTCCATTTTCCTCACTACTCTTGGGAGTCAACTCCTCAATACTCAGCACTCCTGTGGTTGCCACACTGTCGTCCACCATCACGAAGTCCTCAAAAGTGACCGAACTATTCCGTACCAGTTCATGGAAATCTTGCAAGTCACTGTCATAATCTTCCACTGGAGCGACCATCTCGACCTCCTGCAACCCTGCTTTCTTGAAACAGTTTCACCGCCCACTTCCCTCCACAAATACATAATTAAGTTCATTGCTTGTAAAATGTTTAACTTTAACTGGCTACCTGGCTTCCTCTGATCGAGAACATTTAAGACCTTCCTCACCAGAGCTGTTCTGTATTTAATTTTAAGGGCATGTATTCTGCCCAAGTTCAGCGGTTGCAGGCGGCTGGTACAATTGGGGGGCAGGAAAACCACCTTTACGTTTCTCAGAAATGAAACATGTGGGGGATGTGCCGCACATCTATCGACAAACAAGAGCACTCTTCTTGCAGCACACCCCATTCCACCCCATTCCACCGGCAGCACGAGCTGCCGGTGTCCCAAAGTCACGTGACTTACGACCACCTCATGTTGAAACCTGCGCAGTAGGCTCACGCCCACTCTAGGTATATCTCTCCTCTATGACTAAACACGAGACACCTCAACTCAATAATGAAGATTCGTTATGTCGGTTTCGTTTCGGTCTGTCGGTTCCGCGAGCGAAACAGACCACTGGCGAATCATACGTAACTGCATTTCAACCAAAGATTTTTACAATGAAATCTGTATTTTTACACTACTCCAGGAATTGGTGAACAGATTGAAAAGTGCAAAATTGAGGAAGTTTTTTTGTTCATTTTTTTTTCAAATTACACTGTAATTTTAAAAAGATATGATGATGTATATTACAGAACATATAGCAGTGTAGGATAAGGAAAAATTGAATTACAGAAAATAAAGAACACATGAAGCTGCAAGCTGAGGAGTTCCGAACAGGCTCGGTATCAACCCCTTGGGCATTGGTGAAAATTTGTAAGGCGTCCATGATGAAAAAGGTTTCAATTGTGAGTCAAATGCCAATATCAATATAATCAAGATTCTATTGATAAAAATAAAATTAATTAACTTTAAAACTGTTTTCTGACGTTAAGCAACAAAATACATCAATACAAATCGCTCCTCTTCTTTCATATCCATTGTTCATCCTTAGGAGTTAGGATGCTTAGACAACTCAGTTATAACTATGCATTCACAATCACGCTATCGCACAAGAAAATACTCTGCAACATGGGCTGGAGAAATGTTATGACAATTTCTTATAAAATTCTCAACATATCAGAGGGTAGCATGCGAAAGTTCTCACGGGGGTATGCTAATCTTATATCCCTCGATTCATATTTTCAACATCATTAATTGTGCTAAATTTATATAATTTAATGGGTTGCAAATTAACAAGCCATTTTGAATCCCATTATTCGTATCTTTTACAAAATTCCTTTATAAATTAGCCATGAATGTTTCTCTTGTTAGTAGTAGAGAGATTGAAATCACATATGATACATTTGGATGTAGAGTTATTTTCAGATGCTTTTTCCAGACGCTCAGTAAATTGTAAATACGCTTGAAACATAAGAGTTTGTTGGAAAATACACTGGTACATTAATGCTGCTTCAATAGCACTGGCCTGCGATGGTTTCATTCTCACCATCTTGTATTGGTTTTTAAGATTTCTTTTGCACCCTAAATCAGGTTCCGACATTATTTTCTCAATATCACTTTTTTTTTAAATCATGTTTTACGTTTTATCACATTCAGGCACTAATATACTTTAACAGGAGGATTTGTTTTAATTAATATTTCCAACTTTATATTCCAGACCTTGCAGCCATCTAGCATTTCAGTATAATCTGCTCAGTCTAAAGCCGGCCAGACACAGTGCAGTAAGTTTTGCAGAGTAGCGACATTTTATTGTAGACCGCTAGTATGAATTGTATTTCGCCTGCTGGTGAAAAGACTTTTATCTTCATAAGTGTTCTGTAGTAACATTCGGTGTTCAATATTTCCATTAAAAAATATTACTTGTATTTGTATTGAAATTATATCAACATGCTACGTCATGGTTGCTGGAACAGTACAGATAAATTCTGCTGTGTGTGTAAGTTTCGTACTGATAAGCGAACAGCGCAAAATAATATAGTTCATGAGAAAGACCTTCTACGCCTACTGGTATCAAACTGGGAGACTAAGACAAGCCCTGGGCACTGCACAGGGCTTGTAGAACGTGTATAGAGTACTTATGACTGTTGGGGGCCACTAATGAGCAGTGGACAAAATTAAAGTAGTGAACCCTCAACAAACCTACGATACTCGAGACACTAAACTACTAGGAGCTCTTAAGCTAGGAAAACAAAGGAATATAAATGAATACTTAAACACATTGTTGAGTAAATATTTAACATTGTATTATCATAAACTTACAATTACAATTTTCAATAAAACAGATCATATAGAATTTTCAATAAAACATAATACAGTATCCTAAAATTATCCTTTGAAAGAGCATAAAGTTTTAATTAAACAAGCTATTAAGAAAGAAAAACAAACATAAATGAAGTACCAGTGAGCAATTTTGCAACAATTTAGGAAACACCAGCCTTAAGTGCACACAGACTCTGCATATTGGTCTCAGATGAGACAACAGCCATATCTAGACTGTGCTGTATACCTTTGAAGCAAACGTATGAACATCTTTCATGATGTGGTGGTAGCATATAGTGTACAAACTGTTCCTCCTCAATTAATAAGCATACAAAATATCATGCTTAATGTCAAATAACGCATATAATTGAACAAATCTCTGGAACACATGTATGACTTGGTAGCATTCATACTTAACCTTATAACAATTAATAAACATATATGGTAAATGTACCAGTAGTTGACCATTTAAGTAAAAAATGTACCATTTTCCATCCACCTGACTATTTACATTTGCCAATTATATAATCTGAATAGCTTACACTACTTACCCATACTTCCTGTCACATGCAATACAACAACATTTAACAAAACCTGCATTTTCCAGTTTTGGGGGTTGATTTTTCAAATTAATTATTCTGAATCAGAAATTGACCACCCAAACACGGTGTTTTTTCAGTAGTTGACTCCTCATAAATTGACCACATAATTATTAAAATTAACAAATAAAGAAGTTATTTTATTAACAAAATTATATTGACATACACAGTACAGACATGAAACAATATTTTAATAGAATTTTAGTATGCATTTACAAGATATTTACATTAAAAATATTGAATAATTTTTCATCAAGGTATCAAGTAAGATCCACGCCGAGTGCACAGTTCGAGAATTTGAATTTTTTAAAAATTTGATTCTTTGTATAAGTAAGTTTATCTGCCTTAACAGGCCACCAGTAAGACGAAATGCCACTCTTAACCATAGTGGCTATCTCGAAGCCATCCGATTCCACATTAACTATTTTGCCTGGGAAGTGATTTCCTTCGTACTCAATCATTGATTGCCAGAGTATCTCTAGACTCATTGTCATCATCATCAATAAAATATGCGGTGTCCACTTCAGAGTCATCCAGGGACGTCGGAAGTATTTTCAAATAGGGGGGGCGATTATAGACTAACATTCAGTCAATAAATATATATATATATATATATATATATATATATATACAGTAAAATCTGTCGAAACCGGAAGCGATTGGGACAAAACAAATTTCCGGTTTGGGGAAGTTTCCGTTTTAGGCAGGATTGTCCGTTTGACACTTTTTATGTTGATATTTCCGTCCTGAAACTAGTAACATGACTTTATTATAATTATAAAACGCATACTAACAATACTCATTTATGGAAGAAATCACCAATAAACGAATATTAAACATAATTATTTCTGACAATTAGGTAAAAAGAAATATTTTACGACTTGTTTATTTAAATAATGTTACTTTTTTTGAACAATTATCTAGTGTTTATGCGTTTTGGGTTTCTCTCTTACTAACACCTTTTCAGTTGTTTACCTAAGTTAAAAAAAATATGCAGAGTTTTATGTTGTTTTTCAATCATTGTCAACCACTGTGAAACTCATAAAAACACGTTTTAAAACACGCAGTCACTTTCTAGTGGCTGCACCCGAACTTCTCGCTGACTCAGCACACAATGCATCAAAGCCCAGAGTACTACATTGCGATTTTTCTAACTGCCTCTCAAGCCTTTATGGCCACGATGGAGTATCACACGGCATTTCGCGTCTTTCCCGGCCTGCCGCTAGAAGTCACATGATCGCAAGCGCTGCTTGATATGGTGGCGATCATGCGATATCTAGCGACACGACTGAGAAAGATGCGAAATACCGTGACATATTTCATCGTGAAGACGGGTCTTGAGAGGCAAAGTTAGAAAAATCGCGGTACATGTCTATCTCACACCCTCTCATGGCCTTGAGCAATTCGGCTCTGATCAAGGGGTTACGATTGCCAACGCGAGGCAGGGAGACGCGTAAATTGAAGCCATGCCCTTACACCTACCCACGCTTAGAGAGACGGGAGAGAGGGAATTCCCCGACGGCCTACGCCGTGAGAGACAGATGACCTCAAGGTCGAATTCTACGATAACAGCGGGAGCCCATTTCCTTCACTGTGCGGCCACGTGTGAAACACACAACATGGACAGGGATATTGAAACAGACTTGCAGATGCATTCATTCCAATAAGAGTATCTCCCGTCTCTCTGCGAACTGCATTAAATTAACAGAAATTCCGTTTTATGAAGGTTTTTTTCGCCTTGCAGGACATGAAAAACCGTTCCGTTTCCGCGTTGGACAGATTCCGTTTTATGCCGTGTAAAGATGCCATTTAACTTCACGGGCCGGAGAAATTTTCCGGTTAAGGCAGGTTTCCGGCTTGCACAGGTTCCGGTTTAGACAGATTTTACTGTATATATATTTGTAATTTATATAAATTATAAATTATAATTATATAATTTATATAGTAACTATTTATACTTTTAGTGTAATTGTTTATAAATAATATACAAAGTATATAATAAGAAACTCAAGGGTTAGGTAAAAAATTGCTCCTAAACAGAAAAAGTATACATTAATTTTCAGGTATGATACTAAAAATGACTTATTCTTTTATAATCAAATCTATACTGTTTTGGGACTGAATGAAGGTTCAAGTAAATATGTGTATTTCTTTTTACCTTAAAGTAAATGTATATTTTCTCTTTATAGTTTTCATGTATACTTTGCCTTAGATTTATATATTATATCAATTAAATATACACTATTAATCGATACATATTATTTAGATTTTAACCAAATATTTTTCTTCGTTCCTGTGTTCGCGATATAAATTCTTCTAAAACTTCATCTAAATCAATTTGCCTTGTTAATTCTTGGTGAACATGAAGAATTAGAAGATTCGTCAAACTCTTTTGCGTCATATTTCCTCGCAGATATGTTAATATACGTCGAAGAGCACTGAAGGATCTTTCACATGAGGTGGAAGTAGCTGGAACTGTCAGGATTAGTAGCAAAAGCTTTTCAACTTCTGAAAGCATTCGACGACACTCATTCGGCAACAGCTTGAACGCAGCGGCAAATTGTTTAACATTATTAGTGTCTTTTATGACAGTAGGTAGTAATTTTAACTGTGCATACAAAGTTCCAACGTCGAAGTCCGGTCTGTGAATATTTAAAGAATCTTCTAAATGTTCTTCAGATGAAGGGGGGTTTAAAAGTATTTTTTCTAATTTTATAAGTTGATTCACGCCTTGCTGCTCAAACCTTCGATCTAATTCATTTTTCAACCAGTCGATCGCGTGAGTATACTTTTGCCATAGAGAAGTTTTTGCATCTATTTGAGCCGGAGTGCTTCCTTGCTGGAACCTTTTTGGAGGCATCCTTAATTTTGGAGGGCGTGTCATTTCAAGATGTAAACAGTCGTTTGATACTTTCTCACAAGCATTCCAAACTTTGTTGTAGTCAGCTTCACTCATGTTGTAAGTATTCCACAACATTTGAGCAGCTTGCTTTGCACCGGTTGCTGTAAAGTCTTCACTCTGAAGTGCTTTAGCCAACATTTCAGCAGGTTCACAAACTAAAATTGCAAGTTTTAGCGATAGCAATGTTTCAAATTTACCCATACATGTAAGGTACCCTCTCAAAACAGATTTTCTGTCAATGCTAAGTGCACATGACTCATCACTTAATATAATTTTTAATGTCTCCATGACTCGTAAATAATTATCAACAAATCTTTTCATTGATTTAACTCGAATGCACCATCGAGTCGGACAAAGGGGGAGTAGTCGCGAAATACTATCCTCAGTACATGGTGGCAAAACAATTCCGCTGTAGATGTTTTTCCGCTTAGATGATTCCAATATTACATTAGAAACAACTTTTACTAGCATTAAACTATCTGCAATGAGGTCGCACCTTTTTGCTACTTCTTGAATTACCAAATCAAGTGAATGATTAGCACAATGTACAAACATTGACTTAGGTTCTTCAGCTGAAAGGCGCTTTTGAACTCCACTTATATGACCGGACATTGTTGTAGCGCCATCAAAACAATGACCTCTCATATCATGTATATTTAAATTTAATCGAATTAAAAGATCGTTGATTGCATTGTATAGAGTCTCTGCTTTAGAATCAGGAAGACAATAAAGACCCAAGAACAACTCTTTTATTTTGAAATCTACAGGATCTACAACACGTAAACAAATAGAAAATTGTTCACAACCAGTCGAATCTGTGGTTCCATCTGCCATAATAGAAAAGAAAGGGCTTTTCTTGATTTCTTTAACCATTTTCCGCATTAAGTTATGAGATATAATCTCTATTATTTCATTTTGTATATCTCCACAAAGCCATTTATCTCTTCGTTTTAGCCATGAGTCAAGTTCTACTGAATCTAGCGATCTTTCTTCTAATAATTGAATAAGATTACCTCCGTCATTATCATTTCCTCTTAATGCTTGACCAGAGCGGGCGTGATAACGAATTGAATTAATCATTATGCTAAAGATGTACGGGCATCTTCTTGCTCTTTTCGTAAATTATTATCAAAAAGTAGGTTTATTCGATTTCCATGTTTTAAGTGATGAATATAGTTTAAACTATCGCTATGATACTGACTAATTGCATGTGTTTTCAGTTTTTTCATTACCCTTCTTCCAATTGCAGAAACCAACAGTAACAAAAGTTTCTTTAGTACCACGTGATATATATTTTTTTTTCCATGATGAAAAGCTTCAAGACATAAAGCATAGGATGTGATCTTTGTGTTCAATATAGTGCATCCATGGATATTTTTGAACCATTTGCTGACAGCAACGACCGTCTTTTTCTCGGGGAAATTTAAATTCAATTGGAGGTATATTTTGCTTATCGAGACAACTGCTATTATCAGAATTATTTAGTTCTACTCGTTCTTTGGGAGATTCTGCCTTTTGAGGATCCGTTTCCGTAGAGTTTATGTCGTGCTGCAGATGGAGTTCGTCTGTTTTAACTTCAGAGGTTGATTCTTTTGATGAATCTGAAATATTTTATTATCAATTATTATTTGAAACAAATAATATAAAATGATAATTATTACACGAAAAAATATTTTACTTATTAAAAGTATAGACAACTTGAATACGTGACGTAGCTTAAGCTGAACTATATCTAGAGTGAAGGATCATGACGACGTACCGATAAAGGAGTTTTTTATTTTTAATACTTTAAGATTTATTAAACAGTTGACTGTTAGCACATTTTGCTCGGCGCGGACAAGTTCCTGCGACTTCCGCCCACCTGGGCACTCTTTGGAGTGCTTCCCGCTAAATTATGGGAGTTCCATGCTAGACCAGGGTGTCATGGGGGCGTCAATTCCAAAATTCGCGCGTCCCACTTAAAAAAAAATCCATCATCAATCAATCAATCAATTAATCAATCAATGAAATGGAATGAAGACATTAATTAAATCATTGTTTCCCCGCGCCTTGATGCATGTGACAGTTCTTCCGCCGCCCTGCCAGGTTGCAATCAGCTACCCTCGCCGCCGACACCGGTGACGTCACTACATCACCACCGTCACCGCCGCCAACAACACCATCGCGCCGTCGCGCCCGTATCTCTCCCCCCGCCTACGTCCGCCACCCGCCGCCAGCTAGCCGGCTGCCCGCCCCTCTGCGCCCTGCCCGGGGTCGAACCCGGGGCACCGCCAGAGCATGTGCGGACAGCGGGCGACACAGCTGGTGGAGTGTGGGCCAAGCGGATGGAGCTATGGTGGACCGGGAGCATGAAGCATCCACGGCGGTGAAGGGCATTTTTCACGATTTCTGCATTTTGAGACCCTCTACTGGACAGCGGTGTGATTTGTAGGAGCGGTGGTGCTGTGACAGTGGTGTGGTTCGACAACCCGGCCATGTGTGCCTCGTAACCTTTCAATGTTACATTCTTTTGGTTTTTGCTTGCTGTGTTAGTCAGGTAGCATCGCTTGGTCAGTGTGTGCCTTTAATTTTGTGTTTCGCAACACTGCAAGAGTTTTGTGAAATTGTTAAAGTTTTTTTTTGTATTCTTTGACATTGACAAACATCTATTTTATACTGAAAATCATTTTTGTCTTTACAACAATAATTTTATTTAATTAAAAAAAGTGTCACTATGGGTTCTTTAATTTCTGTTGTAAAATGTGTTGTAAACACAGTGAGAACTAGTGGTGCTACTGAATGGCACAGACTTTCCCGTATTAGTTTTCTATTTTCTTGGGTCTTCGCTAGCTATTCGGAATAGCCACATACCCTTTCTTGCCAGCTACCATCTATCACCGCTAAAAATACATTTTTTTTGTCATTTTCTTAATTTTTCGGTTTCCTATTGGTAAAACGAAAATATTAATTTTAGAATATTAAGGAACACAAAAACCAAGCCGTAAATAGCAATTTTCTCTTAAAAATTATGTGCCGTTTAAGAGAAAATGGCGTTTTAGCACTACTAAAAATGCGAAATTTGAAGTTCATTTTCACAGAAAATTTTGAGTTTTCAAAATACTTTATTTGAAGTTATTTGAAGCACATACACTCACAAATATAATCATGTTTACAAATTGCTGGTAATGTGCATATTAAAGATGTGAGAGATCTTTCAAAAAAATTACACTTATATAATTTTTGAAAAAACAAAAAAATAACTCAAAATAAACTTTACGCTATACTAAAGAGTGTAATTAGCACTATCCGTTACAAAAGTTTTAAGAAAAAAAATTGCAGTTATATACGAGAAAATGGCGTTTGAACATTTCTGAAAATGCCGAAATTTGAGCAATTTTTCACAGAAAACGGCAGTGTTTTCGAGAAACATTACTTGTCATCATTTAAAGCATATATACTCGTAAATATAATAATGTGAAAAAATAGCAGATAATGTAAATATTAACGATGTGAGAGACAAGTAAAAAAAATTACATTTTTGTAATTTTTGAAAAAACCAACCGATAGACCAAAATGACTTTTATGTCGTTGATAGAGTACATTTACCACTATCCCTACCAAAAGTTTAAAGAAAAAATTTGGAGCCATTTTTGAGAAAATCTTGTTTTTGTAATATTTTAAAATTGCACATATTGCACGCAATATTGCACGAAAACTACAAAAATTTTGAAAAACATTCACGTGACCTTTATTAATGAACTCAATATGCAGAACAAATTTTAATTAAAGAAAAAATCTCTATCTTCAATTTTGTAGTTGGAGAAAGGCGCGGAAAAAATTTCAAACTTTCACAATTTTCGAAAATTCAGAGCTGTACGTGAAAATCGGACCTATGCCATGTTAAAAAGTGTATTTTACTCTACTCTCTCTAAGAAATTTAAAGACAAAATTTGGAGCCGTTTTTGAGAAAATGTTGAAAATCCCCGGGGGGCTTCATATAAAGTACCCCAAATTTTGAAGAATCTTTTTCAAAATCTCAAAGCTTCGACTAGAATCAGATCGACTGGGGAAAATCCATTTTGGAAGAAATCGTACTTATGGTTTAGGCGCTAGCAGTGTCACAGACGGACGGACAGACGGACGTTTTCCTTTCAATTGGGTTTTCGGTATCAAGGACCTAGAAAACAGGGTTTCTGGCTACACCACGTGTTAGGGGATTTTTTTTCTGAATTTAGCAACTGGTTTTATCCACTTATTCGTTTTCATGGCCCGGCAATGAAATTTTTTGCGCTGAAAATTAGCCATTTTTTCGCGGAGCATTACATAACTTTCCCTATACTACGTATATCTCTCCGTGTATACGTACGTATACGGGAAAGTAAAAAACAGTTATTGACAGATTACAATTAATTTAGTTCCGTTTTGCCAACTGAATAAAAATTGAAACGACTGAAAAATACTACCACCAACTTTTGGTTTGAATGTTCAACAAACGAGTTAGTTTGTTCTCCTGATCAGTCAGTTAAATAGTCCATATAACTGTTTTGTCAGTGGAACCAGCTAATCATTTTTCTCTGAGTGTAGATACCCAAAAGCACAAATTTTATGTATTGCAAAAGCATATCGACACCACGTACGAAAACGGTGCCGATTCGAAATTGCTTTGGAAAAGGAATCGATGTAGGCTTGAAATATTAAATAATGTATTACTGAGAAATAGATTTCTTAAAAAATAAGTTAAACATTGTGTTAAGGCGGCGATATAGCTCCTTTTTCAGATTTGGGTTATTGTTCAATTTTTTGGGAGAGCGATCATCAGTTTTGGTTACGTCGAGATGAAAAGTTATGGTATGCTCGTTCGCTCGTTCGATCTCTGAAAAGACACAGTATACCCTTCTTATTAGAAAATAGTATAAATAAATAAGCAATCAGGGAATAAATCGTTCAACCTGTTACCTCAGTCCCACATGAAAACCAATGCCTTCTTTTAATTTGTATTTCACAAAATTCCACTCATGCAATCACATGCGTTTCCCGCGGCAAAATGGTTGCTCATTGAAATGTTTCATAAAAGGCGACAAGTTATGCCAACCTTGCTAAGTTAAACTGTTCTCATGGAACGTTAATGCGAGTGCACTGAAACTCGTTCCCTGGGCGGAGCGACTACTTTGAAAAACTTGTTTTTCCGTTTGAATTTGTGTTTCAATGCTGTCATTGGTTAAAACGGAGCTCGAGTGTGTCTTTAATAATTTCCTCTGCACCAGAGTGCCTGGGACGGAACCCCAGCAAGTGCTGCCCCCTGTCAAAGACAGATGAAACTATAACGAGCAGACTGCAGGATGAATGCAATTTCGACAGAAAACAAAAGAATTTTATATACCCGCTCTTTTAGCGCCTAGCACGCGGTTTTGGAGGGAATTTTTTCCGACGCGGTACGTTCAAAATGGAAATTCTGAGCTAGTAATAAAGGGCCAAAGATTGTTATAAAAACCAATCTCCCGCCACGGCGCCAAATACGAATCCAATCTGAAATGTATGTGCCAACACATTGTTTTTTTCTGCCGGAATTACCTACATTGGCCTTAATATACATACATCCATGAGGTATTTAAGCAAGCAATTGAGTGTCCGAATTCTAAAACGACACATACGCACGAACGGTCGACAGGCAGTTGAACAGATTGTTGGATTTTAGTTAAAAATTAAAATTACTCCAATTTGAATTTTAATTAGACAGAAATATGAAGAATAACAAAACGCATATTTTTCTTTTAACATCTTTTTGTTAGATGTATTGTTATTAAAGTAAAAAATTATTAACTGCACAGTTTCACGTAATGAAATGCAATAGTTTTTTTTATATTTAACTCGATATTTGTCAAGTAATAAATAATCGACTTTACTTGAACTTTTGTTTTCAAAAACTATTTGAGTTTCCGATGACGATAGGTTTACTATTATTACTACAAATTATTGTTGTTAATTAATATTAAATATTAAACTGGGCCGTTCTCGTAGATGTCGGTTAGGAGATTTAAATCGAAAAAGTATCGAGGGAATATTCGATTTCGAAAATTTTTTAGCGAGAAAGTTGTTCATTTAGGTGCAGAGAAGTTTTATTTGAGGGTGTGAGTCAAAAATCAGAATGGTCAAAAAATCAGCATTGCTGATAATGAACAAGAAATAATTCGAACGTAAAACTTAAATTAAATTATTAGATTATTATTTTAATATTATTAATAAAATTGATTATCTGTAATTCTTATTTTTAACCATTCAGATATTTGACTATTCTAAATTTTGACGTACACCCTTATTTGACACTTATTTTTGCGCGCTCGGCGACTCTCCACCTAGTACTACCGCACGCAACCTCAGATTTGTTTATGTTAATTGTTGGAACTGTTGGAAACGAATTCTCGTTTCGTTTTCGTTCTCGAGTCCCTTTGCTCTCCATTTCTATTGTTTATAACTATATTTACAACCAAACTTGTCAGGGAAATAAAAAATGTTATGAATAAATTAATAACCTAGTTAACTGTTTGATCATAAACAAATCCGAAGATACGTGCGGTAATACTAGGTGGAGAGTCGCCGAGCGCGCCAAAACAAGTGTCAAATAAATTGCCATAATTTTTAGACTTATGAATATTTTATTCTGAAATTTTGTAAAAAACTTTTCGCTAAACGGTTTTCGAAATTAAAAATTCCCTGGATACTTTTTTGATTTGAATCTCCTAACCGACATCTACGAGCACGGTTTCATTAAATATTTAATATTAATTAACAACAATAGTTTTTAGTAATAATAGTAAACCTATCGTCATCTATAACTCAAATAGTTTTTTAAAACGAATTTTCAAGTAACTTCGATCATTATTTCTCGACAAATATCGACTTAAATATAAAAACTATTGCATCTCATTATGTGAAAATGTGCAGTTATTAATTAATCTAACAAAAACATGTTAAATAGAAAAAAGATTTGTTATTCTGCATATTTCAGTCTAATTAAAATTCAAATTGGAGTAACTTTAATTTTTTCTAAAATCCCACAATCAGTTCAACGGCTTCTCGATCGTTCGTGCGTCTGTGTCGTTTTAGAATTCGGACACTTACTTGTAATTTTTTTATTAATAAAAAAGGCAACTTACCATTTGAATCAAAATCTGCCTTAGGTTTCTTAAAAAACGTAGTGATGCTCAGCTGATTCGTGTTACCATTTGCACGTTTCATAATTTGTATTTAACGTCAATTATTTCTGGGACGTACAAATTATGTAATTAATATTTACACTGCAACACACAATTTACAATTTCAGTAAGTCGTTTAAATGTGGTAACAGAAAAAAGAAAAATTGGTGCTTGTCAACGATAAAATCAACTTACCTATTTGGATAAAAATCGGTACTTGGACAAAGTGCACTAACAAAAAAGTATGCGCTCAAACCGAACAAGCGTCTTTGGTGAAAACTCTTACGGATGTGTTTATGACAAAGATGCTACTCTCAGACATCTCCGGAAAACCGGAAAACTTGCACTCTGAGAAGGGATAAAAAACGGAAGAAGAGTGCGTATTGCAATAGACAAGATTTGCCCCACGAAAATATGACGTCAAAAGGTAAAGGAAATCCCGCCCGCGTTGGGCCATTTTTCCGAACCTTTCTGTCCGCTTTCATCCGCCGCCGCGGCGGCCCGTTGTTCCAGACGTTTTTACACCACACGTTTTTCAAACACTCAAGAAACAAACATTTCCTTTATAAGTCACGCTTAAATCCATATGCCTATATTTTTATGAGGCGTCATATATTCAGCAGAGAATTTTGTTGTATTGCAACAAAGTTTTCGTTCGAGCCGATGACACATTTAGCATGAAGAAAATAACACTTTTATATCATGCCTTTTTTTATTAAATTTTTTATTTTTTCTTAACTATAGGACATCGGACGCGGCGTATCGTCTATTTGGAGTCATCCCCGTCGGTCAGATCCGGAATGGAAACAGACGATTCAGAATCTGTATTATATTTACGCCTGAGGAAGGTCGCAGAATGGCGACCGAAACGTCGGCACCTTTGCCATGGACGCGGCGTTACCCGGACAGCCAACTTAATATTGACTCCGGCCGCGGAAGCCTACGCTCTCACGATTCAGAATCTGATTCACTACAGGAGCTATTACGCTTTGATATCTTGCCTTGCAGCTTTCTTTCCTTCTTCTTTCCTTTGTTTATTCGCGTCTTCTCTTCTTTCTTTGCCTTTCAGCTGCTCGTTCTTTTTTATTCTGTCCATCTCCTCCTTTTTGGAAATTTTATTCAAAAAATACTTTTGTCCATCCTCCCCAGACACTGCAGCAGGTATTCTTTCCTTCTGCCTTTTCTTCTGCAGCTTCTTCTTAGAAATAGGGGGAGAGAATACATACTTCTTAAAAGGAGATGGCACATCAGTTGAGAAAGGGATATCTTTGCTGTCTCCAAGCATTTGAAGTTGTTCACAAGACTGTCCCGGTATTGTGGAATCTTCATTTATCCGAGTCACAGGAAACAGTTGACAATTTTCACTTCGCGGGACGGCTTCGTTGCTTTCAAACATTCTGTAGTCTTCCTGCAATGATTGTTCAGGAGTACAGTTGGCATACCTTGAAAGAGTCTCAACTTCCGAAGAGTGGTGGCATCACTGGAGTCAATATATCCATGAAGTTCCAACTCCGTTCTCTTCCACAACAGAAAATGAAGATTGGTCACAAGGATCCCTTTCCCAATGACCGGTGGACAGTTTAAATAATTGCAGTTTTTCTTTTCCTATCATCTCGTTGAGAAGAGTGAATCTCTGCTTTAGGTCTTTAACTTTCGCCCGAAAATTGTCTGCTTGACTGCTCTTCATGTTTGAATTGTCACCACCAATTTTTGGTACACTTGGATCCCAAGGATAAAGCCCACATTTCCGGAAGCTATTGGATAGTACAGCAGGAGTCACATGCTTCTCAACAACCTCTTTCAGCAGTTTTGAAAAATCTTTCTTCTTTAAAACTGGGTTGTCCAAATGATTGATACGCCACTCATGGACACGTTTCTTCCAGTTTTCCTTGAGTGTGCGAAACACTGCTACGTCCATTGGTTGGACAATATGAGTAGCATTTGCACGCACAGCCACCAAAATAATTCCGTTTTTATCACAGAACTGACTCGTCTGTAAACTTAAATGGGAAACATGCCCATCAACAAATAATACAACAGGCAGTTCTACATTATTTTGTTTTACCCAAGGGTGGAAGAAGTTCGCTAAGAATTCATAAAACAGTTCTGACTGCATCCAACCCGAGGCACTTTTCCCAAGAGCCCAATCGCAAGGAAAATTCGTAGTAATTTCAAGAGGCAGTCGTTCATACTTAAAAATAATCAAAGGGGTAACAATACTACCATTCGCATTGCCAGTAAGAAGCACAGTAAGACACTCCTTGTCATCCGAATTCACCTGCTGATATATAGGTTTATCTCCCTTTCCTGCAAGGAGTTTATTCCCTTTCGGATTGAGAAAGAATGCGCTTTCATCACAAATACTCGTGCTGGATCCATAAGCACATGGAAAAGATCATTATCTTTCAAATAATTTTCCACTTCCATAAACCAGCTTGTAACACTTTCCTGAGACACCAATGCCCGCGATAATGTCAAGTTTTGGCTTATTCGTTTGGAAATATTGTCATTTCTCCGCAGAAAACCGTGGACCCATGTTCTCCCTGGGCGATTGTCTGTGAAAGGATTCTCTCTCTTAAGGTCCTTCATCAAAATTTGAACACTATCTTGAAGTTGACTGATAGTTACGGGAAATCCAGCTCTTCCCATTTTCAGCACCCAATCAGCAACAATTCCTTCTTCCCTGCTTAAAATGGATTGAGGTCCCATTCTTCGTTCAACAGATGACTTTCCTTCCACTTTATACTTAAGAGTAATCCTTGGTACTCCATACTTCTTTGCTGCAGTCCGAACTGGTGTACTGTTATTTTTCACATCTTGAATGGCTTTCTCCATTGCCTCCTGTGTGTAATTACGAAAATTTCCTTTCCTGGCAGGCATACTTAACCCTTAACTGCCCGAATTATTTTTTTTCGAAAAATTAATTTTTTTCTGTTCCATGTCAATGAGAAACATATATCAATAAAGGAAAAAAATAATTTATTGAAAATCTTTGTAACTTTTCTCAAAAAACCCTGTGTCCATATGGACACGCTGGGCAGTAATGGAGTCGTTTTGTACAAAAATCTGACACATGCTTGAAAATGTTTTTTGGGAAATAAAATGAACAATAAATGTTAAAAAAGAGACTAATACAAAACATATTTAAAAAATAAAAAACACAATAAAGTTATTTGAAAAATTTAAATGTACTGCTTTCATTCGGGTGTGTGATAGACTTCAAAACATTCAAAGCATAAACATACATCACATTTTGCACACTTCGTGCGCACTGCGGATGTTTTGTTTGAACAATGGATTCCCTTGCATCTCCTCTTCTTTTCAATTTTTTTAATGTAATGCTTATAACCATCGAATCTAATCTCTTCTGGAACACTGGCTTTGTAGGTGCTGAGAGAGCCGGTTGATGGTCTTCCCGCGCCTTTTATTGGATTCATGTATCTTGTTAAATAAACTTGAACAATATGCCGCCTGAATTCAAGCTGTGTCATTTTTTCCCCGCCTTCTTTTTTCAATTGCCAAGCATTGTGAATTGATACATCAATTAGCCACTACAGCAAAGCCCAGTACCATTTCTTGTTTCGAACATTTATTCTATGCATGGCAACGTTCTCATCCATTCGGTCTACACCACCCATGTATCTGTTATATTCTGCTATTGTATGAGGCCGTTGAATTTGGATCGCCTTTTTCTCCTTTGCGGAATATCGCTTTACTAAGGATACAGGCTCAACACCAGCACACGTTGATGCTATAGCGAGAACGGAGTTGTCAACCCACTTCGTGACAATTATTCCGTCGTCTTTGCAGACGGAATGCACAAAATGTCCCCTTTTCTCTTTTTGTAGAATTTTATTCGAAAGAAGAGGACAGCTTTTAGGTATTCTGTTTTCTCGTATCGTTCCTGTCCCTTCATATCCTTCCTCACGTAAAAAAGACAGAAGGTTAAAACCCGTAAAAGATTGTCGAAAAAAAGTGAAAGGGCAACTTTTTCACATTCGTGTTGAAAACATCAATCATTTGAATGAGTGGTGAAGCTGCTTTACCGACTTCTTTATCATATACGCTATTTGAATTTGTTGCTTTCCCTTGGTAGAAAGAGAAGTTTGCAAGGTAGCCAGAAACCGTGCATAAACACCAGGCTTTGTAGCCGAATCTGATCGGCTTCCCACGAATGAATTGCTTACACGAGTGCCTTCCGAAGTACTTGATCATGGATTCATCATATGAAAGTTGTTGCTTGGGTATAAAATATTGAATACATTTTCGCCTTATACTTTCTATCACAGGTCGAATTTTCCACATTTTATCATTTACATCTAATTTGTTGTTATCATTGCAGTGAAGAAACCTGAGGATTATTTCAAAACGGTTTCTCCTCATGGCATTACAAACAAATTCATTTCTCGTGTGTGGGCTGGAATCTCAGTACAGTCGCTTGTTTGGTACAGTGTTGTAGCTACTTAGAATCAGAATGCCGATAAAGCATCGTATTTCTTCAAAAGTAATTTTAGGATTTGGACAATTTTTAAAAACTGCATATTCGTTGGACTCGTCAACTAATAGTTGTACGAGTTCATCATCAAAAAACATCTCAAAAAGTTGAACTGGGTTTCGATCCCAATGTTTATCATCATTGCGTAGTGTGGCTAAATTTGAAAAAAGTTCCCCACTGATCCAATGTTGCTTATTCCTACTCAGGTAGTCAAAATTCCTTGGTTCAGTTTCAATTTCTTTGTCAACTAATCTCACTTCCGCTTCAGCACAAAGTTGTCGGGCATTTAAATTATCTGGATTACCTCCATCTTCATCTCCCGAATCCTCGTCCGTTAGAACTGTTGGGTCTGGTGGTGCAATGTACACTATATCGGTTTCAGGCACATTACCTCCCCCATCAAAAATCCAGGGCTTCTTAGACGGTAACATCTGAATTTAATATCTTTTCAAGGCCTCTGATGAAAAAGTAAAGACGAAAATAGAGTTAAAATATTATTTTGGCAACAACAAAATTTGACATCATAACTGCCCAGCTTGTCCATATGGACACGCTGAAATATTTTTCATTATACTGGAAAACCAATATCTCTAAAACTATTTTTAAAAATATGTATTTGTACGTTAAAGTTTCTATATGTATTTCAAGTAATTCAACTTCAATTAAAATAAAAATAATGTATTAAAACAAACTTACTCCGCGTCGACGTCCATGATTTTTTAGCATAAAAAATTCTCTGAATTTCAGGAAGCGATTACGGCGAACTGGCCTGCGATAGACAGTTCCAACAACAATGAGCGTGCAGACTGAACTTGCTATTATATGCCATGCGATTGCCAACTTCATCACAACAAATGTACCCTCTACAGAAAATGATTAAATGTTGTTGGTAATGCGTATCCATATGGACACGCTGGGCATTTGAGGGTTAATCTGTAACAACATAAAGAATTACTTGAGAAGTTGACACATTAATGGTCCAGTAGTTGACCACGTGGTCATCTACTAGATATACCCAATCTATTGTGTTAAAACTTTCAGAAATGTTTTGGTGGGTGATAATACAAAGATATAGATAGTTAATTAGGAGTTCAATAAAAACAAGGTTTCACCTAGTAATTGACCACTGTCGTCGCCAACAATGCTCGCCAACTAATAACACGTGCCGCCAAATGCGCTCTGCTTTTCAATTATTACCACCAGAGGGCAGGACATTAAGTTTCCGCGATTTGTGAACGTAGTTCACTGACACTCATTAATTAAAAGACTTTTGTTCTAAATGGTCAACTACTGGCACACGGTCAATTACTCCCTCCGCTACCTTATAACATAATAAACAAAATATCATGCTTGATGGCAAAGAACTCAAATAATTGAATAAATCTTTACATCACAGGAAAGGTTTTCTCCAGTACAAAACATAAGTTACTAATACCTCCACAATACCAGTGCGAGAATTGTTCTTTATACAAGTTTCAAATTATCACAAAATAAGCTGCACGAGGCCATCACACCACGCGGCCACATGGCGGGGTTCTGCAAACATCTCGCACACACGCGGCGCCGGCCCGCAGTCGTCCGCTATGGAGAGGGAACAATCCCCTCAAACCAGCCTTAAGTGCACACAGACAATTCACAGTGGTGTAAAAAGAACCAAGTTGCACGAGGCCATCACATCACGCGGCCACATGGCGGCGCTCAGCAAACATCTCGCTAGCAGCGCACTAGACCTGCATGGCCGCCAACGATCCACACCAAAGTGAAAGTGGACGCCTACGAAGTCTACAAGGAGGAGATTCAACTCCGGTGTTGGAGGGGTGGTGGGGGTAAGTACGAAAAACGTCGGCAGCTACTTGAAAAATAAGACAACAAAACTAGACCCCTTCGACTTCAACGACATCACGCGGCGAGAGAAGGAACTTATCTCGGCTGATAATCCACAAATTTCATTGGGCCCAAGTGGGTGAGTCGACGCCGGTTACCAAGAAAACATACAAGTTATTTGCTGTCGGTTGCTAAGAAAATATTCATGAAGGGTTTAACAACTCTTTAAGATTTTTTTAATTTCAATGAACTTCGGGGAAAACCTAACCTTTTTCACAATGTTTATCCGTGTGTAAATGAATGTCTTATAAGTTCAATATTTTAGTTACATGTTTTATCTCTTACGTTCTTTCCCAGTCGCTCAATTTTCGTTTTCATATTCCGTAAAGTTTTCTTCACCTTTATTCGTTTAACCAACCCCCCTACTATCTTTTTCTGGTGGCAATCAACAATTCATCGCTGTTCCACTCCACAATGTGGAGTCCACGTTACAGTATTCCGATCTGGCTTTTAATTTCTTAACACCAGAACACAATTGTTTTTGCATTTCATTTCTGCACATTGGCATTTGACGTAAGGTGTCCTTCAAAGATAAAAAAATCTTTGAATGATGGTATTCTCCTCTCTATATTAGTGACAACCGTATGTCCATTTATAAGAATCTAAAATAGAAATTAATTATTTACTATATACATGTATATAAATTTGTATGAAGTAGCATAGAAATTAAATTTCAAAGAAACTCCAGAATTAAGATTCACTGTGAAGTCTTCAAGGTTATAAATATGTGCCGTGTCACAAGATTGTGGAACTTGCACAATAACAAAATTCTGTAGTAAAATAATATTAATAATGAGCAGTTTATATCTGAAGGATAGTAGGGCCTAAAAAATGAATAACAAGTTCAATTCACAAGTTACAAATGTAACGTTATAAATTTTCTATTACTGAGCAGAATTTGGAGGCAATTAATTTCCATTTATATTTAATAGTTTCAGAAGTTCCTATACTTTCAATTAAGATTGCACACATCTTCTGATGATTTGAGAATTTCATAAAATATTAATTGTATGTTTGGTATATTATATGTTACCGGTATATAATATTTATACATAGGCCTATAACATAAAATGTTATATGTATTTATTAGCACTGAATTGTCTCAAACAAAGAAGGCACTATATATCATTACTTACAGAACATGTAGGTGGTGGATTTCCATCGATAATCATAGTTTCAGACTCAGTATTTACACTTTTATCTTCACTAGACTAAGAAAATTTTGTGAAATATTTTTATACATGTAAGCATTTTTATGTATTATACTTTTACATGTATTATACATGTATTATGTACTATTATACTTTTTTACATGTATTATACTTTTAGATATATTTGTTCAATACAAAAAGGTAAAACAACAAATTTAATTACTTTCAGAACTTGCAGGCAATGGATTTCCATTCTTGATAATAGTTTTAGATGCATCTATCCTTTCATTAGGCCTACATATATCATCAGTGGCTTGAGAATTCTGTAAAATATTTATTTATTTATCGAATAGTCCAATACACAAAAGGCAATATATATCATTACTTACAGAATATGAAGGTGATGGATTTCAGTCGATGATCTTACTTTCAGACTCAGTATTTACACTTTCATCTCTACTAGACTAAGAAAATTTTCTGAAATATTAACATATTTGTTTATTCGGTCCAATACCAGAAGGTAAAACAGATTTAGTTACTAATAGATCTTGAAGGCAAACGATTTCCATTCATGATAATCATTTCATTTGTATCATCATTAGTTTAAAAATTCTGTAAAATATTAACATTCATTTTTACATTGCCCAGTATTGAAAACGAAAACTAATTTAACAAGTCTATTTTCTCAAATAATGTTTGCATTGAAAATTGAAGGAACTGCACCAGTTTTCAATCTCAATATATTTAGAAGTAAGGTATCTACATTGCCGGAAATTGTCACATTGAAAGATTGGACAATATCCGATGCTTCAAAATGTTTCTCACAAAAATCAATATATTTTTGAGATGTTGGGAATTTGCGCATGTCTTCAGCAGCAATGGAATGCCATCTCTCTCACACTGTAGGATCCTAAACCAAAGAATTTTTTTCTGCAGAATTATGTTGTGTTTCCTACATTCCAAAACTGAATTTCAGTAACTTCATTTCTGTTTTTTCCATTTATTTTTCCTTAATAAAACCAATAAAATAAATCAAGCTCACTTCAAAAAATAAAACATTGCATTTATAATAATGTTGCAATATAAAATATGACAACAAATAATTAAATTTCATATGCATTTAACAGAAAATTACCTGCAATCAGTATGTTTAATTATTACTCATGTATTAAAGATTGAGATTGACAATACTTATTCACATTGTTTTCATAGAGAAAATTACTTAAATTTGGTATTCGAAAATATGCTATTTCTTTATTTATCGCAATTTTGGCTTCACTATTGCAGCAATTTTTAATGCAGGACTGTAGACTTTGTGATCGAAAACCAATAATTCCTTCACACTCATTCGCCTCCCACACATTCACGAAATTGGAGCACATTGTTTAAGTAATATCTATAATAATTATCAATTACATAATATTAGTGAATATTCTCAGTGAATATTTACACTTATTTTCCTGTTGTGAAGCTTGTTCCCCCCAGCGTTTCATTCGATAGTGGCACATACAACGACGGGCGCATGAGGTTCTCGCGACGCTGTGAACGAGGAAAGATTTAAAAAATTCTCAAAAAGTTATTTTAACAGAAGCCATTTTGAAACTTCGCAGTCCTTTAGAACAAAGTATGAACTTTCTTTTCGTTTTTTTTCAGATTTTTAATTCGTGGTAAAATTAATAATTTTATAAATAGACATTTATAAACAAAAAATTAACATTAATTTTTTTATAAACAATAAGATAAATTTCATGAAAGGTACAGATATAAGCTTTGATTTAAGAGGAACTCATAACCGAAATTTTAAAACGATTTTGAGATACAAAATATTATACACGTCAGTGCGTATGAAGTTACGGAAAATTTAAAAAAATAACTTGACGAAAATATAAATTATTGAGCAAAACTAAAAAATACATGTTGTATAGTTTGTTTTCATGAACCTGTAAAAATATAATTAGAAAGATATCAGACATCGAGGTCAATTTTCCTTTAAATTCGTCCGATTTTGCGTGGAATTACCCATAAATAAATTTTGCTTCCAGCTGACTTCGTGCTTCCCGCGGATTCGCTTTGCTTTGCTGCCATTGGCTGTTTTGAAAGCTTTCGTAGTTCTTTCGATTGCCGCGTGAGGTCGCTGATGACGAAGGGGTCTGGTTTTTTAAAGTAGCTGCCGACGTTTTTGGTACATACCCCACCACCGGAGTTGAGTCTCCTCCTTGTAGACTTCGTGTGGACGCCACAGCATCTATACTGCAAGAGGGAGGCCAAAGTGCACTTGCAGATGTAAGGCTGAGTTCACATAGTGTGGATCTCAGCCACCAGGATCGCTTTTAAATACATAACACAGATATAGTTTGTACTGCTGCTAGTCAGATGTATCAGACATATTGGTTACGGCTATATTATTGTTTGCGTGAACAATGACAATAGACGAACGGCGAGAGAACAGCTTTGTCATTCGGAATTCAAGTGATGTGGCGACAACGTACAGGCCACAGAACTGTCGGCTACTTCTGTGAATTTTTCAATTTATTCCCTGTTGTGGAGTTTCGGCGACATCCCAATTCTAGCCTTTTGGGAAGTCTCCGCTGATATTTAAGAATTTATCGTTTTATGATAGCGCAGCCGGTTCCAGTGGTGGCCTCGTCACGCCTATCTGCCCGATTGTCGTTTTCGTTGACATACGCCTCTTTTCGCCTCGTTCCGTCTTTCATTGAATTCAGCAGTACAGATATTTCAACTCCATTCGACTTATGTTGATTGCTCAAGTCCTTCCTGGTGTTTCGTCTATTCATTTTGGCCTTTTGAATCAATTTTGTTGCACACGTGGGCTGAGTTTGTGTTTACAACCACATTTCCACATATATTTGACTGCAAGGGTCTCGCCTGATTTCGGTGCAAGACTGATTCTACAAGCCAATTCTTGTGAAAGAGTCAATTTCCTAGCAATATTTTATTGAACACATCTGCCTTTTTTATTAAACTTTCAGTCAATGATCTTTTACGATGAGAAAAGTCTGTTTTTATTTATAACCGCAGTTTTGCAAGAGGCATCTTTGGTTCACCGCTTCAAAAACTCACCAGGAAAAAAAATATAAAAAACAATTTTATTCAAAACTTGGATTAAACAGGCATTATATAAACTATTTAAAACATTCCTAGACTAAATTCTGGCGTAGGAACGCAATACTCAGCTAGAAAAATCAAGGAACACATATTCAACAATTGTCACCAGCTATTTTGATATACAGTATCATAAACCTTACAGAGAGAGAGAAATAATTTTCCCTAAGATATCCCAAAGGATCTAAAGTTATGTGCATGAACCGAAGAAGACATAAACAGCTTGAAACATACTTTACCATTCAGATGTAAAGAAGTTTTTCTTCTAAATAAAGGAAAAACACCAAATTCATACATTATTGTAATAATTTGCACACGTCCGTAGCTGCTTCAAATACAGCTCACCCAAAAAGCTGTGAAACTGATAGCAACACAACTTCTTCCATAATTCTGCAGTAAGATGTGCTGTTCACAGAGCCATCCACAACAGAACAGTCTCCAGGGCCTTCAGATGTGAAGATATCATGATGGCACAACCTCCCTGTTGCTCTGCAGAAGCAATGCAGTCAGCACGACATTTCTCTGTTCTTGTGCGGCGTATCCTGATTTTAAAATAAATAACTTGAAAATAACTCAAATCGACTTTCATCGCTGAAAGCAACTCTCCGCCAAGCTGATTTATCTCATCCAAGTCTTTCTTCGCACCATTTTAAACGTTGCAGTCTGTTTTGTCAAAAGAGGTTTTCTACGGACGACGTATGATTTCATTTCCATTTCATTCAGTCACCGTGAAACGGTCATCATGCTGATATTTGGTGTTTTACAATCTCGCAAAATATCAGATAAACTGGCATTTCGAGCCTTTTTGCTACATCAAACAAGCTGTCGGTCTTGCCTTGGTGATGTCATAAGAGGTCGACCACATTCCGATGTATCATCAGCAGTGTTTGTCTTACAAAATTTGCCAATGTTTTGGGCTACACACGTCTTGGAAACTTCTAGCTTTGCGGCAATTTGCCTGATGGTACGCCCTACCTTGTACACACCAACTATCATCCATTTTTCATCTTTAGAACCACTTTTGACGCCCCATTTGCAAGAACACAATTATCTAAAACTCACTTAACAAAATGCACACAAATGAGCTCAACACAACACAGACAAAACAGGACCGATATGCATATTGTAATATTTATCCAGTGTTACCAATATAACCTCAACAATGCTAAACAATAAGACCATCAGTTGGCGCGAAAATTGAATTTCTACCAATTCTTGTATTAAATATTTAATTTTTCCTACTTTTTTTTAAATGAATATATTATGAGCTTTATAAATTCTTCAGTATTTTCAACAGAACTGTTTATAAACAAATACGTGCAATAGATAGATACATTTTATAAACTACAGTTGATTTATATAACAGTAATAATTTTTAACCGAGAATTTTCTAAGTATCAAAAATTGGTAATTTTTTTCATCTTGCTGATAAAAGAAAAGCTTTCAGAACTCCTTCATTTTTTGAGTTACCAATCTGTTGTTTTACAGAAAGGTGGCACTTTTTGCACTTAATTTAATAGCGGACAAACATAACAACACTAAACAAATGTATAGGGTCACCTTACATGAATGTGACAGACAGGGGTGTCCTTATTCTTTTGGTAGGTACCGTACTTTCTTTTTCTGGTGGCAATCAACAATTCTTCGCTGTCCCACTCTACATGGCTGACAGTATTCGGATCTGGTTTTTAATTTCTTAACCCCAGAACACAATTTATTTTCGCATTTCATTTCTGCACATTGGCATTTGACGTTAAGGTGTCCATTGAAGATAAAAAAATCTGTGAATGATGTTATTCTCCTCTCTATATTAGTGACAACCGTACGTCCATTTATAAGAATCTAAGATAGAAATTCATTATTACATGTCAATAAATTAATATAAAGTAGCATAGTAGATTTTTTACACATGAAAACAAAGTTACCTTTTGGTGTCATATGACTCTTAATTAACACACATTTAGTCATATCCAAATCTGTAGAGGTTTCTCCTGCTACTAAATAAATAATTACAACCATGTTAACACGAAAGAAATCAAATTTCAAAGAAACTTCAGAATGAAGGTTTACTAGGAAGTCTTCAAGGTTTATAAACACCTGCGTGTCACAAGATTGTGGAACTTGAACAAAAACGAAATTGTGTAGTAATATAATATTAATAACGAGCAGTTTATATCTGAACGATAGTACAAAATGAATAAATTCAATACACAAGATTACAAATTTAACATTATAAACCTTCTATTATTAACCCTCCGTAAACCACGTGGATAAAAGTTACGTCCTACCCCACGTGGGGTTTCCTGGACCCCACTAATATCGGAATACAGATCGCGTAATATTTATTATTTCTTTATATTATGTACGGATAATACTTTTGAGTTACTTTTGGATAAAATGAAATAAACTTATCAAATCATCATTTTACTACTTAAATACAAAGAAAATAAAAATTGTAGTATTTTTAGCAAACTTAAGTACACTTTTCCATGGCTTAGCCTATATTTAGAGAAAGTAATTAGAAGCATATTTACATTGTTTAATTTAAATTTATACAATATCGATGGAGGAAAATCACGCTAATTTTTTTAGTGTACCTACATACGTTATTCCATTCCGTTTTAGCTCATCAACCAACTCGATTGAACTGAACCAATTATCTCTTGTAATATTGCGATTGATAGTGGCAACTGGAGTAATCAAGCAACTGGAGTACACTTTGTGTAGGAATAGTTTTCTTGGATTGGGCGAGCTGCATCTGCCATTGTATATGAAGGTATTCAAAAGATTATGTTTTTTGGCATCGAACAAGCACATTACTTTAATGCCATATTTATTGGATTTACTTTTCACGTAGACTGGGAAAACACAGCGGCCACGAAAAGGAACCAACATTTCATCTACTGTCAAATGTTCATAAGGGGTGTAGTTTGATTGGTAGTTTACAATAAATGACTCAGATAACTCTGAAATTGCAGCAGTTCGATCACCATCTTGTTTCTTTTTCTCCCTTTATGCAGGATCGTCAAAACGCAATGCAATAAGTAGAAACAGAAATCGTTTCAGAGACATGGTCGCTCTAAATATCTCTCTTCTTGTCCCGTCAGCATTCCATAAACCTTTGGCGTCTTCGTTACTTGATTTGAAAACACCACACAAATATAGCAGTCCTATAAAAGCCTTCATTTCTGTACTATCAACATGATTCACAAATGTGGCAGTTTTCCCGTACTGGGTACTCAGTTCAGTTATTTTCACATTTGTAAACATTACAATTTTATCAGTCATATCTTCATCGATAAGTAGTAGCCAGTAATCAATTGCCTCACTAGACAGCATATTCCGTGCTTGCCCATTCAGATTACGAATCAAATTATGTCCTCTTATGCGAGAATCAGGAAAGGTAGTTGATGACCACTTATATCTATTTTTCCCGTAAATAAACTTACGATCATCAGATATAATTGTAGATTCAGTTGTTTCTGTACTGTAGTCACTGCTGTCTCTAGCCGTCAGATTTTGATTTTGCGAAGTTGTAGGCATATTGTCGTTCTCTCCTTCCGAACTATAATTTTCAGTGCCTGAATCATGATCACTGTCTATTGTTGAAGCGTCACTAAGATCACTATCTACCTCTGCAAGCCGCTGTTCAATTTGTACAGAATGTTCTTCACATTCCATTGTTGAGAAGACAGAGCTTTTTCTTTTTTAGACCACTGTTGACATATCTCGATGGGGTTTTTTCCCAGATAGTCTCAGGAAAAGTCCGCTTCCCTTCATAAATTTCGAAATTTAAAACTAGCCCAGAAGGGTTTGCGACAACAAACCTCGTACAAACTGCTTCACACCACATAACACCTGAAAATGGAATTATTTGTTCATCCACTGCAACCTCTGAAGAATGAGGCACTCAGGCATGCCTCCTTGACTTTCTCTAACATTTGTCTAACACCCCATAGTCTGTCCATTTTACGTTCTTCTTCACTGTGTTGTCATCGATTAAGTTGCTTCTAATTGTAAAGTATCTGTCTCTTGAAATTGTATCTGCTATGCTGGGAACTCTCGTCGCTTTTGCTCAGTGCATTCTGACCCGGGGATATTGCAAACAAGACATTAACATTGTAACACCCAAAAATACTTTTCAATTCTTCTCAGTAAAATTTAACGATTTCCCAGTAATCTGCAAAATGCAAACATAACACTCGTGATCTAGCTCTTAGAATATTTTTGTGACATACCACTACATAAATCTTAAGAGATCATTCAATATCTCTAAATATTTCATGTTGGTACATTCTATCTTATTTAAAAAATCATTATCGAAATACTGCCAGAAATAATTTATTTATTTGTTTTTCATCACTTTCTTCAGCGAAAGAATCAGGAACATTTGAAGATTCTAGTCCATGGAATCTAAAACAAGAAGAGGATATTAGTAGAAAGAGAGAAATGAAATATTTACACAAAATAGTATTCTTATGCGTCCGTTTTCTTCCAAAATGCACGACGAGTGTTTGTGGAATTTTCCTCATCACTGCTGTCATTTTCAGAACTGCTGGTCTCATCACATGCGTTTTCGGGCAATAAAATATGCCTGATTTTCATTATCTTCATCGCCACTACTAATATCCAACTCTGACGTATTACCAGACAAAAGTAAATCTAATATTTCATCAGTGTTGAGCTGTGATTTTTGTCCTTAAACGAATAATGTACAATATTAATAAATGTATATCAATTTTAAGGTATTCTGCTGCCTACAATTAGATTTTCACTGCAAAAACGTAGCATGTGTTATTGGAAGTATAGGTTATGTGTGTGTGTTCAAGCTCATGCCACAAAGTCCTGTTGTTCATTCAAATGGACACACAAATTTTAAAGCTTACAGGACACTATACACCCACAGACACATAATTATTCTTGATAACTTAAAGCACAAAACCATGGAGGAATATAGAACAGGAGTGGAAATTCGTTTGGCACCATCTACAATAAGGTACAAGAGTTAAATCGACAACACTGCACTCTGTGGCCAGAATGGATACTTCTTGATAGCTGAACCAGCTGGCTCAGGTGCACGGTACTCGATCTACTATTGAAAGTTCAATGTATAGGTAACCTCAATTTATTAAGTCCTGAATAAGATTGTAAGAATTTGAGTAGTGGAAGAATAAACTCGCATATATGAAAAAAAAACACTTTTCTGCGTAATTTTCATGAAATATATTCTGAAAACAATATTGCATCAAGATTTAACAAGGTAGGTTTAATAGAATAATCTGGTATTTTAAACACGTCTCGACATACAAATCTGTATATCTATTAATACAATTATAATTTAATTTTCACCATCTTTACAAGTTACAACACAACATAAATCCATTGTAGATACAGTACAATCGGCAAAAATAAGTTTAGATCAACATTATGGAATGACAAGCATAAGATGTTGTTGGTATTTAAACAATTTCGTCATGTTTTTGAGCCTACTAGCCTAATAACTTAATGCACTATAATATAGTACTAAAAATGGATGCAAATATTTTATTCCACCAGGATCCAAGACCAGGATCTTCCATTATCCAGGACATCAACTGGGCATTCATGACAATTTACTTGCAAGGAAAATACTTATTTTCACTTTTTGATGATCAATTTTCATTAGCTTTAAATATATGACCATTTAATCACACCTAACTTATGCATCAGTAATTAATAAAACAACTACAAATGAATTTGTGTGGTTTTCATAACAGTGACCTGTGCATATTATGAAGTCTGATTAAGTGGTGGTTTTTATATCTCTAATTAATGAATTTTATGCACAGTCCATTTTTTTCACCAATAAAAATGATTACGTATATACATGAATTGCTTCCACTAAATTGCAGATAAGGACAGGATTTTCTAATATATTTATACATCCAGCATCATGTCAATCAGACCACATGGTCCTTCATCCTCTTCCAGATCTGCAGTTAAGTTTGAAAAAGCTACATATCCCAATACGAATAACTAATATTACTTGGACGATGAAAACATATGTTCTTTGTTATAACTCCTCACATTTTCATTCAACTATACAATTGTAATGTAATAAACAGGCAAGACTTTAAAGCTTAAATTCAACTATAAGGACTACAAAGGAGTTTACATTTGCTGTAGAAAGTAATATTTGTATATAAAGTAAAGAAATTTTTGTATAAAAGAAAATCTATTTATTGAGCATTGCCTTGCCCATTCATTTCATTACGTACATATGTAATCAAAACACACCCAATTCTTTTTGTAAATAACCTGCCATTAATATAACAAACAACAGTACTTTCAACAATACAATAGTACTTTCTCCTGATGAAAATAATATAATATTTAAAGAAAGAACAACCAAAGCTTTACAAAAGAAAGCCAACTCATCCATTTGCAAACTGATTAAATGGATCCACCAAAATAAACAAATCCTATTTTGAAACAAAACAATCACAATGCCCTTTCCAAATGCAACACTTATGGCACTACTTGATATAATCTTCAAAACAATTAAAATAGAATAGCCTCACAAGGAACTTAAAACTTGCAATTTTTGTCTACAGTTTTTCACATCATTGCTGTTATTAATAAATTTAACAGATCAGTTTATTCGCATATTAATATACATTGTCAGCAATTTTTCTTTCACATCATCATCAAATAGATCAGCAAGTATAACTTGTTTACACAGAACATGTCATAAAATTTTACTTACATTGTGCTTATGATCAAGAGACAAAAATACCTTGCAAAAGGTGTGTTCCCATTCTTTAAATAAATGAAACTAGCGTACCCGTGCGAGAACTCTCGCATGTTAAAACCTACCCTTTCCCTATCCATTTGTCTCCTTTCAATTGAGAAGGAAAGTTGTAATGAAACATGTTTATTTTTTTAATGTATAAATGTAACTTCTAATGTACTTGCAGAATATGAAACAAAAATAACAATTCAATTGATGTTGGAAACAAATTTTCAATAAAAGTTTATTCAGCATTATAGAGAGATGTTCTCGGAACAATTCATACTTCTTTAAAAACAACTTTGAACAAATTATTCACTCCTCCGTGAGAGTCAACTTTTCGCT
Source organism: Acheta domesticus (assembly GCA_031308135.1). Classification (NCBI taxonomy): domain Eukaryota; kingdom Metazoa; phylum Arthropoda; class Insecta; order Orthoptera; family Gryllidae; genus Acheta; species Acheta domesticus. The sequence continues at coordinate 33,150 of JAHLJT010009723.1, forward strand.
TTCTTTGATATTCACGAACATAATAGAAAAGTTTTTTTTCTCTTCAGAAAGCAAAGCAAAGTAGTGTGTAAATACCGATGGAGCAAGTACAACCCTACTCTTTGTAATATTACTTGAATTTCCTTGACTTGTTATGGTGAATAGAGGGAGGTTTGGAGAGTTCAGGGTGCCAGCTTGCTGGGGTGCGAAAATTGAAAAATTATTTGTGTATTAAAAAGTATTAGATTATTTTGAGCATTCTTACATACCTCAAGTAACGCAATTCCGAGCCAAAAAATAAACTAATATTTTCACCTTTGAGAACTAAATACAATTTGTTACCATTGGAAACAATTTAGTAGGCGTAGACTACACTTCGGTACATGGGAATGTTACTCAAACGATGTTTGCATATTGAATATCTTAACGAACCGACACGTTGAGTTTAATATCAAACGGTGTATTATTTACAACATGAGTTTGCAGCTTGGCGTTGATGTACATACTTCCAAGACACCACCACCATTTAAATCGTGTCTTCGGATTGCGAATGTTAGCAGTTGTCGTGTGACTTCTCCTAATCTTTCTACAATTTTAAATTTACTTGCTTTTTTTTAAAATTAATTCACGTAGTATTGTAGACCAGCGCGATTTGATTTTTGTTTTTCATTTATTTCACGCTATTTTACTTTAGCTAATTTAAAACGTTTGTTTTTTGTGTTGTACCATACACAAGTTTTCCCCTACTACCTCCGCATACCCGTGCGAGAACTCTCCACTTGTTAGACCCTATGTTAGATCCCTATCCTTATATTTCCATTTTAAGAGGGGAAGTAGTTAACAAAACGTGTTTATTTGTTTAAAAATATATAAAGGTAACTTGCAATGTACTAACACAATATCAAATAAAATAAAAAACAATGCAATTGATGTTTAAAACAAATTTTCAATAAATATTTATTCATTATCATGGAGAGTTTTCTTGGAACAATTCATAGCACTTCTTAAAGACAACATTTGTAGTAATCATTCAATATTCTTTGACAGCTAGCTTTTAGCTTCTCGTGAGTCACAAAAATATTAGAAAACCTTTTTACTTTTGAGAAAGCTACGTGTCTGAACCCGCTGACTTTAAAATTTCATCGAATGATAACGAAAATACTGGTGCAGATAAAACACAGTTTTCACTCTTCCCTATGAACCCACATCCCTCCTCAGTTAGGTACACAGCACTTACAGACACCGGTAAAACGTTAATTGATTGGTTTCACTACACGCAAAGAAACAATCTTCATAGGTATCAAGCAACTATAACTACTTCTAGTTGTTGCTGGAGAGCAAATCTTGAATTAATGAATATGCAAATAAACCTCGTCAGACTACACAAACTACGGAGTTAACAGAAATCGTAAATAAATGTCATCTAAGCCTTCTAAGCATGTCGCCAGAAAAATTGCTACCAGCAGGAAGGGCTGAAATATTGAGGTGGCCTTGATTAGTATTGAAGCGTGGAACCGAAAAATTAATTGAATGGATCGGGGAATGTCTCATATTGTAGATTATGGTGTGGAAAACGTTTCTTTGAGGCCTTTGGCCTCAAAGTTTACTTTGTAAGGCTCTAAAACGCTTTGTTTATGAGTTATTTGCCGATATAGATTGACATGTGATGCGGGCTGCATTTTACATGAATATTTCGATGCGTTTTTAAAAGAAATAATCCATATTTTTAAAGTCAAAGTGGAATTCGTCAAGTCTCCGTGAAACTCTCTTTCCTTAGAGCCCTCATTTATAAAGATTAGTTGCGTGTGAGAGCCGGAACGCAAAGGTTTACTACTGAAATAATACAGGAGACGATATATCTCTTTTGGGCAACACCAAGCCACCAAAATTGTTGTCAAATGTCTTAAAATACGTAAAGATTTGGTGACCCTTACTTAATTCCCTTACTCCTGAAGTTAAAACATTTTCACAATGTTTACAAGGATGAACTTTTAAAAACTTTTTGCAAATATATCCGGCAACGTAATATATTGCATTTTCACACTCTGTATCAGAATCAGGAGAATCATAGTTTACAGTCAGGTCATTCTGACATAATACATCAGAAATATCACTAACCATTAGTGACTCCTGACTATTACCCTCAGGAATAGATGCGCTGCTCAATTTTGTCAGCACATATTCATAATCTTTTTCACAATTGCTCTTCGCAGACAACTTAGTGAACTGATGAGCAAGTGCCGCAAACCATTCCCCACTTGATAAGCAGTTGGATGAGTATTGCAGCCGTGTTGCTGTCTTATGATAGAGAATGTATTCTCATTTGCATCTTGGCTGAGAATATTAAATTCAGAACTCATCTCATGAAATAAATTCAGGAGGCTCTGAATACTTATCTTCCATCCTTGAAGGCAAGCTGGTTGACGCTTGCAATCTACAAATCTCCAATTGTCTAATTTTGATAAGACATCCGAAAGAAAATTAATGTGAACTGAATTTGCAGTCATTGCATGTATTTAAATTTATCCGGACCCAGATTTGTGCTATTGAAAGAGTCAAACAACTTGTCCATTGTCTCTACAAAATCTGTAGTGCGAATAGCACTGCTTGGAATCTTGTTCATTCCAACATACACATAAATAGCCGTATGGACAGAACAAGACAAAGCTTGAACTGCCAACTTCACCTTCATGCGTTGAAATTTTGTAGGATAAATGTGTGCCCGTGTTAATTTAGGTATTAACTATAATTTTAAAGGATCATTATTCAAATTGTATGTCTCTAATGTGTGCTCAAGATAAAATATTGTCATTACATAGCAAATTGTAATTTAGAAGGTTATTCCTCATACATTTCATTAAATGTGGTGGGTCAAAAAAGAAATGCATTTTGTCACCATCCAATTCTAAATATGGTTTCTATGATGAAACCCGTAACATAAGAGCCATATTTTGATTATTTGTACCTAGGTCACATATTAGAGCCTTTACTCTAAAGCCTACTTTCTGAAGTTCTAATATTCACATTTGAACAATCTCCTGTAAGATGGAAGAGGACGTAACACCACGAGAGAACCAGTACCCTATAACCTGCTTCCATCCTTTTTTAATACCTTTAATTAGAGCCATCAGGCAATTATTGGCTTTCAAAGGCAGTCTTGTTTTTCCATCATCAGCTAACCCTACAACCAAATCTGAAGTAGAGTCATAATGTAAGTGCTGCTGAATGGTTACTTCATCAAATATCAGAGAACAAACAGTCTCTGACTTGTCAGCCATAGATCCATCAGCAAGTTTCTTAAGGGTACATAAAACAGGCTGAATGATACCTGGACTAATATTAATTTTGTTTTGATTATGTCTGAGGATACTGACACTTGGTAAATTTAAAATAGTTCTTACAAAATTGTAAGATCTAGGACTATGGTAGTATAATGATAATGCAAAATCTTTCAGCATATCCCTCCACCTTCGTCCATGTTTGGTATACTTGCTGATCTTAATCTGTGCCGCAAACAAGTCGTTCAAAGACTTAGGCAACAAAGACTTTGTTGCATTCAAAATATGCATAACGCTGGGAGCGGCATTCTTCCCAGCACTCTGCAATCTTTGAATTTTTAATTCAAGTCTTCTCACTTTTGCCCGAAGTGATGCAATAACTCCCACACTCTTAAGTGGGGTGGAGGTTGAAGGCGATCCATTGTCCGAATTGCTGCACCCTTTAACAGAAAAAAAATTCTCAAAAAATAGTTACATTTGCAGAACCTTCCGGCGGTCATCACGAATGATGTCATCAACTTGCTGAATGTTGTGTGGAGTCACTGCACTCTCCGGCCTACCGCTCCGCTTTTCGTCAGTCAACGGTGTTTGCCCTTCAGCTTCCTTACAGCGACGAATCCATCGTCTAACAGTGCTGACATCCACTGTCACAACACCATACACCTTCTTCAGTCTTTCATGAATGCGTATGGGCGTTTCACCTTCTGCATTCATGAATTCAATCACACAACCACGAAGTCTACAAGGAGGAGACTCAACTCCGGTGGTGGGGGTATATACGAAAAACGTCGGCAGCTACTTGAAAAATAATACAAAAAAAACCGGGCCCCTTCGCCTTCAGCGACCTCACGTGGCAATTGAAAGAACTACGAAGGCTTTCAAAACAGCCAATGGCAGCAAAGCATCGTATACAAAATTTAATTCAAACATTTTTTCTACAAAATTATTTACTACATACTACTTCCTTTTCAACTTATTGTCTTCGGTTAAGCACATCCGCACACCGCCTGGTAATCGGCGCCAACTGACCCACTTGGACCAAACGAATTTTGACGATTAGTGGCCGAGAAAAGCCGAGATAAGTTCCTTCTTTCGCCGCGTGATGTCGCTGAAGGCGAAGGGGCCCTTTTTTTGTATTATTTTTCAAATAGCTGCCGACGTTTTTCGTACATACCCCCACCATGCCTCCAACACCGGAGTTGAGTCTCCTCCTTGTAGACTTCGTGCACACAACGCTGTCTCAAACGAACATCGATGTCGGCCATCTTACAAACTTCTGCTGTGCTGCCACGTGTTGACACAGAAAGTTACTACTGCAGTGGATTGCAGAAGGTTTGAGGAATGGCGCCAAATTCAAATTTTTCACTTAACTACATTTTTTATGTAGAAAAAAATAGAAGGCATTACTTTTTGACTGACCTACGTAATTGTAACTAACACAAGTGGTGCTGCGGAATACCACAGACCTTTCGCACTATTAAATACGTATGTAATATGCAAGAAAGTAAAAATCTAACGCAGAAACAATGAACCTAAATTTTGTTTTAGTATTATGTACTTAATGTTTATATTAATTATGTAATAATTACATAAAAATGATTTTATAATAATTATGTTCAAGTATTATATATTGCGGATCTTACACTACTGCGCATTACTTTCGAAAAACAATGACTAATAAAGTAAAAGTTTTCTAAATGTTTGAAGTGATACATGAAATGGTATAATACTAGTGTAAATGATTTTTACGAACTAAAAGCAATACACGTAATAACAATAAACCAACATTCAATGTTTTCAATTGGCCGTAGGGCTGACAAATGTAGTTATTAAATTAATTCGGTAAAACAATCGAATGCAACATGCACTAAATTATTTCCCCTTTAACTAGTTTAACACGTTAATATAACTCAAAATATTTCACTCACTTTCCCGGTTCGGAGGGAAATCTGAAGAAACTTATTTCTCTTCCCTGCCGAATAGCGTTGGCACAGCCTGGAGCCCAGCATTTCGCCATCGTTATTTTCCAAATTTTATTCAAAGTTCGCCAAACCAAATAACGCGCCCAAACAATATGGCACAAGAAACACGTGATTTGCCCCCTTCTCCATTCTCCATCCCCACTAGTGGAGAGGGCAGTGCCTTGCCACGAGTTTAGGGGGCGTTGCCCCAGGTCGGGAACGTGTTTTCATGGAAAAGATGAATGGTAGAAGGTTCATAATCTCGTACCGCTACCTAACGAGCAAATTACCGAAGCAGCGTTTGAAATTACGCATGTACCTTAAATAGATGTCGCCACATGGAAACGATGCTAGCGAAACCTTAAGTCCATACTCTCAAACAGCGAGAGTTTCCCCTCCTGTTATATATTCCTCCATGACAAAACCATAAACTTGAAATAATCGTCAAGTAATGTAACATATCTACATCCTAAGGCTTAAAATTTAGATGGAATAAAATAACCAATGTTGGCTAAATTTTAACAATCAGTTTTTCACAGTTGACAACTTCCTAATCTTATCATCTGGTTTACGCGCAGGTGCTCTAACCACTGAGCTATTGCTACAGTAGGTTTTTAGGACTAATGTATTTCTCGCTATGATATGTATAATATATTCTTTACGTCTACGGAACATATTTCTTTAGACGTAATGTATATTAAATATGTATTAACTCTACAGAATTAAGTATATATTATTTATAATTGTGACTACTTCTTCACCTGTTTTGGACGCGTTTACGCTCGGAAATATCATTCGTAGCCGTAAAGAGTACTAAATTCTGACATTGTTACAGTGTCAATTCTTTGAAAAAATTTAAATATTTTGGGGGAATTTGAAAAAATTTTTAACTAAAGAATTAGCGTACTGTCAAAAATTTCCGCATTACTTTTAATGTCAAAGTACATTAAAGTAAGTATCATGTACGTAAATGAAATTTAATATACACGTACAGGAACTTTAAAGTACTTTTGCATTAAATGTAATGTACGTTGTACAATTAAATTTACTGTATGCGTGCACATTAAATTTACTGTACGTGTAAATTAAATTTACTGTACGTGTAAATTAAATATACTGTATGCGTGTACATTAAATTTACTGTTACGCCCAGTTACTCTAACCACTATCCTATCGAGACAATAAATTGTTTGAACATGTTCTTAAGCCTGATGAATTGTCCGTTGGGATTTAGGCAATTGTCACATTTTTGGACGCGTTTACGCTCGGAAATATGTCCCGCAGATGCAAAGAATACTAAGTTCCGATCTTGGTACTGAGTAACAAATGTATTTTAATATTTAAATTTGTTAAACGAATAGTCACCCCGACCGGGATTCGAACCCGGGACTTCTCGTTCACGCGCAAGTGCTCTACCCACTGAGCTATTGCGACATCAATTGTCACATTTTTATCAGCGCGACAGCAATAGTTCAAGCGGGTTCTTAGGCCTGATGTTTTGTCCGCTATGATATGTATAATATATTCTTTACGTCTGTGGAACATATTTCTTTAGACGTAATATATATTAACTCTACAAAATTATGTATATTATTTATAATTGTCACTACTTCTTCACCTGTTTTGGACGCGTTTACGCTTGGAAATATGTTTCGCAGCCGTAAAGAGTACTAAATTGTAACATTGTTACAGTGACAATTCTTTGGAAAAATTTAAATATTTCCGGAGAATTTGAAAAAATTGTTAACTAAAGAATTACCGTATACTATGTACATCGCTACAATTTTATTATAAAGATTTTTACAATTTTATTTGTTACCAATTTGAATGTAAATACGAATTTTAAACATTTATATTTTTTGTTAAAAATATACATGTTGAAAATATATTTTAAATTTATTATACGTAAGTTCAAATAGCGGAAGAAAATATTTCTAAAACCTACACTGATTTTAATTTCAACATTAAATTTAATGTACAACACACTAATATCGCTTTAATTTACAAGGTACATAACATTTAATGGTGTCCTACATTAAATCTACATCGATTTTAATTTTAACATTAAATTTAAGGCACAAACACATTAAAACCGCTTTAACGTACACGGTACATCAAATTTAATGTACTACAGTACATTAAATCTACATTGATTTTAAATTACACATATTTAATGTACATATACATTAATATCGTTTTAATGTACACGGTACATTCAATTTAATGTGAAAAAGTGCATTAAACTACATTAAATTTAATGTAATTTCTGACAGTGTACTATGTACATCGCTACAATTTTATTATAAAGATTTTTACAATTTTATTTGTTACCAATTTGAATGTTAATACGAATTTTAAACATTTATATTTTTTGTATACATGTTAAAAATATATTTTAAATTTATTATACGTAAGTTCAAATAGCGGAAGAAAATATTTCTAAAACCTACACAGATTTTAATTTAAACGTTAAATTTAATGTACAACACATTAATATCGGTTTAATTTACAAGGTACATAACGTTTAATGTAGTCATACATTAAATCTACATTAGTTTTAATTTTAACATTAAATTTAATGCACGCATTAAAATCGCTTTAACGTGCACGGTACATTAAATTTAATGTACCGCAGTACATTAATTCTGCATTTATTTTAATTTACACATATTTAATGTACATGTACATTAATATCGTTTTAATGTACCAAGTACATTAAATTTAATGTGAAAAAGTGCTTTAAACTACATTAAATTTAATGTAATTTTTGACAGTGTAACTAATGTACTTATTTTCACATTTCTTTTGCAATCTAATACTTGGCAGCACCACCTTTTGCTTTAATAACAGCCGCAACGCGTCTTGGCGTGCTGTTGATACACCGTGCCACAGATTCAGTAATAGCTGCATCCTGTTGCCATACTCGTTCCAAACGCCGTTTAAGTTAGGGATTTTAGTGCATATTGAACTAATGACCTTTTTCTTCAGAATATTCCATATTCCTTCTATGGGATTTAGGTCTGGGCTGTCTCCTGGCCAGCCCAACAGTTGATGCTCAATTGCTGCAGATGGCTCATGATAAATTTTGTTAGTATAGGGTACCCCATCCTGCATGAAGATTCCATCCTTTTTTTGGATACCACTCGCTCATTTTGAGGAATTAGACAAGTATCTAGGACGAGTTTGTAATGTTCTTTCCTCATAGTACCGTCATCAAAATACTATGGCCCAGCGCCATGCACAGATATCACACTCCACACCATAAGTTTACCGGGATATTTAACAGTTTCCTTGACACACTCAGAATTAAACTGCTCTCCAGGACTTGCTGCTGCCGATTTTGCATAATTTCTACCATTGACTCATCTGAGAAGCAAACATAGAAGGAAACGAATGGACTAAAACTATGAAAAAAAATAGTAACTGAAAGTATTTTTAATGCTGAAAAACCTTGCAACAGACGGTGGTCATTAAACATATTTAATTCATAAAGCATAACAAAAACAATCTTACCTTTGACCAATCACTTACAGTCCAAACTTTATGCCTCAAAGCCCAAGATAAACGCTTTCTCATCATGACTGGTGTTAACTTTGGTCTTTTTACTGGTTGGCGGCAACGTAAACCACATTCATGAAGTCGCCTACGAACTGTCCTTTTGCTTAAATTACAACCTGCATTACTTAAGAGATTACAAATGTTCTTAGCAGTAGCTTTTCGGTTAAACAAAGAAATTTTTTTCAACAGTAGTTCCTGCTTTGGCGTAGTTTTTCTCAGTTTACAGTTTTGCCGCTTTGTTGGTGTAAGTGGTTCACCTAATACCACCTCTCTTTGAATTCTTCCAACACTTGTGGAGAAACATCACATTTCCTGGCTATTTCACATTTTCAAGTTCGAATACTTCGACATAACCAAAATTTCTCCTTTTTTTACCCTTGGATTCAAGTCTCCTCTTTTACCCATTGCTATTGTTTCCTTATCACAAATGTAACACTCATTTTATATAATATTCCCTCGAAAAACTCTTATAATTGCTAATTCAATTAAGTTCAACAAAATAACTTAATGGGTGGTGTGAATAAAAGGAAGTAAATGCTTATACTAGAAGATTTTACAGTAAATATTTATGCTTTGTTGGATAAAATTTAAGTATTAGCTTTTACTTGTAGTAAATACTGCTTACGTAAAGTAAATTCTTACACTTGTAGTAAGTACTAAAATTTTCCAGCTTTTACTTAAAATGGTGTAAATTAAAGTCTGCTTTTGCTTAACTTCATCAATAAATACTGAGAAATTCTCAAGCACGGTGGTGGTCGCACTTAAGTGAGTTTCTTCTGTGAGTTACGCGAGTGTTGATGTGTTTGAAACACCAGAACATGTATATTCATGCTGGAATGTACGTATGATCATACTATACATAGCAGCAATAATACTATACGTAGAATCATACGATAAAAACTATGGCGTTGTTGAATTTACGAGCACCGAAAAACTTGCACCCTCCCGTTATTACATCTGAAATTGATTACCGGGAGTTATTAGATGTGATAAGGAAAATGTGGAGTGGTTAGCAAACCACTTCCGTGGCGAATCTACGGAGACGAACGTGCAAAGACTGGAAATTTTCCTTCGTTTTGTAAGTGATCCAGGTTTTCAAATTGGAGCACTTACAAAACGCACAGGAAAAGATATTGGTGTTCATCGTTCCACAGTATCAAAGACTAATCAAAATTTAAACCAAAAAATAATTGACAAGTCCCATATTTCGATAAATTTCCAAAAGGTAATGATGTTAATATTGCACAGGCAGAATGGGTTCAGCGTTTCAACTTTCCTAGCGCAATTGGCGCTACAGGCTGTACTCACGTACGAATAATGAAACCGTCTACACATGGAGATGAATACCTCAACCGCAAGGGATTTATGTCCAAGGCGGCGTCGCTTCACCACATCACCTCGCCCGTAAACAGCCGCGGGGGGGGGGGTTAACTTCGGAGACCCGACTGAGTACTGTACTATTCAATACAAATTACATGCAATACATATGAACAAAATACATGTGGTGTAAGCTCTTAAATACACAGATAACCAAAAACATGAATAAAACGGTACCACAACAAAAGACATACAAAACAAAATAATTGAGGAAAAGCATGACACATTAAAAAACATTGGACAAGAAGGCATAATTTGTAGATATGTACAACAATCACTTAAAAAAGGACAAAAATATGTAGCATAAAGAGATACAACATAATAGACACCTAAAGAGGCATAACACTTGACAGAATAAAAGAAACGAATCTGCACATGACATAAAACAATATTCTTTGGCTTGCGTTTGTTTTGCAGATCTTGCATTAGTTCATGAGTCTATTAGTCCTTTTGATTTCAACTACTATTTTATTTACATTTTGCGTCACTTTCTTCTTGTACTTACAATTCACTATCACACAATAACTTTTGCACTTAAGTTTTCAGCATAACAATATTTTCGTGTACGTTCGCAACACAAAACTAATAACTATATACGGCTTCAACACATACACAAGGAGGCCTTTGCTTTCCCTTAGCGCCAGGTCCTCGATTATTGCCTTGGTAAAGCCACATGGATTAGGCGAAGGTTCTGTTAAACTGCGGGTGGTTCTGTCCGTTGCGTTGTCGTTTGCGGCTTCAGCGGTGTTTGGCGGTCGGTCAGCCATCATCCGCCAGTCGTACACGCGCGCCTCCGGCTGGGGACGCAGACCGTGCGCTTATGACGGCAAGTCCATATCGCATGCGGCGGGCATCTCATCTGCCGGCGCTTTCTTGTTGCCCGACGCTAGTGACTGCTTGCCCCACAGGCAGGGCCTGCGCTCGAACCCAGGAATGCCCGGCACCAGCAACGGAAAGTTCATCTCGCATGTTGCGGCCAGCATCTCGCCCGCCAGCACGTTCGCGTCGCCCGTCACCAATGGCAGCAAGTCACGTAGGCAGCATATGCGCTCGAACCGAGAAGTGTCCACGACGCGGTCAGGGCTCCAGCGCCGGGACCTTCTCGCTCCTTCCACACACCAGCAAATGGGCAGGATCCAATTCGGTGCCCACCGGCCGCAGATTCTGCGGAGGCGAGTAGGCCAGGAGGCTCGTGATGAGCGTTGGCCTCACAGTATGTTGGGCCAGCCACTCGGTCATGCCTCGCTGCTCCTCCGCCGCAACGCCGGCCTCCGGCTCCAGCAGCGACGATAATCGCGCCAATTCGCCACTTTGGAAAGTAGTAGGAAGTTTTGGGTACCATCTAGGATCTGAGACACTGGACTGAGATGCCGCTGCATGAGGCACAATTGAAGCAAGTCCTTCTTTTAAGTCAGAAGTTACACTATGCAAAATACTGGATACGTCAACACGCTCTAATGTATCAATTTCTTTCTCTTTGAATCCCGGAATTTTGGAATTGGTAATTAGCGCTGCGCGAGGATCAATTTTATATTATTGGTCTTAAATGTTCTACAAGGGGCAACTACGGGAGAATCGTCAACCTGATTTGACACCTCTACTAATTTTATTAAAACTTTGGAAATCTTCTCATTAGGCGTACAGGCACATTTACCCTCTCTCCCGCTTACGTTCATCTTTCTAACCTGAAACACGTGAGCTTCCCCTTCGGACGTACAAGCGCGTTTCTCCGCTGTCCCACCCGCGTTCATCTTACTAGCTCGAAAAACATGGTTTTCCCCTTCGGGCGTACAAGCGCGTATCTCCGCTGTCCCGCCCGCGTTCATCTTACTAGCTCGAAAAACGTGAGATTGCCCTTCGGGCGTACAAGCGCGTCTCCGCTCTCCCGCCCGCATTCATCTTACTAGCGCGAAAAACGTGAGTTCCCTCTTCGGGCGTACAAGCGCGTATCTCCACTGTCCCGGCCGCGTTCATCTTACTAGCGCGACAAACGTGAGTTTCCTCTTAGGGCGTTCCAAAGAAGTTGTAGTATTATACACTAGAAGGAGCAACAGCGCTAGTGTCGCACCCCAAATTGACAGATGCGCTCGCGGTCATACCATGGGCAAGACGACGAGAAAGATGCTTACGCCTATACGGGTATTAATTCATGTAGTGCTACGACGCAAATAGGTGTATTATCGATTATTACCGAAGTTTTAGATTGTTTCACTTTGAACTCTTGTAACAAAGAATTATACTATGTATTTTCAAGACGTTCTTGAACTTGCGAGTAAAAAAGTCTTGTTCCTCACCCGTCCTTGAGAATTTCCGATGAATCATGCCAAAGTACAATTTATAGGACTGCTAATTTCATTAGAAAAAAAATTAACCGTGAAAATTCGATTAAATTGGTATTTTTAAGCAAATGAAAACCAATAATTGCAATCGGATTAAATTCTATAAGAAATATTAAAAATGTTTCCCTGAGAAATGTTAAAATATCACATTGTACTGCAATCAAGTCTTACATACTAGCATATTATACATTAACTTAGTGAATTAACACTTCCCATTAAGGAGGATAATATTTTGAAGAAACGTTACAAATAAAAGTTCAGAAGGTACATTAATTTAATTAGACCATGGGAAGAGAGAATACTAAAAATAATCAGATGTTTAGGGATCTAAAAAAAATACTTTCAGGGATGTTTATTGAAAATTTAATATGTCCTTTTATTCTTTTGGGTTAACACCTTGCACTGAACCCTTCAACTCATTCCTAGAAAACATGCAAAATCATTGAAAAATAAAGTATTAAACTACTGGAGCAATGAAACATGGCACTTTATAAAAAAATATTTTAGTCATCAAAACTTATTTCCCTCAACAAAAATTAATATATATTGCTTAAAAGTATTGGACAGATTTAGTTTGAGGTAGTATGTTAAATAAAACAGGGTTTAATGTATACTGCACATTTTATTAATTACTGAATAAAATTGTTTTATTTAATTTTTGCCTGATTGGCATCTTCTCTTTTACATTAAATTTCTTGGAAATGTGAAACATTCTAATCCTTAAAAAGAGTAGAATTATTTTTTTTATCATTGTTACAACATGATTTTCTGGAAAAACTTTATCAAGCAAATGTTCTTTCAGTTCTGAAAAAAAAAGGCATTCATATTTACAATCCATTAATATTTCAATTAATATCTTGTCCCTCACTCTTCCTTGAGGAACCCTGACATTGTGAAGCAGAACAATTCTCCTTATATTCAATTCTGTAGTTTCACAAACAGACACTACACTCTGAGATGGCGAATGCAATCCTCCATTGTCTTTTTCTCAAAAAGGCCCTGCTCATATGATTATCACTGAACAGAGATCCTACACATACATCACAGGGAAAGGTTTCTGCAATTTTTTTTAAACATAACCCGCTATGTACATAACATTTTTTTTGTACAGTGATAATGGCTCTTCAAAAACTGAAACAGAAGAATCCTCTTCATTTGATATTATGAGCATTACTGGATCCTGATCAGTGGGTCTGATTGTTTTTAACCATAACTGGGTCCCAATGAAAAGTAATTTTCTTGCTTACAGTAAGGATTTTTTATCCATCTTGAGAAGAGCAATTTGTCTGCCTTCCCTGAATTGAAATATTATTTTTAACAAGCAGCTGTTTGTAAGCAGCTTTGAATTGCACTGCATTTGGGTTATTATTCCACCCCAGGCGACCTCGCACTTAAGCAAAAAACCTTTCTAAATGGTCCTGGCTCATCTTGTACATTAACAAGTACTTTAACTTTCCTTTTTCCACAAAATCCCGAAACAAGCCCCGAACAGAATTAATCAGTACTAGAAATCCTAGGACAAATGTCTTTCTGGAAGACTCGATCAGCAATTTCCCATCTTTTTGTTTTAAGTTCCTGAGGTAACTCTCTGAATATTCAAAAAAAAAGTTCCAAAAATGGAAAATTATCTATATTTAATGCCCTTTTGTAACCTTTAGCGAGATGGTTATTATAATTTCCAATATCAAATAAACGATCAAACACCTTAGAGTACTTTCAGTTCCTTTGCTCCCATGGAAATCTGGAAGTTTCAGGTCTTCATCTAAAAATTTCAGTGCTGTGGCAACTGAAGAACTGAGTGTCTGCACAGCCAATTTAACTTTCATTTTCTGATTTTTATAAAGTATGTGTCTCTTACTAAGTTTGTTTCCCAGCACAAGCCCCTCATCCTGAAGGCAAGAAAGTTTTGAAAGATACTGCCATTGAATCAAGTTTCCGTCAGTAAGGAATTTTAAATCTCCTAAAACATTACGAGCTAGTTTGAGCATATGACAAATGTCTAAAATGATATATACTCTTTCTCTATTGACTGGGTGCTCACCATGTGACCTGAAATAATTTAGTTCAAAACTGCATCCCAGCTCTTTTACCAAGCTAATGTTACACTGAAGTCCATCAAATGTTAGTGATAGAATTGTAGCACCTACATCATACAATAATTCAAAACTTTGTAAGACTATATTACATTTATCACTACTACTAATTCCATGTAATAAAAAATAAGCAATTGGCATTTGCCATGAAGTATTTACTCCCCCAACCATTACTACGAGTACCTCTTTGGCCTCATTTCCCTCTAGTTGGCCTTCGCAATCTACTTGTCCCATATTCACATATCCTACAAACACCTGACCATCCCAAATGACTCCTCTCCTTAAACTCATTTCATCAAACATTAATGCCCATAAACTTTGTGTTTGATTCCAGAACATACTCTTTAATTATGGCAAAACTTTCAGCTGAAAAACCTGTTTCACCACACTGTTTCCATCCACCACACTATACCATCTTCTCAAGGTTGTTGGATGAGGTAAACATTTATCAAACATCTCTCTTACAAATCGGTATGCTGCTGGAGAATGAAAATACATAGTTAAACTAAATGCTTTCACCCTCTCACTATAGCCAGAAATCTTTGCACAAGTCACCAATTCACTGAAAATATCACAAAATGAATTTTGAAGAATTTCTCAGCCTTCACAGAAATTAGGCTTTGTGTTTTCAATTTTCTCTCACTAACTCTTCCATCGATTTCAAAGTTTTACAGTTAGTAATATTTTTTTTCGACTTTTTATATTTTTCTTTGAACTTTTATTTATTTACGTCAAAAACAGTTAAAAACTGTGTGTGACGAGACTTTTCTTGGATCTTCGTCTTTCTTTGCATGGCAGCTTCACATGTACGTAGCTTCTCCTCCTTTGAAATATCATATGAATGTTCACTATGTACGTTGGAAAGAAGCAGTTCATTACTAATTGTATCACTAGCATCAGGTGTTAGTAGTTTCCATCTCCTTTGGTGGTGGTAGATTCGAACACTTCTTCTGGAAAGAAGGAGTACAGTTATTTTGTGCATTTTCCTATGTATTTTGTATCAAAATCTTACTACGTATTTCCATACATAATTCATTCATGAACCCATGTCTCCAGAATGGAAAAATACAGAAGATTGTGTGTATATGTGTCTGTGAAAAAAAATGACACTTTTTCCTGGCAATTATACTAATTTTCGTTTATGTTATGATATACATTTTCCTCATATTTTTCCTTTCTTCAATATGTGGATTTGCTAGTCAGATATGTTACATCTGAAATAAAATATGAGAATTTTTTAAAAAAATCCTTAATACCTACCGTTAACAAATGCTCAGGAAACTTAAATATAGAGGGAACTGCAGTTGGTTTCAATATTCTATTGTTTCCATTTTCCAAAACATTTTTCTTTGCAGAGTAATATCAATTTTATTTGTCAAAGACTGCCTTTTTACTGATTATAAATTCTATGTAGGTCCAGTAATTTTAGGCAGACAGCAATATTAATATTTTTATTAAACAATCTTTCCCAACGTTTCGAAGGACATTGGCCTTCTTCAGGGTCTAGTAAATACATATAATAAATCCAGAACAATATTCCATTTGATCATATGTAGAGACTATTTACAAAATACGACATACAAGAAAAACTGCATCAATTATTTTTTGTATAAATGTTTATCTGAATAATTTTTCATAATGTTTCCACAGTTTAGTATATTATATTAAACTGTGATGTTTCTTTCACTTGTTTATTGTGAAAACAATTGATTATATATTTTTCAGAGCCACCTAATGTAAATATTTTGAAAATGATTAGCAGTTTCATGTAACTTTTTTCAGAGCCCTAATTTGAATGTAAATATTTGAAAACAATTAGCAGTATACAATTGAATGCTATTTCAACAGGTGAATTTTGTGTTACACAAAATTAATACAGTGCTGTTATTTTTTAATACATTAATTAAGGGGTCATAAAGTTTCGTAACCTACATAGAATGTTTTTTGATCATAAATTGTTCTTTAAAATGTTCACTGCATAACACACTGTGTTCTGTGGGAGTAAATTTCTCCCTCCTGATTTCTTCCCAGCCACTCTGCAAGTCTTTCTGCATCTCTAAGAGGAAACCTGAGAGTAAAAGGACAATGGAGAACTGTAACAAGGAATAAATAATACCTCACACAATAGAATTCCATGTACTTACTTACGAAATGATATACCAGAGTTCTTAAGAAATCTGTTCGTGCTAATTAAATGCAGCACACGATTTTACCACGTTTTCAATATTTTTGGAACACGTGTTAAACAGCACTGAACACAAACAAAGAAGCATGTGGTCACTGAAAACACACGTGGATGCTCACACACGCACTTTATTCAGCACCTGTTCAGCACAGAAGCACGTACAAGCGCGTATCTCCGCTGTCCCGCCCGCGTTCATCTTACTAGCGCGAAAAACGTGAGTTTCCTCTTCGGGCGTGCAAGCGCGTATCTCCGTTTTGAAAAATTTTGGAATAGCATAAAGTAACCGCAGCTCCTGTGGCGACCAGAAATTGGTGCTGACGTCCTAAAATACTTACACTAATTGTCATGCCCTCTGACGGGGGTAACGGCTAATACTTCATCTCCGACCTCGTGGTCGGGATTTATCAGTTTCCCGAATTCACGTCCCGTTTTTTGACAGTCTACCGTAGTGGCCGGATTCTTTACATTTACTACATATTATCAATGGGCATTTCAGAATGTTGTGGTCTGCCTGCCCGCAATTAAACACTTTCGTTTCTTCTCCGGGCAATCTCGCGAAAAATGGCCTGGTTTTCCGCAATGATAGCACACTCTCGCTGCGAGTGACTGTTGAGGAGGAGGCGGTGGTTGCTGTGCGAATTCCCGGGCTCCGACCTCAGGGTGGATGCTGAATGGCAAAGAACTCTGAACCTGCACCGAACGGCAATGCCGATGAGTAATCTCGGTTGCCCTCTCTTATATTACCATAAGAGGGAAAGGCGGAACTCTGCACCGGTACAGGACGGTTGTGGCGGTATTGCCTGTTGCGTATACCCTTATGGCGAGTTGTGCGCTTAAAAAGAATTTTGTACCGCCGACTGCGGCATTGTTGCCCACTGTGCGTACTCTTGCAGAAGGGTCGCCGCCAAGAGAGTGGTTTTCCTACATTGATTTTAATTTACACATATTTAATGTTCATTAATATCGTTTTAATGTTCACGGTACATTAAATTTAACGTGAAAAAGTGCATTAAACTACATTAAATTTAATGTAATTTCTGACAGTGTACATAAAGAAACATATTACAACAAAACTTTTAATATAGACCCGGGCGAAGTGAAAGCGGAAGCGTCCAAGACAGCGTCGCTTCACCACACAGTAAAGCATTATCACGGGTCGGGTTGGTCACAACCTCTGTTATGCCGTTCTCGTTAATGAGGCGTTGGGTGGCGCCTTCAGCTCCCACATCCCCCTCCCAGGTAGCGTGCGGTAAATTTAGATCTCCAATAATGACATTTTTTCCACTTTTCCTGGTTACGCGTGTTCTCTCTACAAGTCTTGCGAACGGTTCATGTCCATGTCCATCTTGCTGTGATCTATAGGCGCCTATAATTTCCCATTGATTTTTCGAATTTTTATCTCGGATGTCTACACTTATGGTTTCAAATTTGTCATCCACCCATGCCTCTGTTGCTTCAAAGTTATCTTTTATACATATAAAAACTCCCCCACCAATGCGATCCACTCTATCACGTCAGAATTTTAAAAAATTTTGTCTGAAGATTTCAGCGTTTAATATTTCGCATTGAGCCATGACTCCGTACCTATCACATCTACATTATAAGATACTACCGTGTTCCAGAATTGAACAGTTTTATTGTAAATACTCCTGCAATTAACCTGCAAAATAACCAGAGACTCATCTTCTGCATAATTCATTAATTCAATGCCCTCCGTCTCTCGCCATTGTTCCCGCATCACTGTCCAGCGATATGTCGCTGTTCGTCATCGCCGCCACCGCGTCACCATCCCTCAGCACCGTCACTGCTTCGTCGACCGTCGCCACCATTTCACCATCCCTCGCCGCCGGTACCGCGTCGCCGTCCCTCGCTGCCTACACCGCATCACTGCACGTTGCCGCTGCGTCCCCGTCCCTCGCCGTCGCCGCCACGGCCACCGCGTCGCCGTCCCTCGCCGCCGTCTCCGCGTCACTGTATGTCGCCACTACGTCGCCGTCACTGTCCCTCGCTGCGGTGCCGTCCGTCGCCGACATCCCCGCACAGACCATCATAGGGGATTCGACATCCTTTGCCGACACCGCCGTGCTGTCTCACGAGCCTGTCGCGGGAAGTTTCGGGCCACCTACGCGCGAGAAGAGACCACCTAGCTTTGTGGACCCCGAACGATTTAGATGGCAACCTTCACGACCGAAATCGCCGTCCTGTAACCACGAATTTGGGTCCATAAAAAAACGCATTCCTTCTCTGCGCCACCCACTCGCACATTCGGTTCACTACACCGACCCGTCTCCATGGAATGCCACGACGCCTGAGAATACCACTAATATGTATCTTTGCTTTTGGAAACTTCTCTTGTGCTTTCATCACGAGGTCACCCATACCCCCCATGACAAAGTCAAGATTTTTCCTCCTCAAATCGTTTGTACCGACATGTAAAATTACGGTATCTGGCGTTCCGAGGTCCCTATTCTCCAGATAACTTCGCAGCTGCTCGGTTCGAATTTCCGGGAGGCACACAACATCCATGTGTTCGTTGTTCCTACATGCCTTACTATCGAGTCGCCAATAACGAGAATGGGTTTTCTCGCAATTGGCGTCTCCTACTGAAACAGCTCGAAGTTTTTCCTCCAGAGCTGCGTTTAACTCCCGCAGCTCCTGGATTTGAAGAAGAGCAGCTTCCAGTTTCTCTTCCAGTTGACGTAGTCTGTTTTCTTTGCACGTACTGCAAAACAATTTGCCGTTGTCCTTGTCTCCATTTTTACCACAACTCGCATGAAACCAGAGTCCACACAATTCGCACTGCGTGCCGGATTTTAAGTTATTGTTACAGCCACTGCACAAGATACGAATTGCATTTACTTCGTCTGCAGGTCCCGGGTTTGGTTCGATACCTCCAATTATCAGTAGTACCGCTATCGTGGTCGCACACAACGCTGCTGCTCCAGCAGCTGCCCCGTCCCCGCGAAGCGATGCGGGGTATTGGATTAATGTTCCTCTCTCAGAATTTGCATTCGAGTTAATTTTAATTGTTCTAAAATAAGAAGTCTTTGCAACTATTTGTTAAAGTTACTGTGCCGTCACTTTTTTGAAAAACATTTATTTTCTGCTTTTGTGGCGGAGGTGGTGGTGGTGTACAAGATCGCACAGTGATACAATTGCTTGTGCTAGCTTGCTCGCCAGCAGTAGCATCCGCCAGTCCTACGGAGATGCGCCCTATAAATAATTGCATTGATGAATGTAATGAATACAAAATTAAGTTTAAATAAATATTGAAAATGATTATCGTTCAAAGTTTTAACATACCTGGTACTTTATTAAAAACGGGATTCTGTTCTCCAGCTATCAATTCAAACATTTTTCCCCCATGGCCTTTTTTTTTGTTTCCAGTTGCGTTCATATCGCTTTTCTTCTTAACTTCGGTCTTCATATTATTTATTTTTTAATTTGCTTTACAGTGACCGTTTTTCCCACTGATGTTCTGGAACTCCCGCACAATAGCTGCATATGCAGCATCCTTTTCGCTCCTCACACTAGGAAGCTGAGATTTGTAAAATACGATGCAGTGTTTCTTTAATAAATTAACGAAACGTTGTTAAGAAACATTCTCACTATCCACCAGGGCTTCCCCAGACGAACTCATTTTCACACAAAACGACGTACGCGAATCACACTAATTGACAACAACACAAAACGCAAACCTCACAACCAGCTCACAGCACGCACCGCGCGTGATCAATTCATAGGGGGCGCTGGCCTTGTTACCCAGCATTCCCTAACCAGTAGTTACTAATTTTCCCAGCATTGCCTACCTAGTAAAAGTATAAGGTTATTCACACCAAATTAAGTAAATGCTTTTACCAGTTACTTGGACTAGAAGTAAATGCTTTTACTAGTTACTTTAACTAGTCGTAAATACTTCGTTTTTATTCACACTATTCAATATCTCAGTAGTGTGCATCAACAAAGAGAGACAAAATGAATACTCACTTAGGAATCACCACACTTACACCATCTACCGCGAAAACTCAGATTTCTGGGACATCTAGCGGTAGCGAACTTAATTACTGCCATTTTCAAGACAAGGAAAAATCATTACATTCATTTCCACTCTGACAAATAAACTGAGCGAGTATAATATTGCTAAAAAAATCCAGAAATAGATAAAGATATTCGTTGTCTAGTGACTGTAGTTCGATGTTTTTCAAAGTCTTCTGTGTACTGAAGATTTAAATTTAAAGAACAGCTTATATCAGCCGTGACTTCTATGGCATTGTTTTCAGTTTCCGCAGATAGTGGTATTATCTGCGGGGGCAAAAGATTCTCCATATGTGAGACTTTAAAGTTAAGGGCAAAAGATTCTGAATTCTTATTTTACACTCTACTTCAAAAATCTGTCTCATTGAAACTAAATACTGTGACCCGCCATTGTGCGATACTTACCAAAACGACCGTAACAAAGATATTAAATATTAACAGAAAATGAAACCCCCTCCGAATCAATGTTTATTTTACCCACTAATGAAACTGAAATACTAAATATAATCAACAAAATGAATCATAAAAAATCCGCTGGTATCGATAAAATTTCTATTGCGGTAATAAAACACATATCTAAATTCATATCTCAACCCCTTGTATATATTGTAAATAAATGTTTTGAAAGTGAAATTGTTCCTGACCATTTCAAAAAAGCAGAAGTGATTCCCATTTATAAAACAGGTGATGAAAAGAAGGCTACAAATTATAGGCCTATATCACTGATATCAAATTTCGCCAAGATATTTGAAAAGGTAGTTAAAGCATGAGTGTTAAGTTTTATTAAAAAACATAAAATCATTAATGAATTTCAATTTGGCTTCCAGAAAGGCAAAAGTACGGAAGATACGATTAAATTTATTACAGATGAAATCAACCATAGTATCGATGAAAACATTCCTTGTTTGACTATCTTCTTAGATCTTGCTAAGGCATTTGATACTGTTAATCATGAGATATTGTTGAACAAATTATATAAAATGGGATTCAGAGGCCCTTCTTATAATCTGTTTAAAAGTTATTTGACGAATAGAAAACAGGTTGTCAGAATAAATAACGTTATTAGTGAGGAACAAATTGTAACCTTCGGTGTTCCACAAGGTACTATATACCCATACTTTTTTTATTATACATAAACGATATTTTTGGAATATTGACTCAAGGTGAATTGGTATCATTTGCAGATGATACAGCTGTAATTATTAAAGGCAAAACGTGGCCTGAGGTTCTTGGGCGAACCGAACAAAATATGAAATTGATAACTTCATGGCTAAAAGATATTACTTAAGACTCGATATCAAAAAAACTGTTTATGTAACTTATGGTAGTTATCTAGATAGCATTCCTGTCGATTGTGTGATAAAAATACATAAAATTTCATGCGATACTAATTATTGTAGTTGTCCTGATATGAATAGAACATCGATTGCTAAGTATTTGGGGATCTATATTGATTGTAATTTAAATGGAGTCATCAAATTCAACAAATTGTAAAAAGGTTAGATACTTGATTTATATCTTTATAAGTTGAGATCCATACTTAATACTAAGCAATTGATGTCTATATACTATGCATTGTTTTGATCCATAGCAACCGATGGTATTGTAGCATGGGGTGGAGCTTACGATAATAATATGAAAGCGTTAATTGACATACAGAAACGAATTATAAGATCATTTATAATAAAGCAAACTATTCTCATCGGAAATAATATTTAGAGAAAATAAAATAATCAGCGTGAAGAAATTTAATATAGAAAAAGCGTTATTAACAAACTTTGAGTCTATGTATAATGATTATAAAACTATTTCAGCGACAAAGAGGAACACAGATATCATTCCGAAAAAAATTCATAAAGAAATTAGTAGACGTCGGCATTATTATATTTGTTACAAAATATTCAACGCGTTGAGTACAGAACTCAAAAATTGTGATGTTAATACACGAGGACAACGAAAGCGTATCAGATCCTGGATTATTGATTTGAATGATTCAGTAATTGCATCATTCTATCAACCCACGCAGTGACTAAGAAATAATGTCTGAATATGTCTCAAATTATATTATATTTTATATTATTTTTCATTTTATAATTTTCATTTTTCTTTAATTTTGCTTTTTCTACAAAAATTGATAAATGAAACAGGTACATATATGATACATGATTAGTCATTGCAGGTTCGCGCACAAGTCTATGTCTTCTGCGAAATAATGTCAACATTATTTGTACTTTGTTACAACCTGTAAATAAATAAATAAATGACAAAAGCGTTTAAAAAGGGCAAACATTACTCTATGAGCCGTAATAATAGCATAATTTTAGCCATTGTAGGATAAAATCTTTCTTAACTTATATTTTCTACAGAAATAACATAAAGAAAAGAAATATGACGTCTTAAACTCTGGAATTTACATGTATCTGGTTTAAAAAGAAATCACCACGCTGAAACCTTTCAATACGCAGAACAATGATTAATACGGTTTCCAGCACCCAAAATGCAGTAAAACTAAATTTGGTTTTAACATCAACTTAACGACCATGAATAGTATTGATGGAACAATTAGTGCAGAAATTCTGATTTTAATCTAAAAAAACAAATTCTAAAAAGAGGTGATAGATGACTAATTTAGAAAACAATACAAGAAATGTAAAAAAGAACACGAGAGAAATTATGTATTTAAAACATGACAAAAAACGAACTAAATGTGAACAATATGGTCTACTTATATATCTGAGCATTCAATTTAAATATCTTATTTTAATTTTCATTAAACAAAGTGAGCTTGTTATTCACTTGCCTTACACTGATACCCTGGGCCATGTGAGTAGCAATTTGACATGCGTAATGGGATCTCTCTTTTAAATATAATTTTATTATGAGTTTCACCAAATGGTAAATGTGATTATCCTCAGGGCTTTGATCTAAAATGTATTGAGATAATCTCAAGAACATATTTTCCTCAAGGCACTTCTGTAAGTGATTAAGACATAACTTCTCCTCTTCCTTCCTGCTCCAGTTATGAAGCCCTCTTACCTTTAAAAAGCCTCTAACTCCTCTTTGTACATTGTTACATACTTTAACAACATCATTACTGGATGCAATCAAACCACCTTTATTTTTGGCCCGTATTAAGCCACATGGTAAGTCATCAGGCTTAAAACTCAAGAGGCAAACATGACAGTTAATTTGAGTTTCTATTTTTTTGACGACAAAACCACTTATATAGTGAACAACTTCCTCTGTGTACGCAGAGATTGACATGTTCAATGGAACTGATTGGTAAACATGTTCATTCAAAACTGGTCGTTCTTCAGTGACACCCATTCGTTCACTACTACTACTACAAACCAATACTGAAATGCATTCATTGGGCTTACAGTTGCCAGATTTTGGTGCATGTAACTCCTTCTGCACCAATATTTTCCAAAAAAAAACAAGAAAATTGTTTAGCTGAAGGATTGTTGTTTCCAAATGCTGACTTTACATCGTCCAAAAGAAATTCCGGGTTATCCTGGGTTACTTTATACATTGGCACATATTTCAGATTTTCTTTCTCTACAAGGCCATCGTACAATGGTGTTGCTCCTTTCATTCCAACGATTAATCCAACAAATCCTGTTCTTCTGGAGCCAAAAACAAGCAATTCTCCATTGCTCTGTTTTAATTTGTTAAAATCAATAGCCTCTTCCATAAACACGCGTAAGATACAATGTTTTCTTCACACATTGCTTTTTTGAATCCTTTCTGAAGGATCGAATGAGAGTTTCAATGCATCAAACACTTTATTCATGATTCTTAGGAATTTTATTGTTCCTATAACATTTTCAATTCCTTGAATCTCGGAATCATGACACCACTGTAGGACATCAGCAACCGAGTCGCTCAGTAACTGGACTGCCAGTTTTACTCTCATTTTATTTTTCCAATAATACCATAATTATAATTCCATGAGGGTTTCGCAATGTATTACCTAATTGAAGGCCCTCTTCATTTTGAAGTTTGTTCAATCTTTTTGTAACCTCCCAATTTATCAAATTCCCATCCCCATCAATAAAATGTTTCAAGTCACCAAGTGCATTTCTAATTATTTTTAACATGTGTGACGGATCTAGAAAGAAACACACTTTCTGATCAGCTGAGGGATGTTTAAACCAGGAAATAATATTTGGGGGTTCAATGTTACAACCCAATGTCTTCGCCATTGCAACGTTAGCTGCAGTCCCATCACTTCAACCTAAGTTCAACCACCCTTACATTTTTGTCATACAACAAACGAAGGCACTGTTTAATTAAGTATGCCTTTTGGCAGCCACTGAGACTGTCTATAAAATAATACCCCACTGGGACTCTCCATCTTGCATTTACACAAACTGCCATAAACACTTCTTTGGCTACTAGCTCACAACCAGAGTTGAAGGTAACATACCCACTTGTACCCTCACTGCGTTTCTCTACTGATCTCCGGATAGACATTTCATCTATCATTAACGGGCACAGGAGAGTATATTGGAAGGAGTCTGCAACCTCGCCCAAGGCCTTTAAAGCTTCTTCACAGAAGCCAGGAGCGGCGTTTACAGATGTATCCTTGCCAGTGTCAGAGGATGAGGAAGGCAAGTCTTCATTGTCTTTCTGACAAAATCGTACGCCTTCGGAGAGAAGAAATGAAAAGTGCAAATGCACGCACTTCTTCTCCGAACTTCCATTTCCTCTTCCAGAGCAAATTTTTTTCCATATGTCGGGCACTTGGCTAAGATGCATTTCCGCCTCATCCGACAGCAATTTTTTTTCTTAAGTTCATTTATTAAAGACCGCATGTTTTTAATTCTTTTGAATGGTCTTCTTTTCTGCTGACGCAGGCTTTTTATAATTTCACGCTTCTCAGCCAGAGTCTTCTTTAGTTGGGCTACTTTACGTTCCAGCTGATCTTTTTCTTCCAAGTCCTGTTAAGGAAAATAAAGTTATGACTAACGTGCTGGGGAGAAAAATACAATCCTTAAATTACAGACATGCAATCGTGTAAACACAAATAAATACCTTTGACAAAAGTTTCTCTGGCATTAAAGATTCAGGTGTAATTGCATCCTGTGATGGACTTGGGATTGCTTTGTCATCGGTGCAATGAGAATTATATCTTTTTTCTGTAATTTTTGAATACAGCGCAATAAATATGTACAATATATAAAAATCTAAAAACTATCCTTGAACAGCACATTTATTATTTTCTGTACGAACCTTATGACTTGGCTGTGTGGCAAGTTGATGTCTCTCAGAAGGGGGCTTTCTTTTCCAAAATAATAATAATAATAATAATAATAATAATAATAATAATAATAATAATAATACTCATGATTAATACAATGCAAGTAGTTCAGAAAAATATTGTGTCCTTGATATTAATTATACCTCTTAAGGAATCAATTGCAAATGGGCTGGGTAAGCAGAGAATAAATTTGGAACTGCTCCATCCCTTAATCGAGGTCCGCTAGGATATGTTAAATTTATTTGGTCTGCTCTGAAGTGAAGGCTGCATAAAAATGAGTACGAATTGGGAACCCATTTCTCTCCCCTCGCTGCTTTCTTGCTTCCCTTCTTTCTTTTTTTCTCACTGGGAAATCTAAACATGGGGAATGCTGGGAAATCTTAACATGCACAACTTTCCAACCATTTATCTCATTCTTATAAATAAAACCGACATAAATAAATGCAATGGTTCAATAATTCATTAATCATCTAAGTGAAAGAACATAATTGAACTCACCTGAAGAAAGACATTTTTTTCACGGTTTGCAATTCCTGTCCTGCTTGTACAGCCGTAAGCACAACAGGTTACCATTTTATCACTCTGAAATAACGACAGATAGCTTAAAGGTTTAAGAAAGCTAAAGGGTAAAAAAAAACTTGCTAATATATAACTAAAATATGCCTTGGTTTACTATGATCAATTACATCTGGCCCTAACATTACTCACCTTGAGAAATATGCCTCCAAACAATTTATTTCACTGAGAAAAAATGTTCATTAAATGTTTTCTCCCAGGAATAAAAATAAATACCTGCTGAAATATATGAAAAAGAGGCAGAGTCTTATTTGTGCAGTTTATTACAATACAAGATACAGATCGGGCTTTCTTGCCCGTACAATGTTCCGTTGCCAAATGGGAAATTCCAGAGTCGTAGCCGCATTCACCAAAATGCCAGAAGTTCCAAATCAGAAGCTAGTTCACAAAACCACCAGAAGAGTATACCTGCAGCACTTAGTCGGCGTAACTATTCACTCTCACAACAGTCCAGTATCGAGCAGTACTTGCAGAAATTGGGCAGTACTTGATGTCGAGTCTCTCAGTGACCATCGTTTTATATATTTCGAAGTGGAGCTCTCAACAGGCCGAAGTAAACCCACCTCAATGAACTTACATTGTGACTGGCAGGTGTTCAAATCAGTTTTCAAATGGTTGTCAGGTGATCGTAGGGCGACCACCATGGAGGTTGCAAATACCCTCAAAATTGCATACAAAGCCAGCTGCACCAAGACATTTGCGAAAGCTCGGGTACCAGACTGGTGGAGTTCCGAGATAGACAAAGGAGAGACTACATCTTTAAGAGACGAAAATTAACAAGGGCTAGAAAATTGCGTTCTCCAGAAGAATTTCAGTTAAAAGAAGCATACAAAAGCTCCAGATACGAACTAGGGCGTCTCATAAAGGAATCAAAATCCATGTACTGGCAAAGACTGTGTGAGGAACTGAACGACGATATTTGGGGAAATGGCTACAAAATAGTCACTAGGCGGCTAGGGTATAACATCCCAGTCAACCTGACTATACAGAAGAAAAGAGAGTTTGCACAGAAGCTCTTCCAAGAAGTACAAACTATCTCGAACTCCACACGACCCATGGGGACGTCGAACCTTTCGGGATAGAAGAATTGAAAATAGCCGCAAATAACATGAAGTCAGGGAGAGCGCCTGGGTTGGACGGTATCCCACCAGAAGCTATTAAATTCGCTGTGGAGGTTGCCCCACATTTCATTCTGTCAGCCATGAATAATTTATTGGAAAACCAGGAATTCCCAACGGCCTGGAAGGTGGCTAAGCTTGTCCTAATTCCTAAGGGAGGCAAGCTGCCACAAGACCCATCAGCATACAGACCACTATGCAAGTTAAACACAATAAGTAAGCTTTATGAAGGGCTCCTGAAGAGACGGCTCGAAAAGGAAGTCGAAGAATGTGGAGGTTTAGCTTGCACACAATTCGGTTTTCGGAAGGGCAGATCCACAATTCAGGCAGTGGAACACGTTATGAAAATCAAGGAAGAATCCTGTGAACGATGGGCTGTTCTGATTACTCTGGACATAGAGAATGCCTTTAATACGGCAGCATGGAGCAGAATAATCCGCGAATTACAAAAGCGAAAAATATCGCCCTACCTAGTAACCGTCATAGTTAGATATTTCCAAGACAGATGTATACAACTGGGGAAAAATGAATATCTTACTATTCAAGCTGGAGTCCCACAGGGCTCTGTCCTCGGTCCTCTCCTGTGGAATATAGCTTATGATGGGGTACTAAACCTAAAGCTCACAGAAGGAGCAACGCTCATTGGGTTTGCCGATGACTTGGCATTGGTTGTCACTGCCGACGAAGATAAAGAATTGGTATTTAGAGTGAATGAATCTCTACGTCGCATTAATAGATGGATTGATATCAATGAGCTTAAACTCGCCCCTGAGAAAACAGAGGCAGTTATCCTGAAAGGACCAAGAAAGAAGAGAAGTATAAAATTCCAGATCAGAGACACCACTATAACTCCAAGCAAAACAATTCGCCATCTTGGAGTTGTTTTAGACAAAAGTAATACATACGGAGCGCATATAAATGCTACAACGTCTAAAACAGAAAAGAAAGTGGCAATATTGGCACAGTTAATGCCCAACATTGGAGGCCCGAGATCTGTGTAGCGAGCAACTCTCTGCAGTGCAGCAAATTCGATGCTTCTATATGCAGCTCCTATTTGGCACAAAGCATTGAGATGGAAGTATCAGAGAAGAACGCTAGAGAGAACGCAAAGAAAAATGTTGTTGAGAATAACCAGTGCATATAGAACGGTATCTACAGCAGCATTGCAGGTCTTGGCAGCTGTTATACCAATAGACCTCCAGATCAAGGAAAGGTACATGATACATAAGAACACAGACAACAACAGTAAAGTAAAAAACGAAATACGTGGGAAAATTATGCAAGAATGGCAAGAAACGTGGGACAGCACAGTCGATGTCGCACAGTGAACTAAAAGGCTAATTCCGGATATAAACAGATGGTACACTTGTAAGCACCGCAATCTGGACTACTATTTAACACAAATTTTGACAGGACATGGGCAATTTCAAAACTATGCCAAAATGATTGGAAAGTCAGTAGACGGTGTGTGCTTGTTTTGCGGAGAAACAGACACGGTGGAGCACACCATGTTTTCATGCTCTCGGTGGGAGAGACAACGAAGTAGCGTTGTCTGGCAAATGACAGATGCAATGGCCGCGGATACCATGGTCGATGGCATGACCCAAAACAAGAAAACCTGGACAGTTGTACAACAATTTTCGAAGAGTATTTTGCAAGAAAAAGACAAGTACGCAAGGCAGTTCCAATAATGTGAAAAACAGTACGAAATGGATTGGATACGAAACATTCTCGAACCTCTAATCACCGCGGTGGACGGGGGAAGTAGAGTCAAGACTGTAGGAGAAGAAAAGACAGCCCACTGCCTCCGACGTGATGCCAGAGCGGCGGTTCCGAAGGCAGTAAGGCGGGCGGTTCGATATGGCCTCTTGTTTGGTTAGCTAAGGCGCCGACTACGCCAAAAAAAAGTCCAGTATCGAGGCTCACTCCGCTGTCACACTCTGCTTCCACCGGAGCCGGGCCGCCCGTTATATAACTGCCGGCGCCTAGAGCGCAGACTCGCGCTCCTGGCTCGACGGTTCGCTGGCGTTGCTGTCACTCCGTTGTTCCCTCTACTCGGAATAGAGCGCGCGCCTGCCCGCGCGCGCGCGCCACTTTGAAACATGGCTGTGTATACAGCACTCGCGGTACAATGGAACGCAAAGCAATAAACAAAAAGAATGTAGCTAGCAAGCCGGAATACACCGAGACCTGACCGAGACGCACTCCAATGTTTTGAACTACAAAACATGGCGGACACACCAACAATTGGCGTCACTTTTTGGAGCTGATGTCGCCTCCATGTATTACAACCTCCTTGTTTTACCCCATATCATGTGGCGTTATAGAACGTCACAGTTTCCGGCTTCTTTTTTCCCTCATCACTGACAGCTACTTCACGATGACGTATGCTGAGAAGGATGACGTTCTTTTTCTTCTTTGACAGATACACTCTCAAGGTGTAGTTAGTGTTGCCTGGAGTGTGTCGTAAAATAAGACGAATGAAGTTCAGCATTTCGCTTCAACTCATCAGGGATTTCACGACGGTTCGGATTGATTGTTCCCACCAATGGTGTTTTTTTCTCTAGCAGCTTTTTAGCAAGTAGAAAAGATGTGAAAAAATTGTCACGTGTCTTCCTTGGTTTAGAAATGGCTCCATAAGACGCAGAACAACAAATTCACCCAATGGTTGTTTATTTGGTCGAGCATCATCTTCGCCAAGATATGGAGAAGCATTGCAGATGTACTTCGTTGATACATCAGCCGTGATCCAAAATTTGAGTCCGTATTTGTCGGGTTTGTTTGGCATAAACTGAGTATATCTGTACCTAGTTTTGCTCGGAAGTAATTGCTCTTAGATTGTTACATTTTCACCTGGGCGATAGCAACGAATGCAGTTGTCCACAAACCTATCCCACATTTCTGACTCTAGAGCAAACGTATCAGCACGAAGGCGTTCAGTTCGTGTTGATTTGTCAAAACCGAGAAATCTGAGAAGCTCACATCTGTCTCTTGGCATTGTGTCCTTTATGAATTTTGGTCCCCATAAACGAGACCAAAGATCAACTGAGATACCCTTTGCACAAAATGCTCCTCGTGCGTACATGATGCCGATCATTGCCTCCAACTCTTCGAGAGACACGGTCCAGTAGTTGTTTTTAAGTACTTTTCGTGCTTCTGATTCGGTGTGTCTCTTCATGAGGCGAAGCATTAATTCATCAAATAGCAAACGGAAAGAACTTATCACAGATCCACTTGTTCGCTGGTGCGCCCACGAATTGGGACCACATCGTTCTTTCAAGACATTCACAGCTCCTCTTCTTCCAGCTGACGAGGAGTTGGCGCTGATGGCCTCCCACTCGGTTCCATCTTTGGCAACCATTTTCAGTGTTAGGGTATTTGGCTGCTCCTGTTGAGATGATCGGGAAAATTGGGATACATCAAACATTGCATCTTCTTCCGGTGAGAGTTCATCACTCGAAGTATTGGCTTCATCCTCACTATTCCTTGCCACAAAATCATCTGAATCGGTTATATCACTTCCTGATTCGATATCCGAATTTTCTAGAATACGAGACGGCTCGTCCACAGAGAGACCAATTGAACCTGACATTATGACCGCACAAGCTACAACATTCTGACAAGGAAACTAAAATGAGAATATGAAACGGTAATAAGCTTATCACAGATCGATACACGCTGAAACTTGCGCTCGTTTCATTCTTTACTTCCAGGGAAGAATACAATCGTCAAATGAAGCAAGGGAACAATTATCGCTTTTATATTCGGTGTAAATTGTACGACAATAAAAATAGCATCATTCCTGGAACAAAGGGATATCTTCTAACATTGCGATAATGTATCTCCATGATAATGAAACGATTAGACCGAACCAACACCGATCAAGTTCAGAATGTGGTAGTTTTACAAATGAAATAAAAGGGTGTCAAAATGACCCCTCCTGCTGTTCTGGGGTATGACATGATAAAACAATAAAAAAATAATATTTTATATATTCCAAATATATCATCATAAAGAGAATAAAAAATGAGGAAAAGTCACAATGTTTGAAAGAAAACACTTAAAAACTGAATTTAATATTCAAGAAACAACTGATGTAGGTGTGATTGTGACCCCTGCCGCCATTCTAGTGTTAAATTAGAATAATAGAGGCCCAAGATTCGTACCTTGAGGCACTCCAGAATCAGTTTTATAAACGTAAGATTTGTGTAGATGAAATTTAACATACACCTCTCTGTTAAATACGAACTCATTAAGTTTAACATTTGTTTTGAAAATCCGAAA
Organism: Acheta domesticus; assembly: GCA_031308135.1. Taxonomy (NCBI): domain Eukaryota; kingdom Metazoa; phylum Arthropoda; class Insecta; order Orthoptera; family Gryllidae; genus Acheta; species Acheta domesticus. The sequence continues at coordinate 65,196 of JAHLJT010009723.1, forward strand.
AAAGAGCGTTCAGATAAAAGTTTTTTGTGATTAATCTTGTCAAAAACTTTAGAAAACTGTATGTAAATAGTATCAACCTGAACTCTATGGTCTAAACTGCTTGAAACATACTGAACAAAATTTACAAAGTTTCTGGTAGTGGATCCACCAGTAATAAAACCATGCTGGTAACCAGATAAATAACATTTAACATGGTTAAAAATTTTAACATACATTATTTGTTCAAATACTTTAGCAGGAGAGGAATTTCTAGCAATTGGTCTATAAGTTTCAATTTTTATATTAGTACCAGATCTACGTATCGGACATACACTAGTAAGTTTCCATTTCTTAGGAAATTTTCCAGTTTTTAAAATAAGATTGTAAAGGATAGGATAACGCATCATAACAGTCTTTCAATATAAACGGTGGTAAACCATCAGGACACATTGCAGGTTTTAGTTCTTTTATAGCAATTCGAAAATATCAATTGTGATATTGTTGTTGTTAAATATATTTGCAACACCCAAAGAGAAGAATTAAGAATATGATCATTGATTGCATCATGAGAAACAAACTGATTTGAAAAAAAGCTGCAAAGCTATTAGCAAAATCGTCATCACTATTTAATGGAATATATTTAAAACTCAAACCGTGGGATCTACGAGAATTTTTACCTTTTTAGATTTAAGATAATTCCAAAATAACAAAATTATGGATAAAATCTTTTTCAAGATTTCGAATATATTTTAGAACAGCGTCTTTGATCATTGACTTCATGATCCTTCTTAATTCTTTGTATTTATGCTGATTGTGTGGAGAGAATTTTGATCTCTTGCGATAATACATTTTAACTTTGAAATTTAGTATGATATATTTTGTAAACCAAGGAAGATAAACTTTTTTTGCCGTTAATTTTTTTCTTAGGAAAATAATTATCCAAGATACAGTTCAAACTATCATAGAAGAAATCAATGGCTTCATCAGGGTCTTCAAATTCAAGTTCATTCCACGTAACATCTTTAATACTATAAAAAAATTCGTTTTAGTTAGCTCTTTTAAAATGTAGAACAGTAATAGTAGGTGTTAAGGTTATAATATAATGGCTGCCGTTCATATATAGTTTGATATTAATAAACGGGTGATACTCGTCTTCTTTCAAAATGGGTTTCGCGCATTTAGAGATATCTAAACTGTTGTGTTCCGGGAAAATGGAAAGAAATCATAAACACAAACAAGAAGTTTATTACACGTAGCCACTCGCTACGTCCAAAAGAATAAACCAGGTACAATATCCAAAGTAATCCGCGTGTCCAGGAGAGAAAGTACAAAACAGTCAGGCCAAGTCGTTATCACGGAAATACAGTCTATCATCCACGGTCGTGCACACCACTAGTCGCTGTACGAGGTCTGGGGCCGCGCGCGTCCAGCGCGCCGCTTATCAGCGCCGTCGTCGCCGCCCCTCCGCCACGTCACCTCCCGGGGGAGGAAGGGGAGGCGGGTTGCCCCCGCTCCTTGTCGCCGATAGCACCGCCGTTCCGCTTCGCCGCGCTTGCAGAAACGCGCGGCGGCTGTTCCTACGTCAGCACGCCGTTCGCGGAAGTCTCGTCTTTTGGCGGTAAAGACAACCGCTCTGACGGGCACGACACCCTCCGCGCCCAAATGCGACGCGTACGGAGCGAACCGCACTCTGCGTCGCATTGAACGTAGAACCGGCCCTTCCCTTGCCGGTTCCGTCCGCTCCGGTGGTTGCTCGTCCTCCTGCTGACCCGAGGGCGTAGGCCGGGGTTCCACTGCCGCTGTTGCTTCGGTGCTGTGGGCTGCGGGCTGCCTCCGTTCCTGAGTGGTTGGCTCTCGTCCGCTGCTTTCCTGTAACGGAACGTCCCTTATAAATTGTCCTAGAGCCCTACTACAATACTCTTGCCGTGAAACAGTCTTGTAATTGTCAACTTCTGACGGACCCTGCCTCTGCCTAAGCTGCCCTTGGTGGCGCATCACCCGTCTGTGTAGCGTACGCACTTCGTACGTTCTATTACCCAAAACTTGTATAATCACGCCCGCTTCCCACATTGGGTCTTTCTTTAAGGTGGAGCTGTATACTCTGTCCCCCACCCTGAATTTGGGAGGGGAGCCCAGTGACGCCTGCCTATCTCTTGGTTGTAGCAACGATAGCTTCGTCCGGTGCTGGCGCCCATGCAAAATTTCCGCCGGACTCTTACCTTCCGGTCCCGGCAGCGTTCTGTAGGATTCCAACACCTTCAGCAATGCCTTGCCTTTGCTGGAACCAGCCGCTCTAGCCTTACTCATCGCCGTCTTGAAAGTTCTAACAAACCTCTCAGCCTCTCCATTCGACTGCGGATGAAAAGGTGTTGTGCAAACATGTTGAATTCCGTTGTCCCTGCAGAACCTGTTGAACTCCGCTGAGGCGAATTGGGGTCCGTTATCTGTGACTACCGTCTCAGGTAGTCCCTCCACGTTGAATATTCTCTCCAGTGCCTCCACTGTGGCGGCTGCCGTGGTAGACTTCATCTCTAAAGCATAGGGAAAATTGGACAATGAATCTATCACTAACAACCACATTGAATCCCAAAATGGGCCCGCGTAATCGATATGGATTCTCTGCCACGGGGACTTCGCGCCAGGCCACGGGACTAAGTCTTTCCTAGGGGCCGCTTGGTTGGTTTGACATGGCTCGCAACCTCTCACCAAATTCTTAATGTCCTCTGACATTCCCTCCCAGTAACAATGTCTGCGCGCTAACTGTTTCGTACGCACCAGCCCCCAATGTCCCTCGTGTAGTAACTCCAACACCTGCTGTCTTAATGATCTAGGTACCACTACTCTTGTCGCGTTCTCCGAGGCTAATAACAGCACCCCAGCCTTCACTGTTAATCTGTCCCTTTTATCATACCATTTAGCGTTGCTGCGCAACAGACGGGCTGGCCAACCTTGTTGCACAAATTCCACCACTGCCTGTAGTTCTTTGTCCTTCCTAGTCTCTCTCGCCACCAGATCTGCCTCCACTGGAAATTCTTGGATTTGTCGCAGCTCCTCCTGGTCCACCTGAAGACATTCCGCCTCTGATGCGTCGAATGCGGCGTCCGGCCCCACCGGCAACCTTGACAGGGCGTCTGCATTCGCATGCTGCGTGGTGGCTCTGTAATGGATAGAGTAATTATAATCAGAAAGAAATAAAGCCCAACGTTGCAACTTTTTTACTGTTCCCTCTGGCAACTTTTTCCCTGGATGGAAAATGTGCACCAACGGTTTATGATCTGTGATAAGATGAAACTTTGCTCCGTATAGAAAATCATGAAACTTCTTAACCCCAAACACTAGAGCCAAAGCTTCTCTCTCCAATTGCGCATAGTTTCTCTGATATTTGTTCAGCGTTTTAGACGCGAATGCTATTGGTCTCTCGTTGCCGTACTCGTCTTTTTGAGACAAAACCGCCCCTATTCCATAATCCGAGGCGTCCGCCGCGACCGTCGTCACACGACCTGGTTTGAAATGGGATAACCTAGCCGCTGACGCCATGGCTTTCTTCAAAGCGTCCAAGGCCTCTTGACATTTCCTCGACCACTCAAACTTCACCCCTTTTTTCTTTAGTGCGTTCAAAGGTGCCGCAATTGACGAAAAAATTTTTATGAACTTGTTATAGTAGTTTATTTTCCCGAGAAGAGCCTGTACCTGCTTCACGTTTGTGGGCGGCGGAAGATCCACTATTGCTCTCACGTGCTCCTGTGTAGGAGCGATGCCCTCTTCATTCAACACATGCCCTAAAAACACTATTTCATTTTAAAAAAATTCACACTTCTCTAATATGCCCGGATCTTCCACACGAAAAACATATCGCTCTACGAAATCTGCAACTTTCCCTCGCATGCTTCGTATAACAGTCTCTGCATGACTTGTTCACAACCCTACGTACTGGACTATTAGTTTTCTCTCTGCTGCGACTGGCCCCACTTTCCTTACTTCTACCACCGCTGTCCTCCTTTTCTTCGCCCGGCCGACCTTGCCTGCTCTCCACCCTTGACACTTGCGACGGACCCGCAATGCGCTGCGCCGTTTCCTGCGTCATCTCCTGCACCGCCGCGATTTTCCTAACCTGATCAAGTGAAGGGTCACTCTCTCTAATTGCCTCCAGCCTGACTTGCTCATCGGGAGTATGTAGTATCACCATGTCTCTAATTAGTGTGTCGGCGTACGATGTACCACACCCTTCTGCCTTGCACTTGAACTGACAGTCCTTCGCTTTTCCTGCTAAGTCTGCAATCCACTCCGCGTGTGTCTGCGTCTCTTTTTTCCTGCCTTGAAAAAACGCGTACCTGGCCGCCACTACATGCGGAGGTTGCGTGAAATGTTTCAGTAGTACCGACTTTATTTCCGGCCACCCCACGTCTTTAACTTGCCTATCTGGTAATAGTTTCTTAAGTAAATCGGTTACCGACTTGCCGACCGAACTGAGGAAAAGCGCACGTCTCGTGCTGTCCGCCTCAATCTTGTAACATTCCGCATGTTGGTCGAATCTCTCAATATAATCACCCCATGTTTCTATGTCTCCGTTATACTGCGGAAACGGGGGGGGGAGAGCGCGTGCCGATGGCTTGACTCACCGCTTCCAACGCTTTCATCATCTCTAGCTTTTCCTGTTTAAATACATCTTGCTGCAGTTGTAGTTGTTGCTGTAGGGCCACCTGTTGTGCCGCCTGTTGTTGCTGCACCGCCTGATGCTGCTGTAAAGCCAACTGGTGAGCTGCTTGCTGCTGTTGTAGCTGCTGATGTAACAACCTCACCATGGTGACCACGTTGTCTTCCGAACCAGCCTCCGGAGTACTTTTCCTCGTCGCCATTGTTGTGTTCCGGGAAAATGGAAAGAAATCATAAACACAAACAAGAAGTTTATTACACGTAGCCACTCGCTACGTCCAAAAGAATAAACCAGGTACAATATCCAAAGTAATCCGCGTGTCCAGGAGAGAAAGTACAAAACAGTCAGGCCAAGTCGTTATCACGGAAATACAGTCTATCATCCACGGTCGTGCACACCACTAGTCGCTGTACGAGGTCTGGGGCCGCGCGCGTCCAGCGCGCCGCTTATCAGCGCCGTCGTCGCCGCCCCTCCGCTACGTCACCTCCCGGGGGAGGAAGGGGAGGCGGGTTGCCCCCGCTCCTTGTCGCCGATAGCACCGCCGTTCCGCATCGCCGCGCTTGCAGAAACGCGCGGCGGCTGTTCCTACGTCAGCACGCCGTTCGCGGAAGTCTCGTCTTTTGGCGGTAAAGACAACCGCTCTGACGGGCACGACATAAACAATTTGATATATTAGATAGAATTAAATCAAGAGTTTTGGAATATTCATTGAAAACCTTATTTACTGATAGTAAATCGTGTAATGCTTATCGTGAAATGTTTTATCATATTTAGAACATAGTATCTTAGTCTTCGTAATTCTCTTACTGCACTTATTGTTATGTACAAGGAAAAGTGTGGAAATGCCGAAGCGCGAATGCCTCGGCAGGCAAGAGATGTATCTCCTGGATGAGAATGGCGTGTGGCGAATAATAGGAGATAAATTGCTCTATTTCCGCCTTTTTCCTATTCATTCCGCCATTCCCATTCCAGGAGACAAGTTTGAAAAGAGAGCTGAGCGAGGCGCTCATGGGAAGGCCTCGGTTACAAGGGGAAGAATACAGGTTATTTTCGAGAAAATATCTCCTGGGCCGCGGAGAATTGGCATAATTATTTTTAGTAAGTTAATAATTTTCTTTAGGTTTATGCCTTTTAGGAGGGAAAGCCAGCCCCGATGACATTTCGTCGGGCGAGATGCCCGCAGGGAGGCCGCGAATGACCAGCTTATGACGGCGCTCGGCCGTCGCGCGCCGAAAGAAAAACTGTGCGTCTCTATTGAACGTCTTCATACGCTCTAAGAGCTATATGATTCGGCCGTGATCGGCCTTGTTTGCGAGCTTTATGGTAAAGAAGGTGGGGGTGGTGGTGCCGCGCAGCGGGCCCGTCAACAGAGGTTTAATTGCAGCTACGATTTCAGCCACGTTGACGGGCTGCTGAATACAAATTTCGCCCACAGCCTCGCGGGGCCGGGGCGCGGGCGGGGGCGGCAGTAGAACTGGAGCTCTGCTGCGTTGTGGGCGGCGCCTGAGGGGCGCGGGCGGGCGGATCTTGCTTCGCGAGAAGCGCGAAGCGGTTCGAAGTGGGCACGCAGTACAGCGGCATGCTCGCATCTGCCTTCATGAAGGCGCGAGCCGCTGCAGCTGAGACCGGGTCTTCTACGGGGTTCGGGAGACGGGAGGGTTGCTCGCCTCTGAGGCGGCGCCGACCAGGGGAGCGGTCTCGGCGTCTGTCATTTCGTCGTCTGACTGGCGGGAAGGGCTATTGTTATTTTGGCATTCCCCAGGCATGCGCGCCTCCGCGGCGCCGGAGACCTCCGCACACTCACCGTCGGGCGTCTCGGCGGGGGCTGGCGTTGCGGTGAGAGCAGCTGGGGCGCCGTCGGTCGCGTCGGCGGGTGCAGAAGCGGCGCTGGCGGTTGGCGGCGTCACAGCAGTCGCCCTCTCTCGGCGGCGGCTTTCTCGTTCCGCAGCGGCGGCGGCGCAGGCGGTGTTCTTCGCCTCGTTCCGCAGCCGTTCTATTTCCGCTATGATGCGCGGGTCGCCTTGTCGCTGAAAGAGGCACGAGTGCACTGCGTTCTCGCCGAGTTTCAATCGGCACGCATTGCAGCGGTTACGAGACGAGCCGCGCAGGCGTGTGGGCGACACTGATTGTGACGAGCGTTCGCGCTGTTGGCGCGTTTGCAGCGCCGACAATTCGATTAGCTGCGCATCGCTTTGCATATTGTAATTAAGAAAATAACCTAAAACTACCATTACCCTAATTTGCTTAAACTACAATAAAGACTAAATGCTATTCTATCTACTTCTACTGCTTTCCCTAATCTATCTACGGCGCACGCGCACGGGTGTGCGTCGAAACTCACGGACGCGCTCGCGTGGTCCGTCCTACTCCGCGTCTGGACCGCGTCTGAGGATCTGCCGTGCGACGAGGTTTTCTGCTTACTAGGCTTATGGCCTACTCCGGGACGGAGCTCTTCCATACATTTGCGTTAAATGTTTTTAGGATGTATTTGTGGCGGGCGCCCGGATGATTGTCTCATTTATTGGGCGCCCGCCGGGATTCTTTTGGCACACCTCATTGCTCTAGCTCACATGTGGTACACAGTTCACAGATTTTGTCACTTTACTTGCACTAGCTCACATATGTTGCACAGTTCACAGTTTTTGTCACTTCACTGGTCACACGTAGCTTAGGTTGCCTCTCCGTCCTAGCTCAATTGATTGTTGGTTTGTTTGTTACACTGTTTGCCAAACGGCCCTTCTTAGTTTTTTTCCACAATACAAATCTTACGTGCTAACTTATTCCTAACTTATTCTTATTTGAATTACTTCTACGTACTTATAATTACCCTCCACCTGGTCCTAATTCTACTATGTACAATTTTTCTAACGAACTGATACCTGGGAGCGCCGTCACCCCTTATTTTCCGCAATACTCTCCTGTGTGACGGGTTGCCTACTTTCAGGCGTTTTGTGGCGGCGCTCTCAGTCATTTCGTTTGGTTGATTTTATTTATTACTAATAAACATTACTATAATTATTACTTATAAACACTATTATAAACTAATGTAACTTAGGGACTAGTGATGATTAATTCTAATGCTTTGTTGACTAAAATAGGCTGACTTATGTGCTAGTGTAACTTATTTCTAGTGTATTTACATTTTGCATCTTAGTATCTAGTGAAATGGGGTGAGGGTATGAGTGAATGATTACATGGCATATTACTTAAGAATGAGTGGTGGTTGATGGGTTGAAGATTTAGCGTTACATGATGAGATATTATTACATACAATACATAGATTGATGATGTGAGTGAGATGAGTGAGGATGATGTGGATGAATGATGTATTTACATGGTTTTTACGTAATTTATACATGTGTGTTTATGCGAGACATGTCATGTTATGGGCGCTGGGAGCTGCTCTTTGCTCTGGTGCGGCTGAAATTGGTTTGAAGTGGTGAGAAAGTAGAAGAGAAGAGGGAGACGGGAAAGAGAAGAGGCGAGGGACAGTGAAGAGAAGAGAAGGAGAAGAAGAGAAGAGAGAGAGGGAGTGGTAGGAAGAGAAGAGAGAGAGAATGAGTGAGTTTGGTTGTAATAGAGTTTGAGAGAGAGAGGGAGTAGTGAAAGTGGATGTGAAAAATATTGTTTTATGGAGGTTTGAGGAAGATGACGTCAGATGGGAGGTTATTGGTACTGTGGGGTGTGTTCTTATTTTAGTATTGAAGGTATGGTTGAAAGAGAGGGTGGGCATTGATGTTTGTGAAGATGTTGTGAATTCTTTCCGTGGCGAGCGAGTGGATAGTAGAAGTAATAGATTTAGTTTGGTGAGAGCGGAGAAGGTTGGCGTAGGCGTCACCTGGAGCTGGCCGTAGAGCGGCGCGGATAAAGTAGTTTTCCGCTCTGGTTAGAAGTTGTTGATTAGATTCTGCCGCCGTGGCCCATACCTCGCACGCGTAAAGGCCCGCGCTTCTTACGCATGCGATGTACAGGCGGATCTTATTTTTCTCTGTTAGAGAGCGGCTTTTGAAGAGAGGTAGGAGGGAAAAGATGCGCCACGTCATCTTTCTCCTTGCTTCCTTTAGGTGCGCTTTCCAGGTGAGCCGGAAATCAAAATTTACGCCTAGATAGGTGATAGTGATGCGCCACGGAAAGGTATGTGCATCTAGGGCGGATAGGCGCGATCTGTAGCGTGCTGTGTTTGTGTTTGCGTTTGAGTGAGAAGATGATGGCCTGACATTTCTGTGGCATTCAGCGCGAGGCCGTTTTCCGCGCTCCAATTCGGTAGCGCGATTGCGGCGCGCTGTAGGCGTTTTACGGCTATGTTTACCCTGCTGTCTTTCACGGCGTATGCGATGTCATCCGCGTAGATGAATTCGTGTACGCCCTTGATGCTTGGCGCGTCGTTAATGAATAGAGAAAAGAGGAAAGGCGAGAGGACGGCGCCCAGAGGGACGCGAGAATAGGGCGAGAGGAAGAGGTAAATAGCTGATATTTGATAGAGAAAGTGCGGTGCGAGAGGTAGCTGATGATGAGGTTGAGAAAGTGGGGCGGGGTGTACGGGCGAAGTTTGTGAATAAGAAGTGGGTGATGAACGGTATCAAAAGCGAAAGAGAAATCGAAGAATAGAGCAGGTAAAAGAACAGCGATGTTGTAGAGTAGAGGAGGCGAAGAATGCGAAGCGAAGCGCCTGCATCGCGGACGAACGGTGCTTGCGAAAGCCGAACTGCGCCTCCTTGATTACGCCTTTCTGCGCGAGTTCCCTTTGGATTCTCGTGAGAATGAGTTTTTCAAAGAGTTTACCGAGAATCGGCTGGAGCGAAGATGGGCAGGTAGTTTTCCGGGAGGCGCTGGTTTTTATTCGGTTCGCAAGCAGGATGACATTTGCCGCTTTCCAGACAGTAGGAAAGTACTGCACAAGAGATGCAGGCAGTGTAGATGAGTGCTAGAAGGTGGGGCGGGCCCTGGCAGGTAGATGTTTAATCATGATTCCGATTCCCAATTTTATCGGGGCCCGCCCGATTTCTTTGTATTTGTCTGTTTAATTAGATCGCTAACCTCATCCGCTTTGATGTGCCAGTCGGACGGAATGTCAATAGAAGGCGAAGGAGTGAAGATAATTTCCGCGGCGGTGGCTGGAAGCTGCAGCGGGTTAGCGATGGGCGGAGGCGTGAAGCGGCGTTGAAGGGCGTCGGCAAATACCTCGGCTTTGACTGCCGGGTCGTAGGTGGGCGGCAGCCCGTTCGGGCGTTCGAGAGCTGTGATTGCGGGGGCGGGGTTTCAGAGGGCGCGCTGCATGCTTGCACAGATCTTCGGGCTTTGTTTATCAGCGATTTCTCAACATACTCCTCCCACATCGCATTCCTGTGCTCGCGCATGAGGCGAGACAATTTCCTGCGTATGCTTTGAAACGCCGCCTTCGCGTCGGAGGTCGCGCGTGCGTTGGTAGATGCGCTGCGCCTTTCTGCGCTCCTGAATGAGGCGGATCAGCTCAACGGGTGTTTGCGAGGCGGGGGAGGGGACGGTGAGTTTATGAGATGATTCGTGATAGGCGGTTTTGGTTTGATAATTCAGATGGTTTATGGCACGATCGATTTCATGAGGGGTGGCGAGTGAAGGGGTTGTGATGAGTTTATGATGTGAGGATGGTTTGAAACAGTTCCAGTCTGTGGATGTTTCTGAATTTGGCTGATTTGCGGCAGGTGCGGGGAAAATGTCATGATGGAAGGGCGAAGATGACCGGGAGATGATCTGATGAAGCGGTTTTGGAGTGGTAAGCGAAAGAGAGGGTGAGTGAAGGACGATATCTAGAATATCGCCTTCTATTGGCGTTCGTGAGTGGATTCGTATGAAGATGAGTGATTGATGAGGGCGGGGTGATGCCTGAGCTGATTGCTCCTATTCAGATATCGTAATAGACGGGCGCCTGACGAGTTACCACTCTTGCTACCCCAGTCCTGGTGCTTCGAGTTTATATCACCCGCTATTACAATCGGCGCCCCGAGCGTGAGCAGCGCGTCGAGGTCGGCGTCGGCGAGTGGTTCCTGAGGCCGTTTGTAAGCGGAGACGATTGTAATCGGCCCGCGCGGCGTTCCAATCTCCACTGCCGTGGCCTCGATGTTCGCAAGAGGCGGGGGGACCAGGTGCGTGTGGGGGATTGTGCGTCGAATAGCAATTAATGTGCCACCGCCGCGGTGCGGGCCGGCGCGGTCGGTACGATAGATAAGAAACCCGCGAAGAGAGAATTTATCGGCCCGAAGAAGATGAGGAGAATAGTCGGAAATAAATTGAAGGATTTCATCTTTTTTCTTGTTCAGGCCCCCGTTCGCGTTCCAATGAACTATTTTAATTAAATTGTTCACGGGAAGGCCTGTTGGATGAGGGGCGCGAGTTTGATAATTTCGCAAAGATGTCTCCGGGGGTTTTAATATTTCAATAGCTGACTTGATTAGAGAAATAAGGTTTTTGATTTCTTGTCCTTGAAGGAGGCCGAAAAGCTCGAACAGCTCGCCGAGTCCCGAGGGGGAAGGAGTCGGCGCGTTTGCGGCGTTTGAAAGAGGCGCCGTCCCGGCGAGGGCGGCGATCGATCGGCCGGTGACGGCGTCCGCAAATGCGGTGCCTGTGGGGGTAAGAGTGGGGGCCTGCGAGGCCAATGGCAGCCCGGGAACTGTTCGCGAGGCGGGGGCGCCTGAGCGGCGCCAGAATTGACGAGGGCGCCGCGCGGGCGCGAGAGCGCATTCGCGCGGCGAGCGGCGGCGGCGCGCGCGTGGCGCGCGCCCATCAGCTGGCACGAGCGCGCCTCTTTGTAAGCAAGGAGCGCAGAGCAGCCGCCGAAAGTGGCGACGTGCGCTTCGCCGCAGTTGGCGCACATCTGGCAGCCCGGCGCGCGGGCACTCGTCGAAGGAGTGGCCCTTAAACTAGATTTTGGAGAGCCTGAATTTCTTTCGTGTTCTTAATCTGGGAGTGGTTGATCTCGACTAAGTATAAACCTAGCGAGATGAAGGTTTTTGTTCCCCCTTGATCAAAATAAGAGCGTTTCATTTCAGAAATGAAATGGACAGTTGTACCCTTTCTCTCGATTTCAGCTTTAAGTTCCTCCACGTCGATTCCGCCGTGGAGGCTGCCTATTACGAGTTTGTGACGCCTTTCTTCTGTTGCCTGTCTAAAGAAATATTGGGCGTGTCTATTGTATGAGCGCATTTTCTCCAGCTCTGCAATGATTGCAGAGTGGTCTTTGATGCACCCAGGTTTTAAAGTGAAGAAGGCGGGAGTCACAGTGCCGCGAAGGTCCATCGTGATCTTTGGCCTGAGTGGTTTCAGCAGAGCTTCCGTATCTACAGGCATTTGGATGTATATTTTGCCCACGGCTTGGCGTGGGCGAGGAGCGGGCGCGCGGGTGGGTTGCGGGGCGGCGGCGGCGGTGGAGGAGGGGCCGGGGGCGGCGGCGGTGATTTGAAGCGACTGGAGCTTTATCGGTCGCGGCGATGACCTCATAGCGGTTGCTAAGCGGTATCGCGTTCTGGTGGAGCCACGCTTGCGTGGCGTCTGCGCGGCGGGGGGCGCCGAACGCGCGTCCGACGACCTTCCAGCCGGCGGCGCGCTCTTCTCCGTGAGGGCGGGGGCGGTCATGATTGGATTTGCGGCCGCGGGCGGCGGCGGCGATGAACTAGCGGGCGCGGGGGCGGGCGGGGCGCGCTCGTCCGCGGGCGGGGGCGGGTCCTCGGCGGAGCTCATTTCCCCGGAGACATTAGAAATGCAAGAAGCGTCCGACTGGCGTGTGGGCGTCGTGTGAATGGGGCTGAGCGGGGTTTGGGCGGAAATAGCAGAGATATCAGAGAGCGCCGCTGCCAGAGCGTCGTGAGCAGACTCACCAGGCTGGTTGATGTCGGCTGCGGCTGCTGCTGCGCTTTCTGCGTGGGCGGGCGCGGGGGCGGCCGGCTCGACCGCTTCTTCTTCCTCTGGGTGGCGTGGCGCGCTGTAGCGGCGCTGGCGGTTCCGCTCCCTCTTCTGCGCAGCGATCAAGCGAAGTTGCTTGAGGGCGGCCTCGATGTGTTCCTCACTCGGCTGCCTTATTGCCACACACGTGTGGCGCATGCCAGCATTGTCGTGGAAGCGGCAGGCGCTGCAGAGCCTGCGTCGGTTTAAGGACGTAGAGCGCAAACGCAGCGCGGCCCGCGCGCGCGTGCGGACGAGGCTGTTGTCGGCGGAGGCTATCAGCTCCTCGTCCGATTTCATTTATTGTTTCCTATCCTAGTTTCCTACGCATTATACTAATTTCTAGTTCTAATTATTAATGTTTTTG
>JAHLJT010009723.1:79109-96464 GCA_031308135.1 Acheta domesticus
TCTTTAAATTCAATGATATTATAAAAAGGTAAATAAATTTTAAAATTCCATATTTTTATATTTAGCCTACATTACATTTTCAGTAACGAAAGTAACAATAATCTACTTCAGCTTCTAGAAATAGAAGGCTATTTTTCATTATACAAGTATATATTACTATGGATTCAGAGAAGCACAAAACATAAATATGAAATTAACAAATTTAAAAATACGAGTTCATGAGAAATGTGCAAATAATAAATTTGGAATCTATGTGAAAACCAAAGAGTATTTTATATACTATTTCACATTTATTCCAGTTATGTCACACCAAAACAAAAATAATATTTTATTTTGTATCTTCTGAAGAAAACAAAATAACTTGATTATCCGGGCAGGATTATTTCCAATCTTTGAATTTGATGACAATTATGCTAAATTTGTTTTGTTTCATTAAAAGACATGGTTTATCATAACATTTTATTATATACATTTCATTTTAAAAAATTGTGCAAGTATTACTTGCATTTGAATGTTCCGTGACATCAGATTTGATTTGATTTGATTTTGTTTGGTGAAAACAAAATCACGATTCCTTTGAAAATAGTCTTGACTTCCAATGAGGTGAAATTATTTTATGTTGCACTAAAAACGGTTGAACCAGGGTTTAGGGTGGCACGGTTTCTTTCGTTCACTGATCCGGTTCACTAGGGAGGAATGGACTCAGTGAACCGAATCCTTGTTTATGTTCGCGTTGAACATGGTAACGTAATAAATGTCTTTGAAAACACATTCTATTTAAGAAGCGTGCGCTATTTGAACATTCTTTACTACTTAAGCCACTCATTTTGTGTTTACTTATGCCACTCGTCTATTTAGTTAAGCAAATGCTACTTATTACATTGCTCTATAAGCCACAGAATATAAATGGGAAAAGTATAACTCACGTATTTGTTGGAATTTTTATACATTTATTTTAAGTTATGAAACAAAAATATAAAAACAACAACAATAAAATAATATAAACGTAGAATTTTAAGAAACCTGAAACAAAAAAAATTATTTTTAAAAATAATACAATATAAAATAAAACCAATATCAAATAATATTAATTACTCACTATTAAATAGAATGAAAGATAAATAACGAAGGAATTGAAGAAAAAACGAACAAAACGAAGAAACATTTGTTGAAACAGCGTAATTTCTATAACAGAAAAACATACTTTAAAAAAAATACAAACTAAAATTTATAAAAACCAATAGGAAGTAAATACTAATAACTCACTTTTGAATGCAATTGAACGATGAAAAAAATTAATATAAACAGCAACTCAGAAAATATAAACAGAAAAATTAAAGTTGAAAAGTTGAAAAACATCATAAATGCTGTAAAATAAATTCACATATTATTTAAAATAAATTCTATTTTACAAAACTCATTACTACTAAAACTTTTGTTATTAGGGGGCTATCGCCCCCCAAACCCCCCAATTAATACGAATAAACCAACTCGTCTGTTTTTTAAACCAATTCTACTTAATATGTTAAAGAATATGGAATTTTAAAAGAAAAAATTCACTCACACAGTCGTTGGAAATTATACAATTTTAATAGTATTACCACTACCATGGTAATACTGAAATTAGTCTGGTGTCTCTGCACGAATTACACCTCATAACACGAAAAAACGTCAAGCTTGTTTCTGAAAAATAACCTACTTTTTACGAACTGAAGCATAAAAAATTAATAATAAAAAAATAACTTGTTAAGCTAATAAAATAAATACAAATATTTAAAAATCCAATTATATTCACAAACACATACTAGTTACACGTTTATTATTGGGAGATTATCACCTCTCAAATCCTCCATTTTAATACTAAAAACAAACTCGTCTACATTTTTTAAGCAAAATACTCCATATATGTTAATCATAAATAAATCCTACATTTACATCTTCCCATCACGATCGACACAAAATGTATTAAAAGATGTCTTGAAATACGAAAAAAACACGAAATACCACTTTTCTCCTGTACATACGTGACACACACGTCGAGACGCAAGCAATCCCACTTTCTGACACCACTGAATAGCATTTAAACTTCCCGCTCGGCGCAATTCATAAAGAAATCCTGCGTTCACTCCTCCATCACATCATCAATTTGTTGTTATGGGAACAACTGAAAGTGACATTACTAGAAAGATTTTTAAAATCTAAAAAACATGTCTGTAGTAATATTTGAGTTCAAACAGCAATGAAATCAGCTTAGAAACAAGTTAATTCAACAAAAACAAGTGTAGTGAAGTGTAATTTTCAATGTGAAGTGAAGTTGTTTTAAAAGTGTCGTGATGAAGAAGACATTTTCGTAAAATATGAAATTGATCATTCTTGTATATTTATGCTTTGACCCATCAAAGCTTATCAACCCGAAGATAATTCACTTATTATTTATCGCCACCTCTGAAGTGAACCGTAAGTGAACCGTGGCGGGCGATTCACGAGAGTAAGTGATTCACAAAGGAACAAATGAACCATGCCACCCTAAACCCTGGTTCAACCTAAAAACTACTGAAATAACTTTTGCATGTATCCCTTCACCAGATCAAAAGTTTTCTTCTGAAATATTTGTAAGACTCTTCGTAGAGAGCTTATACTGTTGTTTTGAAAATTAAATACACAACGTGCAAGATAAAATAAAACCAAAAACATTTACTTTGAGTCCTATTAACTGCCTTTTCGTATCCCAAATCGTAGTCACATGCAGTACGTTCTTCGGGCGGATGAATGCAGCAATTTTCCATCCAATTAAGTACACAGCGTTGTAGCTGCTTCTATCATTGTAAATAGGAAATTTATTATCACGTCTGCCTTTTAAACCATTCTTTTCACGCCTTTATAGTTGTCTTAAACTGCTGAACAATACTTACTGCGTTGAAATTCGTTTGCAGGTTATGTGATGCTTCTTTTTTGCTTTTGTAAGTTTGCTTACAACTGTATTCGCGTATTTGTAAATGACAATATTGAAAATATCAATTTCCTAAATAGAAATGTTAGATTGGTTGGCCCTGGATACATTACTCAGTACGCGAAGTGATTTGGTTTGGCATTAGAGATCGCGTTTGAAGTGGCGCTATTACTAATATTTACAAACAGAACCACGACATCGAGATACTCCACAGCCAATCATATTTACTGTAACTTTCTGGCCAAAGGTAACCCTCGAATCCGCAATTTCTGATGACCGCGGTTTGTGAAGGAGAATAGAGAGTTTTCCGAGTGTTAACCTAATCCGTGAATTCCTCGATTCAGATTATTTTCGAAGTAATCGATGATTGAGAATACGGCCGATAAGTTTTACGTGGTCAGAGCAGAGTTTCACTGAAGAAAAGATTGTGAAGTTCAGAATGTGCAACCTTTCGGCTAATAATTTGCAATTTGTGTGGTATAGGTACGTCGTGCAGTGGCAGCATACGCAATCGAATGCAGTGGCAGGGGAGTTCGAAACGCAGTGAGAACGTTCGAAAGTTCATCGCATGAAGCAGATACAAGTCACGATGTCGAGGAAAGTTTCTTGCAAAATCGGAATAAACATCTTAGCTGCGAGCTGTAAAGTCTTTTCTCTCCCCCGTCGCGGAGCCTCTCACCCTTCCTCCCTCCCTTCCACCCTTCTTTCTTACAAAATCTCTCTTGCCCGAAAAAATTGGGTTCTTCTATCCGCCTTTCTTTTTTCTTTCTTGCTGTAATAAATTTTATTTCTTTCTCTCTTTCGTTCTTTAGTTCTATCTTTCCTTCCTTGCTTCCTTCCTTCCCTCCCACTTTCAAAACAAAAAACGGAGAACACCAATGACGCTACACTTCCTTCTCTCTCTTCTTTCTTTCTCCCTCACACATTCTTTCTTTCTTACCCGCTTTCGTATCATCAGAGATACCGAATCCACAACTACCATTCGAGCATTGTAGTGCTGCAGTGAATAGTTAACGTTATTATTGGGGACGTGTGGCCCTGGTTATGATTTCGACGTTCTCGTGGGAGACGAACGCGCTCACGTCCAGTGTTAATCGTGAGACAATTTATCGACACTGTAGGGGATAGTTCCGAACGGTCTTTATTTTCTTACGATATAAATATACGAAGCGTCGAGAGAGAATCGCACTTTATTACCTTTTCTATACAACGCTCAATTTCGCGACGAACAGTGTGTTCAAAGATCAGTTTGCATTAACAATTGCAGAGATACGAATAATTGTTTATAAAAAGTGCGGGCTAAGTCACTGTTTTTCTTCACGATTCAGGGTACCGGAAACGCTCTAGACTCGGCAGTTTATTGCCGAAATTCAATAGCACCGAAACGAGACGCCTGACGCCCTCCTCTCTCCTGATCTTTTCGATGAGAATTTGCATTTGCTAGAGAATGGCGGCAACCGGTTCGTCATCTGCAAAGGTTGCGGAGAAAAACCTCTCATTAACATATTTTCTTGTAAAATTCGTAGCGCCGAAACTAAGCGTCGTAGCGTCAGAGCGCAAGAGACCGTTTCTGTAGTACGAAACACAATCTTTCATTTAAAAGAGTTTAAAAATTTGAGTCCTCGTTTTCACTCCAGTGACACGCACGTTTGTTCCTTTTGTTCAACGTCTTTCGCGTCTGCGTCAGCGCATTCTACGAAAAACGTTCAAGTCTTCTTCCGCCAATCTCGTTTTGATCCCATGAACGTTAAGAAAGATCTCTCTCTCCGTATTCCTTTCTGCTTTTTTTCTTACTCACTCTTCCCGAAGCATACCGTAACGTACGAGCATTGCTGTGATACAGAATATTGTCGTTGGAGACGCAGCGATAAATTCGACGCGCAGTTCGGGGCATCGGCGCCCGGATATGCTGTCGCCGCCGATCTCGTTGCCCACGCATCTTCGCCCGCCCTCTGGCCGTTCTGCACGATTCTCAGTTCTTTCGGTTTTATACAAGTCTTATACATTCTGACATATTCTCTTGTCTGTACGATTTTTTTTTATCATCTACCTATTCGAAAACCTTCGCCAGACGCGCTAGTTATTCTTCCTAAACCCAAAACACATTCTCTTTCGATACGTACTGTTGGCGTCTCTGCTGGCGGACGCACTATTTGTTCTTTCGTTCTTTCTTCCTTTCCTTCTATCTCTCTTTATAGCTTCCTTCCAATACACAATGATGCAATACAAGAAAGGACGTTCGTTCGCTCGCTCCCTCTCCCTTTACAGTGTTTTTTTCAAGGTGCTTTCTAAACATCACTTCAGTATTGCTGTTGTTATAGATATGATTATTATTTCGGTATTTGTTTCTGAATTTCTTTCGCAGCAGCTGCTTTTTGTAGTAGTGAGAGTGGAATCTGAAACAGAAGAAGAATAGAGAAATTCTTCAATCAGCATTTCCTCTTTTGTCGAATAGGAATGTGCAAATGAAAGAGGAATATGAAAGCTTTGAGAAGTAAGACGTTGAAATGTGAGTGCGCGCTGAACATTCACACCACTCGTATTATCAGAAATCCCTTACGAATCCATAACAACCGTACGAACAATGTACTGCCGCTGCTTCATTGTAGACGTATTGCCGTAGTGATATATGTACGTTCCCGAGAAGACGTTTAGAGTAAATAGAAGCTTCGGAGGAAGAAATGAAGCACTGACAAAAGAAACAAGTGCAAACAATGCGATCGTGGTTCCATTAATGACAGCGTAAACGAGTACAATTTCAGTGACGTGGGCAGAGAGACGCGGAAACGTGAGGAACACACGGCGCGTGGGGCCTCTCGTCGACGCGCCGATTGCACTCGAATACGCCCGGATTGGCGTACGGGTTCGACTTGACAGGTTAGACCACATCTTAGGGAAGGTGTTTTTTCAATATCAACCTACAGCGTGGACTACTTGTCGCAGAAAAAAAATGTTCTTTCCGAGTGCGTACGACGCACAGTTGGCGAGGTGAGGCCTGGAAACATGCATTCTCACGCCTAGCTCAACGCCTAGAGCTTCGGCAAAAGTGGTGGAATAGAGAGTCGCGACTACGGTGAATCGATTGCAAGTATTTCGATGACGCTACTGTCGGGTCCTAGGGCACAGGAATTCGAACCTCGGCACGACGGGTGCGGCGCGGGCCCGAAACCTCGGTTCCGAGATGGCGCTCTCGCGCAATGCGCTTCGATTGGTCGGCGTGGCTGTTCTACTCCGTCCGTTGTTTCGTAGTTAGGTTAAGTAGTATTAGTTATTCTTAGGAAATTATATTATTAGGAAATTAGAATATTATTGGGACAGAATGAGAAAAGCATGGTGACATGAATAGCGACGAGGACAGACAACTGTTAGCAAAATTGCTGGAAGACGTTCCGCAACCTGTCGCCCTTGCAGACGCGCCAACAGCCGCTGCGTTTCTCCCACCGATATCGCCCACGCGCACCGTGCGCTTCACGTCGCGGGGCCGCTGCGAGCCGTGCCGCTGTATGCTCCCGTTCGATGCGACCTCTGTTCACACGTGCGTGACCGCGGGTGACGGACGAGAGCGTCGCCGCCCACGCCCGCCCTCAAAGAGAAGCCAGCGCCAACGCCGCCAGCCCGCGCGAGAGCCGCCGACGGGACGCCCCGCCCGCCCAAGGCAGCCCCGCAGCCTCTGCCCCCGCCGAGACGCCAGAAGGTGAGTCTGCGGAGGAATCCGGCGTCGCGGAGACGCGCGTGACTGGGCAATGCCCACAACAGAGTAACTCCCCGCCTCGCCAGTCAGACGAACAAAGCATGAGTGCCGCCGAGAACACCCCCACCGTCGTGGATGCCGTGTCGAGAGACCGCGGGGGACCCCCGCCCCCTTGCAGCCGCGCGTGCTTTCCAGCCGCGCAGGCCTGATATCCCGATTTACAATGTGCCTACAAGCAACAGATTTCACCTGCTCGCGCAGGCTGCAAACTCCGCTCCCCGCCCCGCCCCTCAGGCAACTCAGGCGCCGCCAGCCGCCGGCGCCCCCGCTCCGCCCGCGCTCAGCCCGGCCGCCCCCAGAGGTCATAGGGGAAATCTGCATCCAGCAGCCGGTCAATGTGAAAGAAATCATGGCCACATTGACGCCCCACCTCACCGCGCCCCTGCGGGGAAACACCACCCCCGCGTTCTCACCCTGAAGCCTGGGAACCGCCAGGACCACGGGCGAATCATACAGATACTAGAAAAAATGAAATCTTTTAACAGGAACGCCCAGTTTTCTTTCGGCGCGCGACGGCTGAGCGGCGCCACAAGCTTGTCCTCCGCGGTCTCCCGCGAATTCGAACATTGAGGAGCTCACCTCCGAATTAACCCAACAGGGACTTAACATCCACCACGTATCAGAGATGAAGCGCCCCCTCTACACGGCAGATGGGGAAAAAGCAATTTCTGAGCCTTCAGCTGTACGTAATCGAGCTAGACCATGCCCAAATTGGCACTGCGAAGTCCACTGACAGTCGTCGCCAACTGTGCAGTGCAGTGGGGGAGGAGCCACCGGCGCGGATCGAGTCCCGCATTGCCGCCGCTGCCAAATGTGGGGTCACTCCCACAACGTCTGTCGGCGAAACGAAATATGCTTATTTGTGGGGGCGATCACGCATTCGAGGCGTGCCGCGCGCAGAAAGGCCAGCAGCCGCGCTGCGTGAACTGCGGCGGCCCGCACCCCGCTAACTACGGCGGGTGCGAGGCCCTTTTGAATTTATAGCGGCGCGAGCTCTGCCCGCTCACGGGGGCTCGCCAGGCGCGAACCGCCGCCGAGAGCGCCAGACGCGCCAATGCCTTCGCGAGTAGATACTTGAGCAGTTTCGTGAACGCACGTAAAGTGCAATGCGCGTTCACTCCACCGCGGTGCAGCCATCCCTACCCTTACGGGCATCTATGGCCAATCCTGCAAAATGAAAAAGAAAAACAGGTCAGAAGACATTAGCCAACTGGCGCGCGCATTGCGTGTGCAATAGTTAGAAAACAATGTTTATGTTACAAGTCTCATTTCGCTGTTTCAGATTTCTCTTACTCCAGGAATTGTTTCGGTCGCTTATACTTCGCCCGCGGAGCGGGTTCGTATGAAGCGACCTCGGAAATGAGAGTATTTTCCGAGTCAGCGGCTTTTCTGAAAAATTGAGAAGTTAGTTTTTTTAAATGTTCTACTAGCAGTGGCAATGATAGGTCGCGGTGCAAATCCTTAATTAATGCATACCTAGGGGCGCAGAGGGCGGCCCTAAGACATTCATTTTGAACTACTTGCAGTTTATTTAAGTGACTTTCTGCAGCGATTGCCCAACTAGGGCATGCGTAGTCCATTTGTGGCCTGATAATTGCTTTATAAAGCGTGAGGCAGTTCGCCGTTGACAGTTTGCTCCGCTTGTGAAATAAGCATCGCAAGCGGCCTTTGGTCTGCCGCGCTTTCTTCCGCACGTTATCTATGTGCAGGTTAAAAGTGAGTGCGCTATCTAATGTCACTCCTAAATATTTAATTTTTGGCCCAGTTTATTACATCGCCACAAAGCGCGAGCGGCCTCGGCTGCGTGAATCTCTGTCGTCGTGTGAAGAGCACAACTGCGCTCTTACTCACGTTGACTTTGACCCGCCACAGCTTCAGCCACTCCTGGATCTGAAGTAAATGCTGATCCAAATACTTCTGGAGAAGCTCGATCTTTTTAGACGTGGCTATTACAGCCGTATCGTCTGCGTACAAGGCGAGTTCCGTTTGAGGTGCGAAGGTATGTCGCGCACATACAGGCTGAAGAGCGTAGGAGCAAGCACGCTCCCTTGCGGCACTCCGGCCCGAATGGCGCGGCGGGTAGATTTCGCATTCAGAAGCGTTACTTGAAACGTTTGCGAGGAAAGAGTGAACAAGGTGCACTAGGTAAGTTGGAAGGTTTAAAGAATGGAGTTTGTAAAGGAGGCCGACGTGCCAGACCTTGTCAAATGCGCTGGCGACGTCGAGGAATACTCCACCTGTAAATCGGCTCTCGTTGAAGTTGCGCCTTATGCGATCTGTAATTCGCACAAGCTGATGTGTTGTGCTGTGGCCCGCGCGAAAGCCAAACGCTCCTTATTCATTAGTGAATTTTCTGAAACAAATTTGAGAATTCTTTAATATGAGTTTTTCACACAATTTACCGAGTGTATTTAATAAACTAATTGGTCTATACGACTCGGGCAGTTTTGGATTTTTTCCCTGCTTGTGGAAAGTTAGAACATGCGCATGTTTCCACTGACTCGGAAAGTGCTGAAACATAAAGATTGAATTAAACAGTGCGACTAAAAACACTATGGCTTGTTGCGGCAGCTTCTTCAGGACGTCGTTCGTGATGCCGTCCGGGCCGGGAGCTTTTCTAGCTTTCAGCTCTGCAATAGCCGCTTTAACTTCTGTTTCATCTGTGAAACTCGGCTCGTCGGCGGGCGCGTGCAGTGCCGCCATCACCGTTTGTTGCACTTCTACAACGTGCGGTATTGGCGGCGCCTCCTCGACCGGCTGAAACTGAGATTCTAAAACATTAGCGAGGAGCTCCGCTTTCGCCTCGTTCGACTCAGCGAATTCTCCAGGGCTGATTTGCAGCGGCGGCACTGTAATAGGCTTCCTGGAAGGCATGCGCGTGATTTCCACATGAATTATCTTCCGGTTTGAGACCTGAAAGAAATTTTTTCCCACTTCTGATTGCGAAAACTGTTAGTTCGATTTCAACTTTCCGCTTCAATCGATTTAGCTCTCGCTTATCAGCGGGGTGTCGCGTGCTCTGCCACACTCTGCGCGCTCTGTTTTTCCTGCAAATTAAATTTTCAAGATAGGGGGTTAGTGGCTGCTCCCTCTTTGAGGAACGTTGCTTCTCTGCTGCTGCGTTGAGGCTGTCAGTCACGGCTTCGGCGAATTTTTGCTGCTCCAGTTTCAATCTGCTGCGGATCTGAAAGAGCGGACGCGTCTGGGATGCGCTGCTGCAGCTCCGTCTGAAAAAGATTCCAGTTTGTGCGCCTCTTCGTCGTCGTAGGTGCAGTAGTCAGTGTCGCGCCGCCGCGTCTCATCTCTGCGATTACTGGGAAGTGATCAGAGGATAATTCATAGGTAGTGGTTTAAAATAGGTGAAAAATGAATCTTTTGGCAAAGCGCGATATCTAAAACATCAGGCTTGCCATTCGTCCCATGAGGATAGAAGGTGGGTGTGGTGGGAGCAAAATCTCGCAGCCGTTTGCATCAGCAACTGCTTTCAGCTTACGGCCGCGCGGGCAAGTGATGCGGGAACTCCAGGCAGTGTGCTTTGCGTTGTAATCGCCTGCCACGAATGTTGGAGTGGCGTTTGCCGCAACTAGTTTTGCAATATCTGCAGCTAGTTGGACGAACGCTTCCGCGGAGCGGTCGGGACGAGCGTAAAGAGAGACGAGCCGCAGCGGCCCGCGTTCCGTCTGTACGACGACAGCAATGGCCTCGGCGTGCTGCAGCTGCGGGAGAGCTGTAACATAATGAATTATGCTGCGTCTGATTAATATTGCAGTTCCGCCTCCTATATGAGAGGCCGTCGTATTTGCTGCTTGTGCCGCTCTGTCGTTCCGGTAGCAGATATATCCTGGAATGGAAAGAGAAAGATGCGGGCTTAGCCATGTTTCACCCAGCATCATGACAGAAATGTTATGCCGAGCGAGAAAGCTGTGAAGTTCTGACTGCTTCGCTCGCGAGCAGATGCCGTTGCAGTTCCAAAATGCGACGGTGCAGCTATTCCTGTAAAAAGAAGGAAAGGCAGCCATTATTTAGGGAAGGGGGGAGGTTTGGGACATGGATGAGGAAGAGCGTGCCTCATCCGTCGCGCCGGCCGCTGCGGCCGCCGTCACCTCGTGCGAGTGCACAAGGAGTTGTGTTACAACAACTTTCAGAATGATCGCCGGCCACTCAGCCGGATCGCGGCCGGACACGGCGCGCATAAGCGCCTGCGTCACGCGCACCAAGTCGAGCCCGTTGCGGGCGAGCTCGTCGATGGTGCGGTTAATCACGCGCTCCTGCTCGCTCAGGGAGGTGGGAACGGGTGTGGCCTCTGCCGTCCGCCTTCGCTGCTCCACCTGGGCGGCGCGCTCCTCGCGGGCCGCGTCGGCGGCCGTCGGCGGGCGCTCCCGCTGCTGGCGGGGGCGTGGCGCCGCGGCGTGCGCGTAGGAATGCTCCTGGCGCCGTTGCGGCCGTTGTTCGCGTTGGTGGCCGCGTCTCTGCGACCGCGGTGGCTGCGGTGGTGGCTGCGGGGGCGGAGACGCGCTGCGGCGGCGCGAAGGCGTGCGCTCCCGTGAGGGAGATCGCGACGCCTCCGACCGCGCGTCGGCCGCTCGCCGCTCCTGGATGCCGGCGCGTCGCCGGCGGTCGCGCTGCTGCCGCTCGTGGCGCTGCTGTTGGGCCGCGTTTCCCCTGAAACAACGGCGCTTATACTCGGGGCAGCTCTTGTATTTCGCGCCGTGATGGTCGCCCTGGCAGTTAGAGCAGTTACGCTCTTCCGCTGGGGGGTTTTGCCCCAGCGGGCACTGCTCAGCCCCGTGCGCATTGCCACAGAACTTGCAGCGCGTGCGGCGCTTGCAGTTCCGTGCCACGTGCCCGAAATCTAAGCAGTTGTGACACTGCGTGGGCCCGCGCGGTGGCCGATACATCTCCACGCGGACGCTGAGCCCACGGATAGAGGTTACCTCCCGCAGTGCCCGGTGGCGCTGCGTGTCTGCAGCGTCGCGATGATCAGGGGCAGTGGTCTGCCCCGTCGTCCGGGCCGCTGGCTGCAAATGGCGTTCCAGTTTCCGCACCTGGAACCCGAGATGCTCTAAGTTGCTATGGAGCGCATCGAATGAGAGCTCCAGCGGTATGCCCCGCAAAACATACCGCAGGAACTTCTCGTTCCCTGTGGAGTACGTGTGGTACTCCACAGAGCGTTCGTCCAGGGCGGCAGGACATCCCGGAAACCCCCGGTGACCTTCGCACCGAATCCGTACGGCTTCGCCGGCCACCTCCGCGGTGACCTCGCGTTCGCCGCAGGTCGTCTGCAAGGCCCTCCAGAAGGCCAAAAATGTCCGCCACCCCGTAGACGAAAATGGGGGGTGGGCGGCGTCGGCGGGAGACGACCGTGAAGCCGTCGTTGTCTTCTTCTTCTTCGCCCTCGCGGTTGGCGCGGGCGGATCGTCAGCGGTGGAGGTGGCGCCCGCTGAGGCGGGCGTCGGGACGCGCTCGGCGTCGGCGTCGGCGTTGGCGCCCGCTGCGGCGGGCGGTGGCGGCGGCGGCGGCGTGGCGCCCGATGTTGCGGCGCCCTGGGTGGCGGCCGACGTAGAGGGCCCTGCGCCCGGTGCTGCGCTCTGCTTCTTCCTGCGAACAGGAGTAGCAGCTTTCTCAGCGCATATGCGCTCAACTGAGAGGGAGCCGGGGCGCTTAGTAGTTCCCCGTGGCGTCCTGACGTCGGACCTGCCGCGCTCCTCGAACCTATCCCCCGAAGGGGTCAGGTAGGGAGATGACGGCGCCGACATCCCGCTCTTCATGAAGCCCTAAAAGGGCTGTTAAATTAAATTAAAAGCCCTAAAAGGGCAAGCTAGGGCTTTTTTGCTCTTTCTAGCCCTAAAAAGGGCTGTTGTCGGCTACGCTTTGCTCTATTAGCCCTAAAAAGGGCTGTTGCCCCACGGCGGGCGACGATCCAGCGGTGGCGGAGCGCTCTTCGGCTGCGCCCGCTTCCCTCGGCGTCCTCCGTCGGTCCTCTCTCGAATGTCGAATGTAATGCCTTTTCGTCGCAGCGCAACTTACTAGTATCGCGCTCGCCCTCCGCTGCTGTGCCAGGATTGGCCGGCGCGCTCCCCCACCCAGCAGGCCTTCCCTCCGCTCGCGGGGATTGGCTCCCGCCGTCCCCACTCCGGACTACGTCCCCTTCGCTGACGTCGCGGCGAACCGACCAATGGGCGCGCCGCAAGCTCTCCCGCGTCGTTCGAATCTTCTCCATCTCTCGGCGGCCTCTCCGAACTCTCGGAACTTTTTTCACTACTGAGGGGTATCAACCTCCGCAAAATCATCGACACTCTTAAAGCCATTCTCCCTATTCTTCGCGCCCCAGGCGACATTCTTACGAAATCACCATCATTCTCCCCCTTCTTGCTGAGGCATTCCAGTGAATGCACCTCAGAGTTCACTCTTTAAAATCGTCTCCTGGAATGGGAATGGCGGTCTAAATAAAAAGAAGGCCGAGATAGAACAGTTTATCTGCGACTACTCGCCTCATGCCTTTCTCATCCAGGAGACGCAACTTCTCCCTGCCGAGGCATTCTCGCTTCGGCATTTCTTCATCTACAAAACCTGTCGTCCTGGGCCGCACCGCGGCGGTGGCACTCTAATTGCAATTCGACGTAATATCCCGCATACGCCTCTGGTAATACCGCCTCTCGCCGCAATAGAAGCCACAGCTATTGAAGTAGGAACGCCGTACGGAGCGATCACACTCGTCTCCGCTTACAAACGGCCTCAACATCAATTAGAGGAACGCGACCTCGATACGCTGCTATCACTCGGGCCGTCGGTAATTATAGCAGGCGATATCAACTGCAAGCACACGGACTGGGCATGCCGTGCGCGGAACCCTGCAGGAAATCGTCTGCTCTCCTACCTGAATCAAAGCGCTCAGCTCGTCCTCTCCGCCCCTACATTTTTCACACACATTCGCAGGAATCCCGTCACCAACCTTATTGAAAGCGATATCCTCGATATCGTTCTTCATTTCCCCTCTCTCACAATCACCACTCCCAAACCGCTTCACGATCTGATCACCTCCCGATCATCTTCGCCCTACAGCGAGATATCTTCCCGGCCCCCGCCCCAAAACCCAAACACGTCACCGATTGGGCTTCGTTCAAAACGAAAGTGGCGAACAAGCTCATCGAAAACCCCGTCCTTGATTCCCCTCATAACATTAATCGCGCCATCACTCATCTCACTTATCAAACAAAATCAGCATTTCATGATCATTCATCCCTCGCCCCACATTCTCATCCGCTCAACCAAACGCCAGTTGAGCTGATCCGCCTGATTCAGGAGCGCCGAAAGGCGCAGAGAGAATACCATCGCTCTCACGACCCCGTAGCGAAAGCGGCCTATCAATCTATTCGGCGGAAAACCTCCAAGCTTCTGCGGGAGCACAGAAATGCTATGTGGGAAAAATACGTCGAAAACTCCGAAATAGACAACGCAAAAGATCTGTGGAAACTGCAACGGGCGCTACGCAGCCCTCAGCCGGCCACCACAGCATTAAATCGCCCCAATGGCCTCCCACCCACTTACGACCCCGCCGTGAAAGCAGAGGTGTTCGCTGACACCCTGCAATCACGTTTCTCTCCTCCCACTATCGCTCTATCTCTTCCTGCCACCGCCGCGGAAATTTTTCACGCCTCCGCCCTCCCACACAATACCGTCTGACTGGCACATCACAGAGGATGAGGTAAGCGACGCTCTTAAAAACATAAACACAAAACGAGCGGGCGGGCCGGACCAACTCTCTGGCGAAATGCTAAAGAAATTACCTCCTAAGGCCACCCGCCTCATAACTTTAATCTATAACGCCTGCATCTCTGCGCAATACTTCCCCGCGGTATGGAAATCCGCGACTGTGACGGTACTTCCGAAACCGAACAAAAACTCGCGTCTCCCGGAAAACTATCGCCCGATCTCTCTCCTCCCAATCCTCGGCAAGTTCCTTGAGAAACTCATTCTCAAGCGAGTTTTGCCAGATTTTGAAGAAAGAGGAATTGTCAGGGGGACGCAGTTCGGCTTTCGGAAGAATCGCTCTTCCGCTTTACAGGCACTTCGCTTTGCTTTCTTTGTTTCCTCTTCTCTCGACCGACGCTGCACCGTTCCCGCTCTATTTTTCGACTACTCTTTCGCCTTCGACACCGTCCACCACCCTCTCCTCCTTCATAAACTTCGCCCTTACGTTCCACCCTTCCTACTTAATCTTATTACTAGCTACCTATCATCTCGCACTTTTCGTGTGAGATACCAATCTTGCATCTCGTCTTCTCGCCCCATTCTCGCCGGCGTCCCTCAGGGCGCTGTGCTCTCTCCTTTTCTTTTCTCTCTTTTCACTAATGACGCGCCCACTACTGCCGGAGTGAGCGAATTCATCTACGCAGACGACGTAGCGTTCGCAGTCAAAGATAGCCGAATCAACTTTGCCCTCTCGAAACTACAGCGCGCCGCAAACGCACTCACAACGTGGAGTGCGGAAAACGGTCTCACGCTGAATGCGCAGAAATGCCAGGCGATTCTTTTTACACACAAACGAAAGGTTACACACAAACGCGCACACTCGCTCCCATCCGCCTACACGCACACACGCTCCCGTGGCAAGACGAAATTAAATAGCTCGGGGTCACCTTCGACCGCCACTTAACTTGGCACACGCACCTGAAAAACACAAGAAAAAACATGTCACAACGCATACACAGGCTCATGCCCCTCTTCAGAACAAAAACACTCAAAGATAAACTGAAACTTCGCCTGTATCTCGCGTGCGTACGGAGCGCGGGGCTTTACGCGTGCGAGGTGTGGGCGACGGCAGCGGAAACGGGCCGCGAGAAGCTCACGCGCGCGGAACACTTCTTCACTCGCGCCGCCTTTAAGCCTCCTCCAGGCACAATTTTAGACACCGAACTCACCAACAGGAACACTGACACTATCACCACAACAATACACAAACTTGCCACGGAGAGAATCAAACACATCTTCACCAATTTACACCTCCACCCCACCTTCGCGCCCTACGCGCAATACTATTGCAAAAAGTCACGACACAAATCGAAGCACCTCCCCTCTGATGTAATGTTTCTCAAACCCCCATAACAACACACAAACACAAACACAATAACACACACCACAACGCCCCCTCAACACACACAAATTAAATCTAAAGCACACACCCCAGACACGCCATCGTCCTCCGCAGCTCACTGAAAGGAGCTCGCTGCGGGCAACATACGCTGCCAACTGCAGCATCCATAGTTTTTAAGAATAGTTTAAGGTTTAATAATTAAGATTTAGTGTACAAACTGTCTCTCCTGTCATTCTCCTGTTAATAATAAAATAACTTTAAGATAGCGCGCGCGCAAAGAGGCGAAAATGAAGAAAATCAGCGCTCCGACGCTCCTCGCGCCATGATTGGCCGGCGTGGGCTGGCCCTGGGCGTCCGGCAGCGGCGGCCGAGAACGGCGTGAGGAGGGTCGGAGGGAAGCAAAAACATAAAATAAAATAAAATTTAAAAACCAAATAAAAAACAAAAAATAAAAACCACAAAACAATAAAAATTAGGTTAGATTAGGTTAGATTAGAAAGGTGCAGGGTACACTTAAGTAGACTAGTTAGTTTAGAAATATAAAAAAGGTGGAGGGTCTCTTTTTTATTATTTGGTTTTTAGTTTTAGTTTTATCTACACATTCAATCTAGTGCAAACTTCGTATGTTTAATTTTTCCCTGTGTATTACTTGTACTTCATTTTCTGTATTTCAATTCATTTACTCACTTAATTCTACCACTGTTTCAAATAATTTCCATTTTTATCTTGACACATCCTGTAGTTCCATACTTTATACTCATCAACAGTAAATAAATTGTAAATACATGTATCATTTTATAAATAAAATTAAAACAAAAAAGGCCCTAAGAACCACCGTTTGGCAAAGTGAATCGAGGCGAGCGCCTCATTTCTTCTTTGGAGCTGCTTAAAGAATGACGGAAACGAAGAAAAGTGAAAGTGAACATAAAATGAAAAACACTCGTTAAAGTGAACACAAGTGAAAGTGAAAATAAAAGGGAAAACACTCGATAAAGTGAACACCGAAGTGCGCCGCCCAGACATGGACATACCATAGGGCGGCCACAAAAACTGTCAACATGATGAAAACGAAAAACTCTGGCGGAAGCGCTCCCGCAAGGGAGCAGGCCGCCACCGAGAAGGCCACAAGTGCTCCGGCTGGCGTGAGGTCGTTGTCCGTTCCGCACCCTCCGCCCTCGCTTCCGACCGCGCGCCGGGCCGCCACCGGACCCCTCCGCCAAGCAGCAGGTAGCGCCCGCTGAGCGCTCTGCCCCCTCGGGAACCGCGCCCGCTCGTGCTACTAGCAGAGAAACTATCTTTGTTTATAAAAGTTTTTTTAAAAGTGACAGATACGAAGTGTTTTTGTTTTGTTTTGTTTTGCTGTGTGTCATAGTGTTTTGTCGTGTGTTCGTAGTAGCTATAGTCTCGTAGTACGTAGTCAGTTTGGGTTAGTTGGTTGTGGCAATTATATTAAACACAGAACATCAAAATTTAGAATTAGAACTTGGTATAATGGTTAAGAAGTTAGGTTAGTGTCCAACAAATGACATCGGATGAGGAGCTGTGGGAGATCGACCGCCG
>JAHLJT010009724.1:0-23445 GCA_031308135.1 Acheta domesticus
GAGATCGCACGAACCGACTATGGGTTTAAAGTTGTACAAATCAACTTAGGAAGAGCCACCGCCACAATAGCGATTTTGGAAGTGCTCGTGGGATCTCCAGAGAGAACTGATGTATACAAGAACAAAGAACCATACACTATTCCCGCCAAGGTAGCGGGGATTCACAGATCTGTTAAGACTGTGCAAGCAATAACGTGTGAAAAGAACCGGGCCGCTATTCTTGTGACGGACCCGTCCATTCGCACATTTGACTGGCACAGTTCACGACTGAAGACCTAGGAGCCTGCGAGGTGTGTCGGCAGGGCCTGTTGTGTTTGCCTCAGTGTATATGCCGCCAAGCGATGACTTAAATTCGGAGACCAGCTAGAGAGAATGGTGAGGGGTGAATATGTCGAAAGGTTGCTGATCCGCCACGGTTTGTTCATTGTTAATGGGTCGTCTAAATTTTTTACCTTTTTTCGTAAGATGAGAACCGGCACAGTAACCCGCGAAATTGGCTGAACATTGACATAACCGTGGCGAGTCTGGCGGCTGTTGGACGTGTTAGTAATTGGCACATACAACAGGACCTGATCATGAGTGACCACAATGAAATTCTCTTTGATTATACCGCAGGGCATGCAGAGCAGGAGATTGAATCGCAGCCTGAAGGCAGATTTCGAGTGAGAAAGGCGAACTGGGCGCACTATTCGAGTGCGCTAGCCGAGGAGAGGAAGGCTGGAGTCCCGGCGAGACGGAAACTCCAGATGAAAAAGCACAATTCCTGTCAAATCTGTTAGTACTAGTAGCACATCGGAGAATTCCACACGGCCCCGTACAAAGAGCCAAAGACACCTCATGGTGGACGCAGAAACTTTCCCTGATGTTGAGCGAGGCCAGAATTATCCTATTGCTAGAACGGAAATATTTATTTTAGAATATTAAAGAACACAAAAACCTAGTTCTAATTGGCAATTTTCTTTTAAAAATTATGTTCCGTTTTAAGAAAATTTCCTTTTAGCGCTACTAAAAATGCGAAATTTGAAGCTCATTTTCACAGAATTTTGAGTTTTCAAAATACTTTATTTGAAGTTATTGAAGCACTTACAAATATAATAATCTACAAATTGCTGATAATATGCATATTAAAAATGAGAGATGTTAAAAAAATTTGTATATTTGTATATTTTTTTAAAAAAACCAAAAAAAACTCAAAATAAACTTTGTCATATTTAAGAGTGTAATTAGTGATATACGTTACAAAAGTTTAAAGAAAAAATTTGCAGCCAGAGATGAGAAAATGGCGTTTGAGCGTTTCTGAAAATCCGGAATTTAGAGCTACTTTTCACAGAAAACTGTTGTTTTCGAGAAACTTTACTTGACATTATTTAAAGCACGTGTACTCGTAAGTATAATAATGTGAAAAAATCACTGTTAATGTAAATATTAATGAAGTGAGAGACAAGTAAAAAAATTACATTGTTCCAATTTTTGAAAAAACAAAAGAATAGAGCAATATGGCGTTTGTCATCTCATAAAAAACATAGGCACTATACCTACCAAAAGTTTAAAGCAAAAAATTGGAGCCGTTTTTGAGAAAATCGTGTTTTTGTAAATGTTTTAAAATTGCACATATTGCAAAATTGCACAATATTGCGCGGAAAACGACTATGATTTTCAAAAAAATATACATGACCTTAAAGAAAAAAACTCACTATGAAGAGCAAATTTTATTTGAAGAAAAAATCTCTATCTCCAATTTTGTAGTTGGAGAAAGACGCCGAAAAAACTTTCACAATTCAGAAGATTATTCGTGAAAATTGGACCTACGCTGTCTTAAGTTGCTTTTTTATTTTTATTATTACTTTTCACCATTCCAGTACAAGAATGTAAATAAAAAGTTCTATTTATACTGAATTTTTAATACTTATTCATTGAATTTAAACATTTTGTATTCTTCATCATTGATCTTTTTTCCCATAGGCTTTAGGCGGTTTGTTAGGTATGCAATAAAGTATCAAAACATTAACTTTACTGTCACTAGTATCTAAAATATTCTTCATTATGGTGGTAGTTACTTCTTTAATTAAAAAGAATTTTATTTAGTATATATTCTGAGAAACTATGTAAGTTAACATACACAATTTATATGAATGTTACTGCTCATCGAAAGAATTAGTTTCAAAATTTTGAATCGTTTTGCAGAAAAAAGGATACTTTATTTCTTCCAATGTGAAGTGCAGACATGTCCAAATATAGTTAAAATATTAATAGGGAAGATACTAGATTTACAAAGAAATAAATTGCACTGTTTTTTTGCAATAGTTTGGCACGGTCCCATTTTAATTTTGTATTGAGTATGCTTATATCTCCGTCTCTGTCGGCTGTAAACACAAACAGTGGTGCACTCCTGCAAAAATCATTCTCAACTTGGTCGAGATATAATTATATATTACTTAGAAAAAACAGAATAATGTATCCTTTTTTACATACTCCCTTATATCACACATTCTTTTACACTAAATAACTTTACAACTGTAGAAACTCTTCCACACTGGTAGAACTTATGATTAGAAAAAAATGAATTGAGACCCCTTTTGAATGCACCAGGGCTCAGGCAAATTTTTGAGGGTCTGGCATCATTATTCTAATTCATTGTTTTATAGCTTTAAAAATAGATGTGGCTCGATCCGAGTTACCACAAAACATTATCCCATATTATAATTTTAAGAAAATATTGTAATTGCAACTTATTGTGAATATTAAATGCAATTGAAACACTGTATCTTGCTTGGAAATGGCCTTTGTCCTTAACAATTTTTAGTAGATATGAAAAATCAATAAATAATAAACATTTTGTAAATATCACTGGTATAAAAGTGAAACTCAAATCCATTAATCATGTTTTGCAGTAAATAAGATTGAAATTCATTCTGATAAATATGTTGACTTGATATCTTTTGCTAAATAGAACACGAAACCAGATTTGTTTTCCATTGCAATGTAATATGTCACATAAAAAAAAAAAAAAAATCGTGCCCAAAGATGGATTTTTACTGCACATTTTCATTTTTCTGCAACTTTGTTAGGTTGAGATATTTGAGATATCCCCTCCTATGTTACCTATGTTAAATTCTTTATATTGATGACCCATTATCTTCTCAGAAACTATTTGAGGTACTGATCTGAAATTTTTTATAATGTATTCCTATTGTTATTGTTGCATTGAAAAGCATCGCTTGACAGGAAACTTAAATACAGTAAATCCTTGTTAGTACCAACTTGCTTAACATGAATTTTGCTGAAACATGAACAAAACTAATCTCGGAAGGGGATTACAAAAATACGAACATTTATAATACTCGGATAATATGAACTTTCGTAATATGAAGTCTGATTATGTCAGTCCTTTGGAATTGTGTTAATTTATGAGTGTTTACTGTATAATATTTTTTCAGACCTCCACTTTTTCAAAAAAATTAATGACAATGTATTTTTTATAAAATTAAAGCAAAATAACACTAATTTCACAAATGCAGATCCACTGCTTCACATTTTCTAGTAAAGTAATCTGTAAAAAATAAAAAAAATAGGTTTAATAGTTTATGAGAATGTGAGGCATTTATAATGAAAAACTGTGCTTTGAGAAAAATGCTCCTAAAGGTTTTACTAGGAATTACCTGTCATATTTGTTGTATTATTTTACCTAAAACAACCTGCTCCATATTGTGAATTATGCTCTTTATTGTTGATATCTAGAATCGGTTTTTTCTTCTTTTTCTGGCTTTATTGGTGATTTTCCCACCTGAAATGGGGTGCTTGACTGGATCAATTTTATTACTAAATGTATTTACACAAATTGTTAACCTCAACAGCCTTCATTGACTCTATTTCTTTGTTCACAAGCTTTTTAAAAACCCCTTTCAGTTTTGTCATTTGAGTTGAACTTGTTGACATTCCTTTCATATCCAACCCATTCATTCATTATGCTAATTCCCAAGAGTGAAAAAATAAACACTTAACCATAAATAAATTAAAAAAAACACAGATGAACAACATGCCAGCCAATCGCTCAGATAAACAAGAAAAACTGAATATGAAACTGCGAAAAACCACAGCCTTTGAGAGCCAATAGTTTCAGAACTATTTCTGTTTATGTGGAACAATGGAACTTGTAAAATGTCAGCCTGTCCGTGCTGATGCACATTCAAATTGCAATCATATAAACAAAAAAATAACAAATTTTTCAATAAAAAAAATATCAAAATGTTCAGAAATGTCTAGAGATTATTTTAAGAATAAAAAACAAAATTCAATATTTTTTCATTTTTTCAGGTGAAATCTCATCTTAAAAAATAAAATGATCAATAATTTTTTGCACCTAAACACCAGATCTGCAGAATTTTCACCAAT
Organism: Acheta domesticus; assembly: GCA_031308135.1. Classification (NCBI taxonomy): domain Eukaryota; kingdom Metazoa; phylum Arthropoda; class Insecta; order Orthoptera; family Gryllidae; genus Acheta; species Acheta domesticus. The sequence continues at coordinate 4,393 of JAHLJT010009724.1, forward strand.
CAAAAGAATAGAAGAAGGGTGACTGAGTAATGAAAATAATTTCAAAATATCAATAATAGAATAATTAGTTCCACTTGTGTAATATGATAAATAATAGTTTAGCTCCCTTTAGTTCAGATCAGCTCATAGGCATGAGAACAGTAGTTTTCAGCAATGTCAGATCAGAAAACACTGCTACATAATAGCATTAAATATTATTTATAAGTAATAGAAATTTATTTACAGTGATTAAGAAAGAATACTCAATTTTATTTCTGAACATAATATTATTGTTGTGCAAGAAATTGTCATTAATGTGTTCAGGGAACGTATTTAAAAAATCCTTGTTGCTTTTTTTTCCTGATAAAAATTTGCATTGATGTTTTGCTAATATCTATGATATAAAAATTTAAGCTTGGTCATAAAATTGATAAAAGATCAATAGTTTAATCTTTATCAATATTTAATGTCAATAGTTGCATTTGATATAATTTACTATATTTTGTTTTCAAGTTATAATATTCCTCTGGATGAGAATTTTTCTTTTGAATTTAATTTCTTAAAATGAAAAAAAATTCCAAAAAGTAAAGCCTTTCTTTCAAAGGTGTTGATTACAAGAATAATAATATCTAATAAAGTTGCTTAAAATTGTGACAATGCATTTTCATGGGAATTTTCCAGTGGAAACTTTAAACTTTAAATTCATATACGTTTTATTCTTGGTTTCTTTCACCATATTTACTTTAGAGATCCCCTTTGACCAAGAATATATTTAAAATTTGCAAGTTATTTTATATTTCCTGTTCCCTAATCAATAAAATTTCATGTGCATGGCAGAAATTATTTTATAATAAATATTTTTTCTTCACTATAAACAGGTAAATCTGTGTAATAAAAATTCACAATGAGGGATTAAAGGTTGAAGGAATTAATTCAAAAGATGTTCCACATAAATTGACTGTAGGCTCTATACAAAGAACCAAGGTCGTTTTATTCAGCATTGGGGCCAATGGACCTAGGTTAATTTGCCCCCCTATTCTTACTTTCACTGATCTCTGCCCCCCCAATCCGATGCTGAAATATAAACAAAATCCTATTAATTCACATTGTATTTTAAAAAATATATATATTTTGAAGCATTTCTTAGCGTCCATTTAAACGTTATTCAAAAAAAAAGATTTAAACATATATAATTACCTTGAGAAAGACTACTTTTTCATTAAACTGTACAATTTAAATTGTAAAAGATACTTAAGCTTAATTGAAGCCTTTGAGCTAAATTCAAATCGCCTGTTTCGTCGCCGAAGAAGAATACCTTCTTTTCTCCGCTAGTTGGTGAAAGGAGCGTAGCATAATTTGCGTGATCAGACGGAAGAGCAGGCCTCATGGCCTGAGTCTCGCCACGTAAAATAAGGCAACAATTCAATTCAATATTGAAAGGCATCCTTCAGCAACATTTCCATATTATAAACATTATTCAACGATGCGCGTCACGTCACTCCGTTCTGCCAATTTTTACGTATAGTTTAATCACACATCACATTTTTCTACGTTTATTTTATTTTTGAAAAAATTAAGCATAAAATATTTTTTAAGAACTATGGAGGAGGCCCTTGAACGTTGGGGGAACCTTGGCCGGGGCTCTTTGGGACCCGTGCGTTAACACAGGGCCCTAACAAAGAACGATGGCTGTAGAAGAATAGTTTGGTATTTTGAAAAATCTTTGATAACAGTTTCTCCTTTATCTTGCTTTTTGTGCTGCTTTTGAATGTAATAAGTATTTCTTTTGCATTGTTCGCACTGTAAACTTCTGTTTTCTAATCCACCTCCTTGTCTGTATATATACGACAAGTGCATGTGACAGTTTTACTTTCTTTCTCGCTACTAGCTGACGCAGTACAGAGGAATATTTTGTAAAGCTGCGGGAAAAAGGCGAATTCTCCACAGAAAAATTTTTACCGTACCGTAAAAACATCAAACCGTATTTGAACTTGAGATATGAACTTCAGCTTCGAATGAATGCCTGCGCCCTGGATAAACGGATAACAGTACCTGAATTAGTGATGTTACAACAGCAGTAGGTACTGTCTTGCATTACTTATAACGGCTCGCAATATTACGACTATGTGCATTTATTTTCCATCCAGCAATTTTTTTCCCGCGCCGAGACTCGAACTCAGATCAAATCGAGTTCACTCGCCGTGTGCTTTATCGCTACACCACACAGTCGCTTACCCACTTGGACCGACGCTTAAAAATCTAATATTTACCATTACTTCCAAAATGCAATTTTAAAAAATTCAGAGTTCGACGAAAATGAGACCTGCGCCAATCTTTTAGGCGTCCCTTGTTTTATCCATGGAAAGAGTTTAAAGAAAAAAAACAGGTATCTGAAGAAATGCTTTTTTTATAAATTGCATCAATTTCAAGCAGAAATTACGCAAAAACTAATGGTCTGAAAAAATAATTTTACATTGCTTTTTTAAAGATCTTATACCGAGAGAGATGGCTCAGTGCATCAACTGATGTCACTGCAGTCCCTCTGACCGGGGAGCCTCAGGTTCGAGACCCAACGGCGGCAGGATTTTCGACACTAGCTTTTTAGCTAGGTCGAATTCAGTCGCTTTCTGGAGGAGAATTCTAGCGGCAGCTGCTCTGACCAGTAGTTTTCTGTGGTTTCTCCGATCAACACCAGGCGAATGCCGGAGCAGTACCCTAACAAACTGGCCACGGACCGCGCGCGATCTTTCCTTCCTCTTCATTGTCCTAACCTCCCCCCTCACTACAACACATGCCAGGAGACCATCCGGGAGCTTAGAGCTTGTCCCGGCTGGGGCGGTGCCCCCGCTGGGGGGAGATACCTGGTAGAGGGAAAACCCTTTAGTCGCCATTCTAGTCGACGGTAGGTCGGTGCCGGATCTCGCCATCCAGTGGGGAAAAGATCACAGCTACCTCCCGAGAGAAAACATGCACTACCCTCACGGGATTAATTACTCCGCAGTTGACGCGCCCGGAATCACGAAAAATCAATAAATAAATCATCATCAATTAATGATCTTATTTTTTCAAAACATTTTTAATTTAAAAACCTTAATCTTCAATTTTGTACTTTTGAAATGTTACCGTTTTGCACTTTTCGGAAATTCAGAAGTTTCGCCGAAAATGAGTCAAGAATCATTTTTTTTTCACTCGTTTGATACATACGAGGAAAGAAAAAGTTGTTTAAAAGAAAACATTGTTTAAAAATTGCCTATATTCCATGTAAAAGTGAATGAAAACAACTCATAAGTTTCGAAAAATTGTGCAAGACCTTATTTAGTTTTCACATTAAAAAATAGATTTTATTAAGGAAAAAATCCCTATCATTCCCATTCTCACTAACATAATTTTCTATTAAGTTATTTCTTGCTTGAAATGTAACCTTGGCCAGGAGTGGGGCCTAGGTGTTCTTTCTTGCATATCTCTAGCAAGCAGGACATTACAAGGAGTTGGAAGCATGGGGTTCGGGATCATTTGGGGGTAACTCTTCTCCTTCAGCACGAAGCATATTGTGAAAAAACAGAAGTTGCAATAATTATTGCAAATGCTCTTTGAAAGTTCAGTCTGATTCCCAAAGCCAGCTCGGGGAAGCGTCTCTTCCAGACTCCAAATAGACTCTCTATCACGTGGGCTTCGTTGTAGAGAGGTTCACTTGGAGGTCTTGGAGCATCAAGGAGTGTCATTAAGTAACATCGGCAGGGGATATCTGGCATTACCCAAAAGGAACTGATGATACCTCCGATTTTCAAAAAAGAACAGTCAAAGAATTTTGTTTTAATACTAGCTGTAAAAACGTTTTTACAGTCACTTCTAGCACTAAAATTGTCAGTCATTATTGTGCTGCTAAAAAATAGTTCGTTATCGTTATCTTTTTCTGAAAATTGATAATTTACAGAATGAGTTCTCAAGCACTATTTTTCAAATATAAAACCAGGGAGATTTTTTCCCTAAAAACACGTATAATCAAATATGTTTGTAAATCACTGCAAAAGAACTGAATTCTTCAACATTTTACAAAAGTTTGTTTTTATCTAATAACAAATCCATTAGATAAATATATAGCGATTTCTTGCCGCAATTAACGCGTTATAGCCCTAAAATCTTTGTATCAAAAAAATACTTGTGGTGTAATACGTAGCGAAGGTAATACAATATGTGTAGAGGATAGAAAAATCTTTTCTATGCACTTGTCACAGTTCGTCCCATTACGTTCCGGAACTCTTTTGAGCCTTCGCTTTCGGGACTTTCTTTCTCTCTTCTCTACTTACCTCCCGTTCATTCTCGGAACCTGACTCACTTGGCTGTGATGAGGACGGGTCGCGCAAAACCCTTACGAACGGCCATAGGGGCGAGTGGTTGAATGAAACCAGATAACTTTCCTCTATGTTCTTTTATTGAGATGGGCAAAAATCCCCTTACTCTGACCGTTACAATAAACATTTTGACTTTACTTTACGCTATTCCGCAAGACTTGCTTGTAAGAAACTTAGTCCTGTTTGTATGCGTGTTACCTTACCATACGATAGCCATGGTTGCCCCGTCTAGGTATCGCTACAACTCCCGCTTTCGCTGCTCTCCCCGCCCAAATGACCGAACACTCTACGCGCCTCGCCTTTATCCTCCCCCCAGAGTTCGCCTCCTTCCGCCCACACGCTCCTCCTTGCTGTGATGCTCGCCGTGAGGTACCCCGAAGTTCAGCGCTCACTGCCTTTTTGTGGCTGACCACCGCAAGCTGTGCAATTGCTGCTGACCCATGGGCTGTCCACATGCGTAACGTTGCCGGCAATGCAATTGCGCATTTGTGCGCGCAAGCACTGTCCGCAATAAGGTTTCAAGAATCGCAATTTGGAAGCAGATTTGAGAGAAAGCGATTTGCGGCGATTTGGAGGAAAGCGTTCGAGGGTTTCTGAAAATGCGGAATTTTGAGAAAATTTGAGTTTTCGACAAACTTTATTAGACATTATTTAAAGTACAAATACTCATCAATGGAAGCATGTGAACAAATTTCTGCTAATGTATATGTTAACGGCGTGCGTGGCAAATCAAGAAAAATAACTGTTTGTAATTTTGATAAAACAAAAGAATAGAGCAATATGGCGTTTATGACATCTTATAGAGCACATTTAGCACTATCCCTACTAAAAGTTTAAAGCAAAAAATTTGGGCCGTTTTTGTAAAAATCTTGTTTTTTATTTTTTTAATATTGCACGCAATATTACGCGAAAAACTACTAAAATTTTCAAAAAGATCTATATGACCTTAATGAAAGACATAAAAACATTTAATTGAAGAAATAGTAGTGCTAAAGCAGCGCGTACTTTTCTTGACATTAGTAATGGTTATGTAATACTATTTATACGACAATATCTCTCGAAATTGACACATCAGTCGCTTTTTTTTTTTTTTTTTTTTTTTTTTGTAAAACACACTTTGTAAAGTCGTAGAACATTTGCTGCGAAAATATAAGTTTAATCATTAGATTTTTTTTTTTCAAAAATTTAAATGAAAATATATTTCTGATATTGAATTCAATGTATAAGGTATGCAGTGTATTCACAAACATATCCGATTATATTAATATTAATGAGGAACATAACCGATTTTACTTTCCCTCGTCAGCCGCTACGCGCGAGAAAGTTATGTAATGCTCCGGGAAAAAATGACGATTTTCGGCAGAAAAACTTTTATTACCGGATCCGGATAACGATAAAGTGGATCAATCCAGATGCTAAATTAAAAAAAATCCCTTACACGTTTTGCCGTCATCGATTTTTCTGTATCAAGGGCCCCATAAAGCCTGGATGGATTCTGACTACACCACTGTGTCAGAGAATTTTTTTGGTTAAATTAAGAATCTGGGTTTATTCCTTTTTCGTTGCCAGGGCCCGTGATAAGTTTTTTTCGGCCGAAAATTCGCCGTAGCGCCTGTTAGGCCTGGTCGCCTCTGCAATAAATAATTTTTCCTCTCTACTGCGTAGTAGCGGTAGCAAAAAAAAGTAAAAATCTATAACTTAAATTTGTCGATGTTGAAGGACGCCGAAAAAATTCACTTTTGAAATTTTCTAGAATTAATTAACAATGAAAAACGGATCTATGGCAACTTTATTAAGAGTATTTGACTTATTCTAAAAAAATTAAGAAAAACATTTGGAGCAATTGTTGAAAAAAAATGAAAATGTCCTCAGGACTTTATGTCAAGTACTTCCAATTTCATGAATATTTTTTCAGAATCGCAGCACTTTGGGTCGAGCCAGATTAATTGGGAATATCCATTTGGGAAAAAAATCGTACTCATGGCTTAGGCGCAAGTGTATTCACAAAGGGACTGACAGGCAGACCCACGTTTTGAAAAAAAATTCGATATGATGAGGGGACCTCAAAACGTGTATGCGATGAGATCTCGTACTAGCTTTTCCGCTGCATTGCATAACTTTCTCTACAACTAAGTACGTATACGACAAAGTAACTATTGGGCTACAGAATGGCACAGACTTTCTCGTACTAATTAGTTTCCTAATTCTTTCTTGCCCCCATTCTCTTGATAGCTGCTATCTATCGCTGCCCAAAATTCATTTTTTGAAGTTTTCCCAATTTTTTTGGTTTCCTAATGGAAGATTCCAATATTAAAATTAAAATATCGAAGAAGAGTAAAAATTGTTTCATACGTGCAAATTTTCTTTGAAAAGTTTGCAGCCATTTTTTATGAAAATGTCTTTAAGCTCTAGTGTAAAAGAGAAATTTGAAACTCTTTTTCACAAAAAAAATTGAGTTGTTCGAAAAACTCAAAAGTCACTTGAAGCACTTCCATTCGCAAATGCAATAATGTATACAATTGGAAATGTGCGTATTAAACGGCGTGAGAAATATTTTCAAAAAAAAACATTTGTGTAATTTTGGAAAAACAATTGAATACAGTAAAAAAATTTTTGTCATCTTAAACAGTGCAATTAGCATTATCCGAATAAATGGTTCAAAGGACAAAATTGGAGATTTTTTTAAGAAAAATGACGTTTTAGCGTTTCTGAAAATGTGGAATTTTGAGCTCGTTTTCCCACAACATTTTTGAGTTTTCGAGAAATTTATTCGACATTATTTATAGCACATGTATTCGTAAATGCAATAACGTGGTGAAATTGCCCGCTAACGTAAATATATCGACGTGAGAGGCTAGTCCAAAACATTAAATTTTTGAAATTTTTGAAAACCCAAAAAAATAGAGAAAAATGGAGTACATGTCATATATGGAGTATATTTACCACTATCCCATCAAAAATTTTAAAGAAAAAATGCTGAACGGTTTTTTGAGAAAAATCCTGTTTCTGTTATTTTTTTTAAATTGCGCATATCGCATGCCATATTGTTTCAAAATGTTCATGACTTTAATGAAAGAACAAACTGTGGAGAAAAAATACTTGAAGGAAAAAGTTTACTTAAATTTTGTAGCTGTCGGAAGACACCAAAAATTCAAACTTTTGAAATTTTGGGAGTTGAGAATTAAGAGTGAAATTTTAGTGAATTTTAAGAGTGAATTAAGAGTAGCAATATTTGAGAATATTTTGAAAATGTCGCAGGGGTTCATGTAAATATACACCCAAATTTTAGTAGTAGTAATAATAATAATAATAATAATAATAATAATAATAATAATAAACAACTGTGATGTACCGTTAAATCATTTTTTGTATATGGATGACCTGAAGTTGTTTGGGTCTACGAAAACTCAACTTGAACATCTTCTGAGAATTGTAGAATCATTTTCGAGAGATATCGGGAGAAGTTTGGCTTGGACAAATGTAGAACAGTAAATATTGTGAAAGGAAAACTGCAGGAAAGAGCCTTTGAACTTGAAGACAGACAGATGATACAGGCAATATCTGGTGAGGAAACATACAGATATCTGGGAATGAGACAACTAAGGTGTATTGACCAAAGTAAAATGAAGGAAGAACTTTCTGAAGAATTTTACCGAAGGATTCGGAAGGTGTTGAAAACAAAACTGAATGGAAGGAATATTATCAAGGCTATATAACACCTATGCTGTTCCTGTCTTGAACTACTCCTTTGGCATTATTAAATGGAGCAAAACCGATATTGACAGCTTACAACGTAAGGTTAGAGTTTTAATGACAAAAGCGCGCATGCATCACCCGAAGTCTTCAGTTGAACGCACTACATTGCCGAGAAATATGGGTGGGAGAGGACTGGTGGATATTGGCAATCAGCTTTGTCAGCAAGTGACAAATATGAGAAGTTTTTCATTTCTGCCGCAAATACATCACGTCTGCATAAAGCAATTTGTGAAGCAGATACATTTAACACCTTTAGAGTTGTCACGACAAGAGGTTGCTGACTTCACATGTCGCGATCGTGAGAAGCTGGATTCATGGATGGCGAAATCTCTTCATGGAAGACACCCTCATGAGATGAGTCAAGCGCATGTCGACATGAAAGCGTCGAACTTCTGGCTCATATCAGGACAAATCTTCCCAGAAACTGAAGGTTTCATGCTGGCCATTCAGGACAAGTGATCCCAACAAGAAGTTACCTAAAGCTAATTGTCAAAGATGGAAGTGTGGAGAATGAGTACTGTCGGTATGGTTGCCCAACTGTTGAATCAGTCCAACATGTTACTTCGGGATGCACACATTTCTGTGGAACAGAATATAAGCAAACGGCATGACGCAGTGGCCAAGATTTTACACCAAACGTTGGCTGAGAAATTTCAACTTCTCCTGAAGCTAAAGTGCCCTATTTTAAGTACCAACCTGTAGTGTGCTGGAAAACGAAGAATGGCGTTTATATTGGGATAGAACTATTTTAACAGATCGGACGGTAATGAACAACAGACCAGATCTGACTGTCTTTAACAAGAGAGAGAAATATGTCGCGCTGATAGATATCTCTATCCCAAATACTAGCAACCTGCAAAGTAAATACGCCGAAAAAATTTAATAAGTACTCAGAACTCACTGAATCCATAAAGAAACAATGGTATGTTGAAAAGGTTGAAGTAAGTTTTCAGTAATCCTCTCAAGCACAGGTGTTCATCCCTAGAAATTTGATGCGGAGCCTTCAACATCTGGGAGTGATAGTAGACATATACAAACTTATGCAGAAGGCAGTGGTGATTGCAACGACAGGAATAGTGCGGAAATTTCTGGGAAATTATGCGGTGTGAATGAGTGTTTCATGTTTCATAAATGTTGTATATTGATTGTGCTTTGATTTTGTAAATCTGTACAATTAATAATATTAATTACCAAAAAATGAGGAAAATAAAGAATAATATAATAATAATAAAAACTAGTGGTGCTTCCAACGCACATAATTTCACGCTCTGCTTCTATACGGTCCTTATTACTATTCCACTACTTCATAAACCGCAAAAGTGTATTATAACAGCCAAAGTTTTCTGTACCGAGACCCGACATCCGAAACTATCAAAGTCAACGAACCGCACTTATACCATTACGCAACACCCAACACCGCCTGTGTCGAACAGAGCCATGAAGAAACAAGAATAGAACCGACCTATAAAATGGTAAATGCATGATTAAGAAACAATTGATACGATGTACATAACGCTTTACAAATACAAGAAGAGAAGTAAAAAAAATGTTAAAAGTTAAAAATTTGAACAAATTATACAGACATTTCCAGTACATTAATCGCAATTACTTTATTTTAGTCAAAACGTAATTGTATCGATTTCATCATTAGGAACCGATAATTTTCAACATGCGAAAAAACATGTCTTTCAAATATGACAAGAAAGGCAGCGGTGAACCGCTTTACAAAGTATCGTAAGGCTAGAAAGTAATAATAATTTCGGAACCGTTAGGGAAGTTGTAAGTTTATCGCATGCGTCTGGATATAAATCTATTACAATCTAACGTTAAAATACTCATATTTTGCCTAAATGGTTCATACCGATGTATACAAAGACAACGGTGATTTGACATGTCATTTACGCTTCAGAAATCGAATTACAGAGTTGAAAAAGTGTTTAAAAGATCAGTTAGGGAAAACACAGACAAGTCCTGTCTATTTATCTGCATTGATTCTATTCGTGAGTAGAAGAACTTCAAATGATTTTCAATAAAGTATTACACTCGTCAATGTTCATTCCTGCAACTCACATTCATCAAATTAAAATCCCCCTCGGGGGATCGAACTCGGCACCTTCATTATTGAAGATCTCAACCGAAGATGCATTAACGAACCGCGCCAAGGCACCCACATGCGGACCAACTACTTATATTTAGTCAAAAACGTAATTGTATCAGTTCTATCATTAGGAAGCCGGTAATTGTCAAATGCGAAAAACATGTTTTCAAAACATGACCAAGAAAGAAAGGCAGCGGTGAAGAGGCTTACTCAAATAATTATCCGCTTAATCGGCATTTGAAAAATAACTACTGCGAGAAAGTATGTTGCCATTTATAACACCACTAGTTTATTATATATTTACGTCCCTTATTACACACGTGCAGAAATTTTAAAGAAAAAATTTGGAGCGGTTTGAGAATTTTGTTTTGTAAATTTGAATCGCAATTTACGCAAAAAAACCACTCGTTTTTCCAAAAAAGGGTTCATGACTTTATTTGAGTGCTAATTTTGTACAATAGTGACGGGGTTCTGAGGCAAAAATATCTTCAATTTTGCAGTTTTTAAACAGTTTTTTGCAATTTTCGAAAAAAATGGGGCCTTCAACGAAAATGATTGCCTACGTCATTCCCTTCAACGTTCTTCGTACTATTCAACAACAAAATATAATCAAAAAATTTGGAGCCCTTTCTTTTAATTTAGAAAATCTCAAAATGGGCTTCATGTAAAGTACCCTCAAATAATAAAATACCGGTTTCAAATTCAAGAGGCCTCGAGAAACGAGTAAAAAACGATTGGGGAATATTTTTTTGAAGAAAATCGACCGAAATGGTTAGGCGCTTAGCGTTGCCACAGACGGACGTTTTGCCGTCAATCGATTTTGCAGTATGAAGAAGCGACAAATCATGGATTGTGACTACACCACGAGGTAGAGGATTTTTTTCTAAATTTAGCAACAGGTTTTATCCACTTTTTTTGTCACCAGACCCCTGCTATAAGAGATTTTCTGGCGAAAATTCCCCGTTTTCCGCCGCACATTACCTAACTTTCTCTTCTTAAGAAGTTTCGTAAGGCGAGAAAGTAACAACAACTTTTGGACCGTTAGGGATATGTAAGTTCATTGCATGCCTTCTGGTTATATTGAATAAATTTAACGTAAAGATGCTCATAATTTTACTTAAATTGGTCATACAGATATATACTGACAAACGGTTGATTTGACATGTCATACGCTCAGAAATCGAATAACAGAGTTGAAAAATGGTTTAGAAGACGCAGTTAGGAAAAACACAGACAAGTCCTGTCTATTTATCTGTATTGATTCTATTCGTGAGTAGAAGTACATCAAAAGATTTTCAATCAAGTATTCTACACTCGTCAATTTTTTTTCCTGCAAACATCACATCATCAAATTAAAATCCCCCTCGGAGACCGAAACTCGGCACCTTCCTATTTTAGATCTCAACGCGAGGGTGCTTTAACCAACGCGCCGCTACGGGACCCACATGCGGGGCCACTGCTTATAATTTTAGTCAAAACGTACTTGTATCAGTTCTTTCATTAGGAAGCCGGTAATTGTCAACATGCGAAATAAACATGTCTTCAAAAAACATGACCAAGAAGAAAGACAGCGGTGAACGGCTTACTCTACATAATTTATCCGATGATCGGCATTTGGAAAATAATACTGCGAGAAAGTAATGTGCCTATTATAACACCACTAGTTATTTATTATTTACCGTCCCTTAATACACACGTGCAAAAATTAAAGAAAATTTTGGAGCGGAGTTTGAGGATTTTTTTTTGTAAATTGAACGCAATTTACGCAAAACCACTCGTTTTCAAAAAAAGGGTTCATGACTTATTGAAGTGCTAATTTTTACAAACCGACTTTGTCTGAGGCGAAAACTTTATCTTCAATTTTGCACAGTTTTTAAACAGTTTTTTTTGCAATTTTCGAAAAAAATGGGCCTATCAACGAAAATGATACCTACGTCCTTCCTTTCAACGTTCTTTGCACTATTCAAACAACAAAATATAATAAAAAAATTGGGAGCATTTCTTTTAATTTAGAAAATCTCAAAATGGTTCATGTAAAGTGTCCTCAAATACTAAGATATCGGTTTCAAATCAAGAGGCTTGAGACGAGTAAAACCATCGGGAATATCAATTTCCGGGATTTCCAATATCCGAAAATCAAAAATCTACGGAAACAGCAAATTTTTTCTTTTTTAAAGATGTCGCCTTATCATTGGATCAAAACGAAGCAACTACTGGAATATTTTTAGATCTTTCAAAAGCTTTTGGACGTCATTGATCATATCATTTTACTTTCAAAATTACCTTCATATGGAATCCGTATTATTGCTTTCTAGATTGGCTATGTTCATACCTTAAACAACGATCTCAGAGAGTAGAAAATACCTTAATGGAATGATGGAACTTTATGTACACACCATTCCGGTCTTTGCCAATTGCACGTGGAGTCCCGCAAGGATCGATTTTAGGCCCTATTCTCTTCCTATATACGTAAATGGACATGCCCTTAGCGATTCGAAACGGAAGAACAGTTCTCTTTGCGGATGATACAAATATTCTTTGCAACAAAGAACCGTAAATAGTACAATATCAGACGTTTCAAATTGGTTCCGTAATAACAAATTAAAAGTAAATGAAAATAAAACCAGTTTCAATGCAGTTTTCCCATATCAAATAAAAAATTCTGTACTCCATTGAAAATGAACGGTGTGCCATTGACTGATGTTAATGTAACAAATTTTTAGGTCTATCAATTCAGTCAAACCTCAAATGGGAAAGCCCACTTAAATGAATTGAACACAAAAATTAAGTTCATTATGCTACGCGTTCAGAATTTCTTTCAAATTCCGTCAGCATTAATACTGCTCTTGCATATATTTTGCGAATGTTCATTCCCGCCTGAGATACGGGCAGAATATTTGGGGGGAAACACATCTTATAGCTCCCAGACTTTCAGATTACAAAAAACGAATTGTACGAATAATAAGAAAAAAACCCACCCACGTGATTCTTGTAAGTCTCTATTATCTAGGAATTTTACCATTACCTTATCTCCTGATTTACGAATCAGTAGTTTTTTGTCAAAAATGACTTACTTAAGGCCGGGAATATATTTCAGCAAACGCCGATGTCTATAAGTGTAACACATGACGTAGTAATCATATTCACCAGGTGGCAGTATCAACAGCTCTCTACTAAAAATGCACATACAATTCATGTACACTTACTCTACAACACTGTGCCAGATGACATTAAACGATTAAATTCGATAGAAAATTTGAAGTCCCAAGTGAAATCTTTTCTGCTGCAAAACTGTTTCTATACAATTCGAGACTATACCGAGCATCAAAAGGGAAGTAAGATTAATTTTTAAAATGATAATTAATGTAATATTTATCATTTGGACTGTACAATTCTAAAGAACCTGTAACAAGTACTGTACCACAGCTTCTAGGTTGATGGCCTCCCCATCTCGATCAGGTTTTTTCGTCCAGTTTCCCAGATTCTTTGAGCAAATAGATAGATAGATTTATTTAAACTGCAATTGGGTAATAACCCGGTGGCAGCTATTACAAAAACATAAATATACACAGTCTCAGTAACATAGAACACTAAACCCAATAATAATAATAATAATAATAATAATAAGGTAATAATTACTAGCAAATTATATACTAATTATAGTAATAATATTGATAAAATATAAATAATGGTAAAATAATGATAAATAATATAAAAAAAACTGGACTGATTCATTAAACATTAAATTACATTAAGAGAGAAAAGAAAAAGGAAGAGAAAAAACCCACACTGCCCTAGGATCACACTGCACTTCACTTCACTAAGACCTGAAAACTTTTCCTTCTTTATTTCTCTGCTATACACTGCACGACACCTCACTTCACAATAGAGCACTTATGCATCGCTATATAAACCCAGTATTTTCCCTCATTTACTTAATAATACCCTAAATTAATTTCTTAAACTGTTGAACGCTTTGAGGAAAGGGTTCAAAGGTTTTTTGCAGGCAATCTATTCAATTCCGTAAGTTTGCAGTGAGTAGTTCCGTTCCTAAGTTGCAGCTCGCATATTTTCTTCTCCGCCTCCGCTAGTCCTGCCTCCAGCTTCTGAAATGCCTTTCATTTCTTTCGCACATTGCACTTGTTGCCATCTTCCACGCGGGTCCCGGATTTGCTTCGATACCTCCAATTAACAAGACATGGCAAGAATTGCAGCACACAACAATGCCTCTCCAAGACAACCAATATCACTTTTGCACACGCTATGCGTCTTTGCATGAAAGCGTGCCAGCCGCGCCCCCAACTCCCAACACGCGCCTGGTATACCGTTAAACAGCAGCCCATCGCCTTTCACTTCTACCTGCGGAGCCTCCCAGAAAGCCATCTAAAGCTAGCAGCGCCCAGAAACAATCTCAACCAAACCATATCCAAAATTTTAGGCTAATTTTTGGCTAAATTAAATGCTCTATTCCCGAATTTAGGCTCCTCTGGATTTCCGAAAATCGTGGGCGCTGCTAGCTTTAGTCTAAAGCTAGCAGCACCCACCCAGAATCTATCTCAAAATCAATCGTAAAATCTGAAACCCACCCCAAAATTTAAGAATAATTTTAGGCTATTGGAAAAAAATTATCCCCGCCTTCTAATTCCTAAAATCAGGGCTGTACAAAGCGAAACAATCAACATTGGTTCTTACGAGTGAAATAACACCAAAATCAAAAACCTTAGGAAAAACCCCTCCCAAAAGTTAGGAATAATTTTAGACTCTTGGAAAAAAATTAACACCGCCTTCTAATTCCGAAAATCAGGGCTGTACAAAGCGAAACAATTAGCATTGGTTCTTAATGGGAATAAGGTATGTGTAGTCCTAACGGGAATTTTCCTTTTTTGGAAGGAAAGAGAGAAGCCCAAAATTATTTGTGGGTGTAATAGTATTCCCAATAATGTGTGGGAATACGAAGTTCAATTTTCAGAAGCTAAGTCGTTTTAGTTCAGGTGTTATAAGAACTCAAAATTGAATATCGAAAAATAGTGGTGTGTTTTGATTAATATTCTATTTTTTCGATCAGAACAATGCTAGCCCAAAATTATTTTGAGATTGGCATATTGATATGTAATGTATGAGCATTGCTAATAAATTCCCCATTTGAATTAGTAAAGTAGTTCAGAGATTATTTGGTGAGGAATGAAAAATTAATGGAAAGGTATGTTGTTGTTCTCACGAGAAGATTCCATTTTGGAAATGAAAGAGAGAAGCCCAAAATTATTTGTGGGTATAACTATATTTCTTATTATGTGTTGTATGTCACACGCCTTTCCAAGGAGTCGAATCCTTGTAGTTCATGTTTTATAACAACGGAAATATTAAATGTTGGAAAGAATTGGGAAAGTTTTTTAGTAATATTAATTTTTTCCAATAAGAATGGCTCTAGCCAAAAATATTTTAAATTGTGATATGAATAGGTAATGTATGAGCAATCGTTAATAAATTTTCTCATTTAAATAGTAAAGTATTTCAGCGATTTTTTTGAGGAATGAAAATTAGTAAAAAGCTGTATTTTCTAGTTCTCACGAGAATTTTTCCATTTTTTTGGAAAAGAAAGAGAGAAGCCCAAAATCATTTGTTAGTATATCTGTATTCCGTATCATGTGAGTATATGGCCTTTAATTTCCAGGAGCCAAATCGTTGTAATTCAGGTGTTATAAGAACGCAAATGTTGAATATCGAAAAAAAAAAATTGGTGTGTTTTTGATGAATATTCCAATTTTTTCCAATAAGAACCGTGCTAGCCCAAAATTATTTGAGATTGGCATATTGATAGGTAATGCATGAGCAAATTGTGAATCAATTCCTCATTTGAGTTATTAAAGTATTTCAGAAATATTTTGTGAGGAATGAAAAATTAGTTAAAAGTTATACTGTATTTCTCACGAGAATTTTCCACTTTTTGGAAAAGAAAGGGAAGCCCAAATTATTCGTGGATATAACCGTATTCCTTAATATGTGTTGTATGTCACACGCTACTGCCATAAGCCATATCCTAGTACTTCTGGTTTTATAAACGGGAATGTTGAATATCGGAAAAAAAAATATGGACTGGTTTTGACTAATATCCCTTTTTTAATACGAAACTAATATAGCCAAAAATTATTTGAGATTTGAATATTATAGCTAATTTATGTGCAATTGTTAATAAAGTCTTTATTTGATTTGTACAGAATTTGGGGGTTTACTTTTCAGAAATGGAAAACGTGGTCAAATGTATATTGTAGTTCTCACGCGAATTTTTCTTTTCTTGGAAGAAGAAACCGCGAAGTTCAAAATGATCATGAGTATACCCGTATTCCCTATCATGTGTTGTATATGGCGCTTTATTGCCAGGAACGAAATCCTTGTAGTTCAGGTTTTATAAGATCGCAAATATGGATAGCAAAAACAAAAGTTATTCTATTGGTTATTTTCCTTTATTTTCAATAAGAACGTGTCTAGCCGAAATTATTTGAGATTAGCAAATTGAGAAGCAATGTATGTGCAAATGTAAATAAATTCTTTTTTTGAATTAGTAAAGTATTTTGGAGTTATTTTGTGAGGAATGAGAAATTGGTCAAGAAGTATATTGTAGTTTTCACGAGAATTTTCCATTTTTGGTAAACAAAGAGAGGAGCCTAAATTTTTTCTGAGTACAGCCGTATTCCTTATCATGTATTTGAAAATGACATTATCAAACGCGAAATACCTGTAGTTAAGGTAACGCAAATATTGAATATCGGAGAAAAGTTGGGACTGTTTTGATTAATATTCCTTTCATTTTCAATAAGAACGAATTAGTCCAAAATTATTGAAGTTGACATATTGATGGCCAATGTATGAGCAATTCTACATAAATTCCTCTTTTGAATTAGTACAGTATTTTGGAGTTTATATAGTGATCAACCAAAATATATCAAAATTTATATAATAGTTTTCACACTAATTTCCCAATCTTTTTAAAACAAAGTGAGTAGTCGAAAATTATTAGAGAGTATAGCCGTATTCCCTATTATGTGTTGTATATGACATTAAAATTGCCAGAAACGAAATCCTTGTAGTTAGTTTTTATAACAAACACAATATTGAATTTTGCAGGGAAAATAGGATGTTTGATAATATTCAATTCTTTTCAATAAGAATGCATCTACCCCAAAATGATATGCGTGTCGCGATTTTTTGCCATAATGTGCATGTTATTTGTAGAACATTGGATTGCTTGAAGCGAAATAACTGTAGTTTAGTTTTGAAAAAAAAATCCAACAAATATTTGAGATCGGTAAGTATTCGGACAGTTTTTTTACTTTGCTTTTCGTTTCATGAAAAACATGACAATGCCCAAATTATTTCAAGATCGCATCTTATTTGCTGGTATGTGTTCAATTGTTAGTAAATTCTATATTTACATTTGTTAGTTAAGTTTGTTTTCTTTTCTTTTTTTGTTTGCCTTTTATACTAGGCATTATTCTTTTCCATTTTTGAATTCTCTATTATTGATTGTGATTTTAGAATTGTAGATGTATAATTAAATAACTATTTTATCTTTTAATTCATCGCTGCTTTTTGGAGAGAAATTTTCTTGTATGAAATACCTAACAAGTCCATATTGGATGTTTACATAGGAATGAATCAAAGTAATTATTTTAAGGCTTGATATTGATCCTGTGGAATATAAAGGTAAAACTCTCAACAAATACATTTTTTCTTTTTTAATGTTGGAAATATACGTGTACGGTATAATTCTCCCAGAATATGTGTGAAGTTTCTCCGGATTTCCTAGTTTTGGATAGTGAGATTCTAGCTTCTCCATCCTCGTTTTGCTAAGTTGATTTCGGGGCGTTTTTTGATGACACTAAAAAACCCAAAATTATGGCCCAAGATTTTTGAGTTGAGTTGCTATTGAATGGTTTTAAATATTTGTTATCGTACGTAGGGGTGAGTTTCGAAATTTTGAAAAGGACAAAAATTTCGCATGTTTACGACCACAAAAAATATTTTCGAATTTTAGTACGGGTGGGTGTTAAATTAACAACCCACAATTTTAACCTTAATTTCGGAGATTGTAGAGTACCAAAATAATGTTTCTGGTGTCACTGAAGGCCCAAAAAATATCCCAAACTTATGGTGAGGAGAAATTTTGAAATTTGAGAATTAGGGGTGGTTTTGATTTTTTGTTTTCGTATTTAGGGGTGTGTTTCGAAATTTTGAAAAGTGGCGCGAGGAGCCCAAAATTCACTTGTTTTGACCGTACAAAAAAAAATTGAGTTTTGAGGAAGTGGGGGTGCAAGCTTTACCACCCTATATTTTTGAAACCTTAATTCGGGGTGTGTGGGTACCAAAAATAATGTTCTTGGTGTTGATGAGGAACCCAAAATTCGCCTAAACGTATGGCGGAAGAATTTTGAAAAATTTGAGAAAGCGGGGTGGTTTTGATTTTTTTGTTTTTGTATTTAAGGGTGAGTTTCGAAATTTGAAAAGGGGCCCCCAGAAGCCCAAAAAACACTTGTTTGACCGTGCAAAAAAATTTGAATTTTAAGTAAGTGGGGGGTGCTAGCTTTACCGGCCAAAAATTTGAAATCGTAATTTCGGGGTGTGGGAGGTAGCCCCAAAATTTTTGCAAGGGGGCTGAAATTAGCCCAAAATTATGGCGCAAGAATTTTTGAGTTTTGGAGAAATTGGGGGTGCTAGCTTTACCGACGGTAGTGGCGCTGCTATTACAAGCACACCGCCCAGACCTGGTCCCTGCCGAGTACCGCCGTGTGTGTGAAAAAAAAAACGGTGCCCGGCAGGGGCCCCCTCGGCCGATGCCCGCTCGTGTGGCGGGAGGCCAATCCGCACCTAAAA